>MU181993.1:389026-464536 GCA_016904865.1 Pissodes strobi
TTTATAATAAAAATAATATTAAGAATGTTTTGTATTGCGAAGCCCTCGGCCTAAACATATTATTTTTCTATGCCCTCGGCAAGAATTTGTCGATTGAGTGCTATTTGTATGCGAATTATAAGGCCCTCGGCCTATGCACTATCTAACTCAATCTAACCAACTCTTTGTGGGAAAGTCGAATAGTTAGGTCCTCGACCATAGGCTTAACCAATTAATAATTTATAATAAGAATGATAATAAGAATTTTTTGTATTGCGAAGCCCTCGGCTTGGACGTATTCTTTTTCTATGCCCACGGCAAGACGAATTTTTTGATCGAGTGCTATTCGTACGCAAATAGTACAAGGCCTTCGTCTATGTACCTTATTCTCTATTTGTCTCGGTTGAGCAACGTATAGTGCCTTACTGAAAACCTGCATGCATATGAATTTAATATGCCCTCGGCTTATATGCAAGGTTTTTTAATTATTCTAATTATTTAAAATAGTCTAGTTGTACTTAGTGAGCTTAGCGTAAACCTCAATACAACTTATCAACTGTACATTGTATCATTGTACGTAGATATTTGTTCGTAAATATTAGGCCCCAGCCTAGTTCTATATAGACAATTTATTAACACTTACTTGAGGAACTGGACAATATATTTTCCCTTGTTTTCGACATTTTATTTCACAAACACAACACAGCACGTTTTTTCAACGTACTCGATGGATACAGAAAACAGAATGAGTAAGCATCGAGGTGCGATAGCAGGCTCGGGTTGAAGATAAAAAAATTTATGCTTTAAAAACGTATCGATGGGTATGGTGATTCAGAAACTACAATGTAAACATATCGGAAGACAAGCGATGGAAAATTATGATTGATGCCAAATGACGTTGAGTTGATTTCTTCAATTAATTCCTTTCTTGCAATAGTTGCATATGGATAATGAAAATGATTTATTTTTTGACGAGTTTAAACTTTTAATTGAATAATAGTTATACTATTTTCTATTTACTTAGTATATTTCAACTATTTAAAATATATTTTGTCATTTGCGCAAGGGCTAAGAGCAATGTTTTTGACTGATACTAAGTCATCGTAAAGAACAGCAGTTTGTACCAAACCATTCTTAATCATTTAATAAATTGTAAATATTTTTTTCTGTGACCATTTTCAAGATTAAAAACACACTACTAACTTCTCTTGTACACTACTTTTCACACACCGTATGAGAAGTATACTTTTAAGACAATGTGTAAAATGATGTATAAGATTTATCAATGCTTTTCACACCCCGTGTGAGGTTTAATGCATATTTTATTTTTTGCATTGCATTACCTATTTGCACAATAGGCAGGTT
The DNA here is from genome assembly GCA_016904865.1 of Pissodes strobi. Lineage (NCBI taxonomy): Eukaryota > Metazoa > Arthropoda > Insecta > Coleoptera > Curculionidae > Pissodes > Pissodes strobi. The sequence goes on from MU181993.1 coordinate 390,371, forward strand.
GTTTTAAAATATCTCAGTACTTTACAGTGCGGCGTTAATTCAATGCAAATGACTAATGTTTAATACTGCTACCTATGTAGCGGTAGTTTGGTGGCCCAAGAGTTAACAAAAACGACAATGCTTATGCTCAGTCAGGTACGGAGAACTGTTTACCTAATCATAATGTCTAACCAGAGCCATGGAAATAATTAGTGATGGGCATAACCGAATTATTTTGATAACCGAATTATTTGTATTCAAATAATATTAATAACCGAATGATTATTTGAATAATCATTCGAATAAATTCAGGTTAGCGATCGCAGCCGGTTAGGAAGGAGGTTCAGCGTTATCGACGTCTTAATCGTAACTCGTAGCTGCTAGTAATTGTCTTATTAAGCATGGCTTAATAAATAAGTAAATGACAATAGAATCCGAGTAAATATTTGATTACGCAATATTATTGAACAAAATATAATAAACAGCATTTTACGTTTTTCAATCAAAAATACTTAAACTCCAAAATATGATTCTTGGATGTGTTGATTACATGTAATGAACATAATTATTAAAAATCTACTTTGCAAAAAAGTATTTCTCTCTGGCGATATATTTATAGTACTATAATAATATTAATAATTAATAGTACATGTTATATTGTTATAGTTATATTACGACTTATGTATGCTCCTATATTCTAAATTCCAATATATAACCTAAAAATTAAACAAACATTAGGTGATAATTGATGTTATGTATTGGAAAGCAGGCCGTATTCATTACGAAGAAGTACCTGAAAGAAATAAGAAATATGTGATGCTGTAAATCGCAGCAAAAAATATCGACCGGCCGGATCAAAAGTGACCGCCTTTTATCTTAATTCTTTGAGGATGTCAACAAATTGCTGTATTTGCACTATTTAGGCGTTCAGGCGCCGAAATTTAGTTTTTTTTTTTTATTTTAGGTACGCAATAAAGTAAATTATGTAATCTTAACTTAATATTCGCTAGTTTTCAACCCCCCAAGTTCGGCTTCCACATTCTACAATTCCACATCCTACTGGTACATTTGAAATTTTAAAACTCATCTTTTATTCGAGTTAAAACATCGAAAGTTGCTTCATAACTCATAACTATATTAAAACTGCTCCTTGCTTGCCCGTTGATCATTCGACGGATCGACGCGAGGCGACAGCGAGGTTTGTTCCTTCGTGTTCATATTTGAATTCATACGTAGGTATCAGGTTCAGGTTATTTTTCATTCGAATACTTGTGGAATGAAAACCGAATAATACAGGTTATTTTAATAACCGGATAACAGGTTATTTTTCATTCGAATAAGCCCATCACTAGAAATAATGTTGCGCTTGCCGCACCTAGATATTTATCTAAAGGAAGTGGGCTCTGACTACAGTGCTAAGGTTCAGAGTAGTTGGTGTGCAACCCAGCGTAAAATGTGTAGAGACTAGACGCCGTCTGTGAGAAGGGGCAGTCGGAAGACTGCCACTACTGCAGGCCAGTGCAGAGAGCATATCTCCCAAGTTTGTGTTCGACAAACTCTATGATATTCAAATAAGACCAAATGAGCCTATGATTGCTCAAACACCCAGGAAGTAGCAGGAGGTAGAATTTACACCCTTACCATACAAATTGAACTCAAATGGTCTATGGAGATACACGCATGCATAGTTCAGTCTGAACTTGCCGCTATATCCATAGCCGCAAAAGAGATTGTTCGCAGGAATACTGAGGACAAGACTACTAAAATCTACACGGACAGTAGACTAGCACTACTGGCCCCGAAAAGTTATAAGCTTACAGCCAGGTCAGTATCAGAATGCCACAATTCACCGGAGGATGCCACCCGCAAAAACAGAATGTCTGTGTGCTAGGTTAAAGGACATGCATAGCGCGAAAGTAACAAAATAGCGGATACATTGACTAGAAAGGCAACCGTTCAGATATTATGGGAGCTGGCCCTTTTAACCTACCTATGGCGACGTTGATACATGTGATAAAAAAAGGTCACCCATGAAGATTTTATGGCAAGATGGGACGAAACAACTAACTGGTAAGAGCTACTAAGCTAGCCGGATGAATCTGCAGCAAAGGAATTCCTGGGTATATTAACGAAGAACTTACGACTCATGGCGGGGATTCTGACTGGACACTGCCAGTTAAGAAAACACATCTGCATAATGAGACACCTCTATGCAGAGGCTGTGGACAGGAGGACGGAACAGTGGAGCATCTGCTCTGCAATTGCGGCGCTGTTTCGGAATTAAGGGAATCCATTTTGGGTGAACGATGGCCAACCATGGCTGTTCTCAGCACGGTCTCTTCGAGCAATATCGCGGCTTTTTTTTACAACACTAGGCTGGGCGATGACCCAGATGGATTGGTTGACCTAGGGAGGACGCACTGGGGGTCCAGTGGGGCCTTTCAAGGCCATCCTCTCACCAATTGCAGATTTTCAAATTCCAGAATACGGAAGCCGGGATTGCTGGCACTTGGCATTTGACTTTATTCACTTAGAAGGCGCCACGTAATTTGTTAAATATCTAGTCCAGTAAATTACGAAATCGAAAATGTTGTTTATAACATAAAATTTTAAGGTATATTTTGAAGAAAACACCAGGAAGTCAAGATCAGAAATATGCAAAACAAGTAGTATTCTTTATTCAAAATAATACCAATCCTCTTTTATGGGAATCACACATGATTCATATGGTTTTTGCGCTTAGTGATTAAAATAGTGAATAATTTTTATTAACGTTAAAAAAAGCTTCTCTTAGTAAAGCTTGATTTACCTCCTAAAAGTTTTATATGAAACATTATATCTAGAGGGAAAAGACACATAAACCAGAGTTATATATACACACTATATATGAAGATGTTGAATGCCATTCCAAGGTAGTCGAATAATAAAAGTTGAAAAGCTCTGTTGTTATGAATTTAAACTAAGTTAAGTATATAAGCTTGGCATGAGGTAGGTGATTTCTAAATATATAAAGGAAAAAACAGTCCTGAATAATATCCGTTAACTGGGTACTTCGCTGTCTGAAGTTCTTTGATCTATGATTTAGAATTGGCTGGCTCCGTCTCTAGTCACGTGATATCCGGAACAATATTGAATCCTTCTCCTTAAATTCTACCCGTGAATCATTAATACTAATCACCGAAGTTTATGTATTATATTAGGTATTTAAATTAAATTCCAAAGCCCAAATTCCGTAATAAAACGTGAAACAAATGTTCCCTGAAAATGCTATCGAAATGTCTCGTATGCCAAAAGAATTACCTACCTTACTAGGTGGTTAATGAACCAATTCGATAAAGAATTAAAGGACGATAGAAATCATCTGCCTGTTTGACACCTGGAAAATTCACAAGCATCTTCGAGAAGAAAACTGCAAGTAAAGTAATCAAACCTAGCCCTTTTTAGACATAAAGGCACTAGATTTTAAAAATATTTTGATATGATGGACTCATGGTGTCTTTTCAACTGGAAATTTGGAAAATCATATATTGATCTTGATACTTCGACCACACTATGAAGACGAAATTTCCTGACCTAATCCCATCATTTGCAGATGCCCAGACACAAAGGGTATTTTTGCATGCACGGTCCAATAAGGAACTAATATCAGTGTCACTTTAGTTTGAGTAAATATAATATCGTCGTGACTACAACCAAGAATGACATCATAATCAAATATGCATCTGAAAGTAGTATAATGAGAAAAGAAGAAAGTTAATTTGAAAAAGATCAACCCTTGTGGAAAATTATGCAATATTGAATCATTAAAGTAGTATGCTGTGAATTCGGTGGCTTAAATTATTATGGCATCAAAAGTTTATCTTCTTACCATAAAAAATTTTACCATGAGACCGAAATTAGTAATTCTTATCAACCCTTTGTAAAAAGAAAGGTAAATACCATCTGATATTTTGTATGTAAACTTTGAAGTAATTAAGTAAGTGAAAATTTAAATGCTACAACAGCAACTGATTCCCAGAAAAATGTTATTGATCCAGAAAATTCATAAATATTGTCAAATATTCAATTTTATGTTTCAAATTATATCAGGTCGCTATTTTTGTAACTGGCGGTAATTTATAGGATAGTAAAATAATAAATAAATCGCCCTACTCAGAACGAACAAAGTACAACAGAAAGTTACTAGAGCGACTAATTTGTAGACCAAAAATCAGATTATAAATTTGATCCCATCGAAAACCCAATTTATGTCTGCCTCTCGGATTATGTAAAGTCTGTTGCGGTTTCATTAAATATATGATTTTATGCTACGACTACGAGAAGCTGCTTTTGAGAATTGTTCGAATTTAAAACAAATTTATTTCCATATAAAATTAGTTTTCTGTTGAGGTTGGTTATCATTAATAGAAAAAAATGCGACAAACAGTTTTTGCAGTCTGCAGTGCTATAATTTGTGTTTTTTTCTTCAGTTGCAGTCAATGAAATAAACACAACAGATGTGTTTCATGTTCGTGATGCTATGACGTATATGTTAACTCGTTAAACTAAGAAACCTTTCTAATTTTTTACTTACTATGTAAACAATCTGTTATTTACTATATGAGTTGAACAACTGTTACTATGAATTGCAGTAGATGAGAGCCTTGATGCTGGCATAGGCATGCCCTGGAGTTGTAATGGGTTCCTTTTTGTTACACATATCCATTTTATACTGTAGCGAGGCTACACGGGTATTCTTATTTTGTATTTCCTGAGTGTGCCCAGATGGGGTCCTCCACTGCGACCCTTGGTCTATTGTGGCTCGCATCTGCCGTTTCCACTAGGCCACAGGCTCGATCCTCTTCATGAAATCGATTAGCTTTCTGGGGTAGATAGTTCCAAATCTATAAGTGTCAATTGAGAATTTCCAAATACTGTTTGTCTGGTTTCATTGCTGGATAGTGGCATAAAACATGCTCCATTGTTTCTTCGTCCTCCAAGCACAAGCGGCATTCTGTTTCTTCTGAAAGCCCTATCTTGTTCGTGTGGCTTTTTAGCTGACAATGACCAGTGTACATGCTATCTACAGCTTCTACCTGCTGTCGGCCAAGTTGAAGTAGTTGTCTTGGTCTCACTGTTGTTGGCAGATTCATTGCCATCTGTGAATATGTTAGGTACGGTAACTATCCATTTGTCTACAAACTGCGGTTGTGTCCATCTGGAGAGGGCTTCCTTAGCTGTGTTGTAAGCTATTCACAGTACTGGGTTTGGTTCTATGAAGGCCGTTGCGGCCGCCTGCTTTGCAAGAGTGTTAGCTCCTTAGTTGTCTTCATATCCTGTATGTCCAGGGATCCAGATCAGTGGGAGTTTATTTTCTCTACCTAGTATGGTGAGTAGTTCATGGGAGTTTTATACTGCCTTGGATGTACAACGGCTAGATTCAAGAGCTTTCAAAGCCGTTTGACTGTCCGAGAATATTTTGATTGACTCGCCTTTCCAGTTTCTATCGATGGGACACTGTGCAGTCATACCAATGGCTTGAATTTCAGCCTGGTTGCATGTTTGCCTAGGGAAAATTTCAGCTCAACCTTACCATTTTTATTCCATGCAGCGGCTCCTGTACCATTATTGGTCTTGGAGCCGTCATTGAAGCAACTACTCTCTGTTGTTCTCAGATGTTCCCAGTCTCGCGCATTCGTTTCGCTTTGATAGGAGGACGTCCGTCATAGGCATAGTTAGTTTTGGTAGGCATAACCTCTGAGAGTAGAACCCAACATACTGTCCCGTTCATTAGCGTTTTGCAGCTTGTTAGGCACGATGATGACCGCCTGCGGATTATTGGTCACCGCCTTTGTCAATCTATATGTAGTATATCTGGCCTACACGGGTAGTCTTCAGTAGCTGTTATAAATATCAGGCCTGTATCACAGCACATGTAATCTATATTGTGCATAAGTAGGGTGCGGAAATATCGGTAGTATTAACGAACTTTTGGTATTATGGTACCTGTATTAAATAAAAGATAAACTTGAGAAAAATATTACGCTCGAACGACTAAAAAGTACTGCTTTCAGCACTTGTTGCACAATATGCTGTGGACACCAGCTGACCTTGATTATCAAGGCAAAGTTTCGTCTTAAAATTTTGAGGAAAGCCTAAACTGTAGAGAGTAACGTGTTTTCATGGCTACCTACGCCATAAAATACTACTCATCTCATCGCCAATCACAAATCGAGACTACTTGAATTACTAGCTTTGCGTTAACAAGAGAAGAAACCTTTTCGATAGTTCTATTTCATGTAATTTCACATGATTAATTAAGTGAATCTAGTAAAATCAAATATTTTGGGGCTCTAGCTTCCAGGATACTTATGTACTTTAAAAATTCTAGAATCAGCAAGCTTTTTGTGAGAGCTTGGACCACGAATTTTGTTATGACCTTCTCATTGGTTGAGATAGAGTTTCTTCAACTGTTCCGTCATTCTAACTTATTCTTTCGCATAGAGCAGACGAAAAATATCTTTTGCTAGACAGAGGTCTAATGCAAATTAATCCGATTTATCCTCGGATTTATCATTTTAAAATATCTCAATAGTTTACAGCAAGTTTGTCAAAAATTAAATATTACGCTGCAAATTATATCAAGTCGCTATTTTTGGTAACTAGCGACTAATTATAGAATAACAATATATTAAATAAATCGGCATTCTGTTTCAAGAGTGAGAAGAACAAAGTACAACAGAAAGTTATTAAAGCGAGTAACTGTAGACGAAAAATCAGATTATAAATTTGATCCCATCGAAAGCCCAATTTATCTCTGACCCTCGGATTATGTAAACGCTGTTGCGGTCTCGTTAAATATATTACTCTATGCTTCGACTACCAGAAGCCGCTTTCGAGAATTTCTTGAATTTAAAATAAATTTATTGCCATTCAACAGGATCCTCAATGATTGTGTGATGGTATTTCCGGGATATTTTAAAATTATTTTTCCATTAAGGCTGCTGGTAATCATCAATAGAAAAAATTGCGAAGCGAAGTATTGAGATTCTTTTTAATAGTCGACAAACAGCTTGGTTGCGATGACATAATTTGTTTTTTTTTAATTACAGTCACCCTATGTATCCACCTGTGGTCATCCTGCCTTGCTATATGGACAGCCCATCTCTATTTCAGTTTTAATCAGGAGAGGCCTATTCTTCTGAGATTTCGGAAACTTGGCTTTCTTTTCCAAGCTGAATTTTGTGGCCCAAGTAAATATATTCAGAGACATCTTCTAGGGGTTGATCATTAACAGTTACCTGGATGTCTTCTGTACTCATAAGCTTTATTTTGGTTAGGTTCATTTCAAGTCCAATTCCCAGTGATACTAGATGACGTTCCTCAAGCATGCTTTTAAGCTCTTTACCTGTGCTGGCAATGATCACAATATCGTCTGCAAATCGTAAGTGACTTAGACGTACTCCGTCGATATTAATTCCGTTTTCGTGCCAGTCAAGTTTTTTGAAGACATCCTCCAAAGCAAGAGTAAACAGCTTTGGCGAGATGGTGTCCTCTTGTCTTACTCCTTTCCTCTCTTGATCGGAATCCTGTGGGTTTTTAAATCATCATCAATTTTTACATGAAAGAAGGCGTTATTATAGATGTCTTTAATAAGGCGTGAGTATCTGGAGTCGATACTTGCGTTGTATAGGGATTCCAGGATTTTTCAAGTTTCGACAGCGTCAAAAGCCTTCCGGTAGTCCAAAAAGGCCAAATGGAGAGGTATGTTATACTCTGTAGCTTTTTCAATAAGAGTGCGGAGTGTCTGTAGGTGGTCGATCGTGCTAAACCCCTTGCGAAATCCCGCCTGTTCGACTAGTTGATATGAGTCCAACTTGTTGATCGACAGGTTCGTTATTATTCTGGTTAGCAATTTGTATAAATTGGATAACAAGCTGATAGGCCTAATATAATCAATGTTGTTTCTGTCTCCTTTCTTGTACAATAGGATGACTTCTGCATTTTGCCAGGCTGTTGGAATTTTTCCTTCTGTTAGACATTTATTTAGCAATCTTCTTACATTCTCTATCATCTTCTCACCTCCCATTTTAAACATTTCGCTCGTAATTTGGTCCTCACCTGGGCCTTTTCTGTTTTTCATTTGATGGAGTGCTTTCTACAGTTCTGCGATATTTATTTCAGGGACCTCTTCGGAACCTACATTTTGAATTATTTTACTGCGATATTTTTTAGAGCTGTACAGGCTTTCGTAGTAGTCTTGAACAGCCGTTGGCATTTCGTTACGATTGCTGACTATAATACCATAATTGCTTTTTTATCTGAGTCATTTTTGTCCTTCCATTTGATAGTTTAGATCTCAGAACTTTCATACTTTTATTATCTTCAATTGTATTTTTAATAAGCTTTTGTAAGCTTTCTCAGATTTCTCGTATCAATTTTCGAGATTTGCATAAAATTTTCTACGCACTTAGAAAATCTCAACGATTTTTAAGGAAAGTTAGTAGTTTTTCAACTAGGCTGAGAGAGGTTACGATATTTGTCAAACTCTGAAAAATGCACAGAGCAGCACATTTAAAGATTACGAAAAAAATTGAAATTTTTCAAATTTTTCGCACAGATTTTCGAAATCTAAGTAGGGTAAGTCCGGTAGGCATATTTACACATCCTCACATACAATGGCACCAGGGTGCTGAAATTGGTTAGGTTTTGTAAGCGTTTGTTGCGCTACAAAAGCTCACTGATTTGGGCATCTGGAATACGCTGTTAAAGATTACGAAAAAAATCGAAATTTTTCTCACAGATTTTCGAAATATAAGTAGGGTAAGTCCGGTAGGCATATTTACACATCCTCACATGCAATGGCAGCAGGGTGCTGAAATCAAATCAAATCTTTACGGATGTTCCTATTTATTTCTTTGTTAAGAGTCTTGAAGCCTTCGTTTTCTCGGACCATTTCTCTTCTTGATTTTATTAGGCTCTTTGTGTGTGGACATATGCCCATGTGTGTGGTTTTGTTCTAGTTTTCCTTTTGTTTAAAGCATATACTTCTTGTTGCGATTTGAATACTGTTGGAGATGTTACTGCAGTGGCCATCTATTTCTAGTGTGGGTATTGATGGTTCACCCAGTTAAGAATCTTAAATACTTTGTTACGACTTAGAGCCTTAACGGATGGGTATTTTTGTTGCTGTATTAATTTCTTCCTCTCGGATCCTATTTTTATGGTGGCTCGGACTATTCGGTGGTCGCTGCCAGTGTCAAATTGGTGCAAAACTGACATTTTGGCATATATCCTTTCTGTTTGTCAAAATGCAATCAATTTGATTTATAACTGTACCGCCTCTGGACCTCTTTAAGTCCATCTTCTCTGTAGAGGCTTTCGGAAAAAGGAATTCATGCAGTACAAATTTTCATTTCTACACTAGTTTGTTAGTATTTCTCCTCTGTTGTTTCTCTGACCAAGACCGAATTTACCCACATTTGGGTTTACACCAACCTTAGCGTTGAATTATAACGAATTTGGCCTTCTGGTTGTTTTTTGTAGTAGTTATGTCTTCATAAAACTGTTCAACGTCTTCAACATCGGAGGTACTCGTTGAGGCATACATCTGAATTATCTGTAAATTGCACCTGTTGTTAAATTTCAACATGCTATATATAACTCGAGATGAAATTTCTGTACGTGGCCTTATTTCCACTTACGAAGTGATTTGAAATGTCAAGGGATTTAGAGATCGTCCTAAAAGACTGTAAGCGTTAAAATATGCATTAATGGGTACATTTTAAAACCAGCAATGCGCAGTTTGAGAGAATTTATTCAAAGGCGAGATATGCATGAACCAAATGATATAATTTTTAAAACAAAAGAATCCTTAAAATGACGTAAATAAACTAATAAATTAGTAAGTATCTCCACCATCACTTTATTTAATATTTGACCATGTTAGTGGTGATTTCGGTACCAGCTAATAACTTTACAGAATTTGACGAAAGTAATAACCTGTATATAAATAATTTAGCTAAAGAGCATAATTCTTTAATATACAAACATCTTATTGATAATGAAATTAATAAAACGTCAGAATAAAAACCACAGCAGCCTATAATTTAAAGCAAAATTAAAAGTAACATTATCGACAACAAAACATAAAGTTTTGTAATAGTTTATTTATTTAGGCCAGGCAGAATATAAAAAAGCATCAACAAATACCCAAACTAAACCTAAATTATAACATTTTGGGATATGAAAAATCTATCCTACACAATTTCATTGAAGACACGCAAAATATCAACAAGCAATTTTAATAAATTGAAGAAATCCAATAAGCTAGACACTTTAAATAATTGGCTGGTCTAAAGCATCTAGAGTAACACTACAAAACTCAGGCTATTCTTCTTAATTACTGTAGTATTGACCCCAATCTGAATGTAGATTTGCATGTAATAATGGCCTGGAGAGATCAGAGATTGTATAGAAAACGGTGGTAAGCTCCATGATAATCACGAGGTCCAAGAGAGAAATAATTGTGATAAACTTGATTCATTTTGAAATAGATTGTGAAATGAGCGGATCTTTGATAACTTTGGACAATGACAATATATGGGGCTTTCAGACACCATCCGGGAAGTTAAAATGCCCCTTAAAATATAATTTGAGGGTGGCATTTTCACCTTTTATTAATGTATCTGCTAGTATAGTATGAAGTTATTTAATTGTGCCTGCTATAGAAGGCAGATAAAGAATAAATTTGCAGTTTCTCTGAGAGCATTTATAGAAACTGCGCACCAGAAGTTAGACATCTAATGTAGTGCATGCACGAAATTGGGTCTACTTATTTGAACAAACACCTTTGCTGATCGCAGAATAGCTTGAAGGGGGGGGGGGGGGCTTGCGGGAGGAGGTAACAATTCGAGACGTCAATATTGGAGAATTTGTTCTGGAACATGTAGTAGTAAATGTATTTACCGCGTGAAATTAAAATAAAAAAAGCTCTCTTTAATAGTGTTTAAAATACAGGTTAAATCATAAATATGAAGCAAAAGCCATGGTCGAGACAAAAATCAGTTTTATCGACGAGAATAAGAAATTATTATTGCAATGAAGATATTGTTTATGGTTAAAATTACATTTCTTCTGTGGATATAGGAGTATATAGAGTACCACTGTATATTCACTAATTTTACTAATAAAACATTTTGGTGAACGGGCCTGCATTTATTTACTAGATATTCGCATTGCTGCCAACACATTACGCCTACGCATTCGAAGTGAATGAATTTAAAATATTCTTTTTGCTTGACGTTTACTGCCCATAATATATTTTCAAACTGATATATGCGATGAAAGCATTACTTGGGATAAATCGATTTCGCGTTGTTTGGAGAAAGAGGACACCAATAACTCAATATTATTAGGTTGGCTCATACAAGGGAAATTTGGGTGTCATATTGTATGTTGATATATTATTGAATGGTATGTTTAAGAAATAAATTATTAACATAATGATAGATGGGATACTTCAAGCCATTACAGTCAAAGTTATTTGAATAATGATGATGTTTTTTGAACTAATGAATTTTTCGTAGGAAAATGTGCGAAAAGTACAAATTTTAAGTTTTAAGTATTTTAAATTAAAACTGATATAAAGTTGCGTTTTATTGAAATAAAAGTCGATCGTAAATAAAATACTGACCATCAACATTCGCATTTCTTTATTGTAAAAAAAAACAAATAATTATATTTTTGTTCATGAACTTAACATAGTATTTACGGACAGACGTTTATGACTCTAAGTAGATTATTGAGTATGAGACAAATTTAATGTTAAGGTATGCAACAAAATTATTTGACAAAAATCGAATTTTTTTTTTCGTTGTGGTTCAAAAACTGCTAATTTATCTACATTTTGAAAATCTATACGAGAAATTTGAACTTTTTTATATATAATATTCAAATATACTGACTGTTCTGTTCAAGATTTTATTAAAATATAATCTTTCATTCAGCCTTGTTTAAAATCTTTTAATATTTCGTAGAAAAGAACCATTTCACATAGATAGAAATTTTTACGTAGATTTCGAAAATCTATATGAGATACTTGAAAAATATGAAATTCTTTCGTAATCTTTAAATATGCTGCTCTGTGCACTTTTCAGAATTTGACAAATATCGAAACCTAGCTCTCAGCCTCGTTGAAAAACTACTGACTTCCCTTAAAAAACTATGAAAATTTTAATTAAAAATTCATACGAGCAATTTGAGAAATTGCGAATGTTTTCATACCTATTCCTCAAATTTGCGGGTGTCCATTTTTCAACGTTTGATAAAAATCGAAACCTTTTTTTAGCTAATAGAAAAATTATTAATTTTCCTTAAAAAACAATGAAATGTTGAGCATACATAGAATATTTTACTTAGATATCTAATAATTTCTTAGAATCTGTGCGAAAAATATGAAAAATGTCGATTTTTTTCGTAATCTTTAAATGTGCTGCTCTGTGCACTTTTCAGAGTTTGACAAATATCGTAACCTCTCTCAGCCTATTTGAAAAACTAATAACTCTCCTTAAAAAACGTTGAGATTTTCAAAGTGCATAGAAAATTTTACGCAAATTTTGAAAATTGATTCGACAAATCTGACAAATTTCGAATTTTTTCATAATCTTTAAATTTCCTGCTCTGTCCATTTTGCAGCGCTTGATTAAAATCGATAACCTTTTTGAGTTAAAGAACTATGATAGAAACGTGTAAACGGTTAATATACAGGGTGTTCCATTTAAAAAAAAGAAACTGTGTATTGACATTTGCTTATTGGACACCCGGTATAATATTTTCATTATTAATAAGAAAATTAAGATGATTACCTACAAGTCGATAAAAAATTAACTCTCTATCTTTAAAAATGACAGAGTTAAAGGGGGTGTCCATTTATAATGAATAACCCGGTGCATGGTCGTCAAACCGAGCTACTAATTTCCATAAAAAAAATGTTACCTCTAGTAAGTACGTACTTTCGTTCACTAGCAAAATTAATTTATAGTTATTTAATGATATTTTCTTTAGTGATATTTGTGGCAATAGCGTTATTCAGTCTTCTCAATTTTTATTATAACATTATTAATTCGCATGCGTTCTTTAGTCGATTTTCTGTGAATTTTTCTATACGAAGAATTAGCAAATCATCCTTATGGAAGACCAACAGTATCCAGTAGGTTCATCTGCTTATACCATTTAATTATATTACAATATGAAGGCATTTAAAAAATGCGTTGATTGTTGTGATTTTCTTTTCATTAATAAAATACTAATTCAGAAGAAGTTGAGAGTGTTAAATCCAAATAATCCAGATATATGGCAGGATTTTAGAAAAAGGTCGAATGTATTAGGCTTGGAGATATAGCCGGCCACTGAGCTCCTTCACTAAGATTTACAAGTCGAGTTACAAGACAACGCCAAGTTTAGATACTCATTTACATTTTGCCTTGAGAACCATATTGATAGATCTGATATTTACGATAATATCTTCAAAAAGCCACATCAAATCCACTCATAAGTCGAAGTAGAAAAAGTTTATCGTGCTAGACTAAACTAACCCCTTCACTCCATTTTTCATCACTATTCATGGCTACGTCAAATTTAGTTGCTCAGTTAGAATAGTTCTATAATTGTGAGATGGATCTTGACCTTGTTGGAGAACTACATTGATGAGTATCTGATATTTGACGCAATATCTTCTAGAAGTCCGAGTAAATCTATAGTCAGGGAATATAGGCATGCGTGAAAACATAAAAGTGTTTTACATATTATTTGAAAGCAGGACAAAGTTTAACGTGCTAGATCCGGCGATCTAGCGGGCCACTGCGTATTTCAGCGCGATTTCCATTCCTCGTTCCATTCAAGATACGACAAATTTAGCTGATTATTTGCAATTCTGGCGCCATAAAGTGGATCTTTATCATGTTGGCGAAGTGCACTAATAGGCTTGATATTTGCGCTATCGCCACCGCCAATGAAAGCAAAAAAAGGCTGATTTTCAATCTATCTTGCTATTTTAACAAAATATTCTTCTGTTCTCAAAATGACATAAACGCACACGGATTTGTTTTGCTATAAGAACTATTAACAAAATATCGTCCACCCACGTACTACGAATTTAAATAGGCATCCTTGATGTAACTAAATCTTGTTGACTAATAAGAAAAAATAGAACCACTGTAGGAAATAATCCTCAACTCATTATATACCTATATACATATGAAAATATCAAATCCTATGAAAACCGAACAATTTCCATAAAATATTTGTATAATAAATCTGTGTTGGTAATATAAATAATTCATTCTAATTAAATTCGAAATTAATAAACTAATAACTTTTGTCTTTTGTCTACAGCTCGTATTGTATTTTCTAAATAATGCTTTACGAACGATAAAGCGATTTCGTTGTTTGGGAAAATAGGACACCAACGAAAAATAACCGAAGGTTGCTGGGTCGCTCAACACATTAAGGGAGAATTGGGCGGTCATATTTGGTCGATATCTATTAAGTGTGTGCCCTATAAATAATATATCGACATAATGGTAAATGCGTCACATGAAAGGAGTTATGTCGGGGTATAGTTTAATGATGTTCATGAAAATCTCGTGTGGTTTCGTGTTTTTTCGAGTGGAGTCTGAATATGAGACAAGAGATATTCAACAAGTCTTGTCTCGCGCTACATTCTGAGGGTACGGCACATGTTTAAATGCTAGAAAATTACGATTATCTAAAGTGAAATGTTTCAGGTTGTTACAAAACTATTTATATAAAAGCGGTTAGGTAAAACAATTTAAAATTTATTTTTAATAGGAAACTGTGAAAACTGTTCAAAAATTGTCAGCATTTAATTTTTATATAGAAATGTATGAAATATATAGGTTTCCTTAACACGCTGACCTCTAAGAAAAATTATACAAATTATGTAACAAAGCAAAATTAACTTATTTTGTGACATGGACAAAACAATCAATCATTGATATTGATCAATAAAAGCGACCAATGAGAGCCCGCCCTAAGTTATGCAAAGATTCTCGTTATAAATGTGTTCTATAGAAGATGCAGTTTTTGTAACTAGCTTCTAATATATTTTTTTAAGTTTTATATTTTAATGATAATTATTTTTTACTACATTAAAGTTTGAGGAATCTGGTGAGTAAATTTTATGCGATAGGGGCTGGGTTCTTTATTAATAGATAAATAATTAATAAAACATAGTTTCTGATTGTGCACTTAATTCAGTCTATTATCGTTTGCGAAATCAACATATCCGCAAAATATGTTATTTAACCACCATACACTAGCTGAACTGTTTTTGACGTTAGATCAGTGAACTGTAATAGGAAATTTTGTTAAAGGCTATAGATAACCATGCTCTAATTATTGCTAGTTATGCGAGGCCATTAGCATGTTGTCAAATCCCAATTGATGACGTCAATTGTTACCTGAACAAAGGCATGTAATTTCAGGTTGTATCAGGGTAAACATAAGATAACAATCATACAATTCGATTGACAATCTAAATATTTCATTGAATTTCACGAGGAAATTGTATATAGATGGATATAAAATGATGTGGCCATGGTGGAAATTCGTCGCATATAGTAAAAACTAGTAATTCTATTTGCTAATGCTCAATAAGTTTTGAGAAAGAGATATTTAATTAGGTTTGTAATATTCAGTTGAAGCAGAGTTAATTGCTGGAGAAAAAGAATATTGGACTATTATAAAATCCCAATATTCCTCAAGAAGAAGTTAGCTATCTTCATATTAAAATAAACACGTTTACTCAGTCTATGCCAGATATTTTATTACACCACAAGAATTTATTTAGTTTGAAAGCTAAGTTGCTGTACAATTTTCAAACAAGAGAAGTGAAATAGTAAGTTTTAAAACTTTGAGAGTATCATTCTTTAATCTGTAGAAATATTAATAATTGAAAAGCAAATAGGACTTAGACATTATTCTTCAAATAGAAGTAAGATATACAAAGCTTCCACAATAGAAAACTTTTTTGTATAGAAACTGTGAAAGAGAAATTTCAAATCTCAAAATGCAAATGTTATAAGAAAAACTGGTTATATCAAAAACAAGAATTAGGATCTTTATATCAAAATTAGTATAAATTATTGAAGTATTTACCAACAAATTTTAGAAGCTACCATGCAAAATAGTCAAATTTTATTCAATAAAAGCATGAACTTAAAACCTTCAACATATTCTTTCCTTTCCTCCCTTAATCCAAATTAGACCTTTTGTGTCTCTTCTTGCTCCAACACCACCAAAACAGTAAAATTTGAAACAAACCCAAATTAATAATATATCATTAAATTGCATTAATTTATTTTCATGTTGAAAATACCGTAATTCTTGTAAAATGACTCATTTCTTCAAAATAAGCTGTTATGATATATAAATAAGGAATAGAGAAATCGGTGCGCCTGGAATAAAATCATTTTGAATTCAGTAATAATATTTATATTTATACAAGTAACGAAAGTCTAATAACGGGAAACCCGGTTAGG
This sequence comes from Pissodes strobi, assembly GCA_016904865.1. Classification (NCBI taxonomy): domain Eukaryota; kingdom Metazoa; phylum Arthropoda; class Insecta; order Coleoptera; family Curculionidae; genus Pissodes; species Pissodes strobi. The sequence goes on from MU181993.1 coordinate 406,891, forward strand.
CCTTTATAAGCCACAGCTTGCGCTAATTTTTCTGGAAATCTCAAATTAACAGGAAGTGTGTTCATAATATACTAACTTGTCCATTATAAATATTTTTAAGATTCTAGAAATATTACTTAGTCTTTCTTTCACAAAAAATAAAGCTGACTATTTTTATAGACGAACATCACTCAAAAAGATCTTGACAAATGTGTCTTCAGTTTTTAAGAAAAAAAATTCAATTACTTGTTTAATATCCTTCAATGTTACGCATAGCCACGCTTAGACGTATCTGGTGAATGAGATATGAATATCACAGGCGCGAGTGATTAGAATCAGCTGTAAGTAAAACTGTTTGTTGAGCAAATATTTTAGAATCCATATTTGTAACATATTCTCTTAAGTTTTCCAGCAGGCTTCTTAGAAATAAGGCTCTTAGAAAGGCTATAGATCAATCAAAATCGAACATGATTTGTTTATCTAACTGCTCTAGTTTCATGAATCTCATAGAACATTGCTTTACCAATGACTGACACTGATCTTATTACTAACTTTCGCATGACCAGATATGCTGTTATAGCTGATAAAAATATGTTTATCATTTTAGCAGGATTGGATCATAATGCTTCGAGATTTTAAAATACTTTCTAATACTAAAGAGAATATACACCCCATAGTTTGTGTGTTTCCAAACACAGCGAAAGGCATTGGATTGTCTTATATGTCAGACTATGTTATCATCAAATTTCCTACAGTATGCTCTTGCCTTTCTGATCATTTACATCTCACAATATTGGGAACCATGGGAATGTAAAACCATATCATATTTTTTAGTATAATATAAAGTACAAACTTCGCACTCGGAATACGTTTCGCTACTTTTGTTGGATTGTGTTTGGTGTTATGGTTCAAAACTGTGACTAAGCTTAACAACTTTGATTAAATATTTGATGAGCAAAGTATTTTTAAATGCCCTATAAATCCCAAATAAATAAGGAAACTGTTGAAATGTATGGATATCTTTTCAGAATTTCTAATCAAATTCATTTGTTCCAGGTATGTACCTTCACTAAAGGATAAAAGTAATTATAGAAGTAAGTCCGAATATTCACGTCTAGTGGAAAATGATTCTGTACAAATAAGGTAAGTTTTTTTTTATCCAGAAATAGATATGTCTTTAATATATACAGTATACAGTAATGGCAATATACAATAAGTACTTAATAAACAAAACATACTTAAATAGTGGAGGCTCGAGGAAAAATTATAGCTTTAAATTATGTGAGATACTAATTTGCTGGCCACACTACAAAATGTGCTGCCATCGTTAGATGTGTAGCGACATCAGCCAAACTTCGATCAATCTCCAAAGTAGTTTCAGTTAGTTTGGGTAATAATTTCCGATTAATCTTTTTATCTAGCAAAATTGAACAACTAAATATCATGTTTGAAAATAGTTTGGGCTAGATCCTGAAGAAGTTGCTGCTCTGCCACAAAAATATCAAACGTATTAGGCTCATTAGCAGCATTTATATCAGCATGAAAACATCAAAAGCCTCTGGAGGCTAGCTACTTCGCTACTAAAGATTTCTGAAGAAAATGTGCTGCGGGCGCTATTTACGTAGCAAAATCAAGCAAATATTTACCCTTAAATCTTTTATTTCAAAATAGGATCTCAGGCAGTTTATGATGACAAAAAAACACCTTAAATATGAGACAATTCACGAGCTATTTTACTACTGATAACTTCTCAAAACTTGTGGACAATTTTACTAATCATACTTGGAAATAGTTTCTGAAGTAGATAATATTACGATAAAGACATCTTAAATGTTAAGCTCTTAGAACCTACTTTATTCTTGAAGATATTAGAAGCTCTTAAGGGCTTAATATTTATTACATTTTTAAGGTAGAAACTAATAGTAAACACGATGATGCTTGATCGTTTTGGTTACATTTTACCTACTCATGGTTAGGTTAAAAGTGATGATTATTAAACAACAACCAATTTTGTAATGTACTAATATCTGATGGTTGAACCTGTCGCCTTTCTACTTTTAAATTTATCAATATTATTTTATCTACGACCTTCATAGTAAGAGCTTTTTATATATTCCCACCAGTTATGGAGTGGACGTATTACATAATTAGTGATGTTATAATATTTCTTATTATGTAAGTCACTCTCTACTAATACGTTCGGTATAACGTGTCACAATAAATGCATTTAATGTCACGGTTTGGCATTTTTTATTTAAAAATTAAAATGAAGCTTTTTATTTAAATAGTTGTAGAAAAACTATAGTGCTTTACACTTGCTCTATGGCATATTACAATATTTCCCACTCGTGACTGTAAGAACGCTCGTACTGCACTTATAATGTAAAAAAAAAACTATATTAAATGTTTTGTTACAAAACGCTTGTTAGCAAAAATTTGGTATGAAATATATACGTTGTGTATTTATATATTTTATGCACATAACATGGTGTCCAAATTATTAAATAAATTGCTGTTTTATCTTATAACACCATGAATAAATAATAAAGTAGTCTAGGCAATAAAATACAGAATGAGGTAGGAATTTCTGGTCGGTAGCAAAGGCAGTAAGTAATAACGTCTCTCCCATCTTTGACAGTCGAACGCGGCATCACGGCAACTACAGCTAAGAAAAAACCAAACAGGCTCCCCGAAATGTTTTCATCGCACCCCACCTGAAACGTTCCCCACGGCAAGGCTTTCCCCATCATATCGAACATGAAAGCTACCATGGCAGAAGTTAAGTTTCATTACCGGGATATGCGTAAAATCCTTAAAGAACTAAATATGCAAAAGGCATCAGGACCTAACGGAGTACTCGCCAATGTGTTAAAGAACTGCGCCAATGAACTAACACCCATTTTCCAGCCTTTTTCCTCTGTCTTACCGAAAATGTATTTACCCATCTTTTTGGAAAGTGGCTCGAGTGCCACCTGTTCCAAAAAATGCAAGAAACCACGCCCTAAAGCTATCGCACAATTGCCTTGATTCGAATAATTTCCAAAGTCATGGAACGTGTAGGCAGTCAGCAACTACTCAAGTACCTCGAGACCAACAGAATATTTAGCGGTAACCAATACGGGTTTCGCAAGGAAAAATCTACAGGAGATATGTATATTGGCCTATGTCACTCCTATATGGAGTAGGGCAATTAAGAACTACGGAGAAAGTCGGAAAGTTGGATAATTCCAACAATAAACTGCTGTCCTTCGTACTGCCAGCGTCTCTCTGCAGCTGACTTGCCAGTTTCCTTAAGAACCGATCTCTAAACGTTGCAGTTGATGGACACATTCACTATAAATGCGGGCATGCCTCAGGATGCAATACTTTAACCAACCCTATTCCTCATCTATATTAATGACCTGCTGACTGAAGCCAATAAGCATGTCAACAGTTTTGCAGATGAGAGTACCCTTGTCTCCCAATATAGGCCAGAAAAACCTTTACCAGCGACTGAGGTTTATCACCCCAGACAGGAGTAGATTACAAAAATTAATCAAGATCTGGAAAAAGTTCGAACTTGGGGCGATAGAAATGTGGTCCAGTTCAATACAGCAAATAACCCAATCAGCCACGTTTACCAAGAAAGTCAATAGGGCGCATGCTGACATCATTATGGCAGGACCGACTATTGCTTCATCTTCGTTAATCGGACCTCTGGGTGTCTCGGCCAATAGCAGTATATCCTGGCATGACCACGTTGCTATCATCGCAAAATCAGTATCGCAGAAGACTGGCTCTTGCTCTGCAACGCGCAAATAAGACCCTGCGTAGTATATTGCTTGCGCATCTTGGGTGCCGCACCTAAGCACACCCTAAGGCTGCTGGATTACATGTGCGTCTCGCCGGCGACTCGAAGTTGACCCGGGATCTGGATAATCTGGGACACCGCAGATATGTTGCCGAAATCTCCCTGTTTTACAGATACTTTCACGGCAGATGTTCCCAGTCATGACAGATGGCAAGAGCGCACCCATTCGTCGCACAACTGGAAATACCTAGAACATCGCTTTGCAGGGACTTCTTTGCCTGGCGTATTGCATCACTGTGGTACTCACTCCCAGGACATCTTTTCCCCCTAATCACAAGCTATGTTCAAGAACCGTGTCAGTTAACATCTTCGCACACACAACGCTCGTCGAGTGCCATAGGATCTCCCTTTAGTGTGTGTGCTACTGCCACAAGAAAGTGAAATAATATGATAAAGACAAGTTAGTCTTTATTGTTCCGTGGTAGAATTTGGAAAACTTACCTTTAGGAGCATTTGATTAACTTTAAACCAATAGTATTAAAACAACTAAATGGCAGTGAAACTGCTGTATTTAAGACAATATATTTTATGCTAGGGCAGGAAAATATTATGCGTAGTAAATCACTGTTTATTTTAATAATTTGCGTTCCACAAAAGTCAATTTTGCTACGATGTATACATGCTATTTTTTCAAACCAATAAATATTAGATTATAGTTTAAAATACTTGGTTTTTCGTATGCCCCGAGCGGCTGCAAAATGCGTGTGGGACCGCTTTTAGCGATAGTAACAGTAAAACATTTATCAATGTTCAATATGTTTTATTTATTGAACACATTGTCGACATGCCCAAAATTGACAGACATGTTACATATTATAAAAAGACAGAAGCACTCAATGAACTAACAAGATTCGTTATTTGATCGGACAAACTAGGGCAGCAATTTTACTGCCGCTAGCAAGAGGCTTTTTATGCTACTGAGCTTTTGCATCAATATAAATTAATGAATCTTTTACTTCGTCTATTGAGAGATCGAAAATTATGTTTTTTGAGCTTTGAAGAAAAATTATTTTAGATATAATATTGTGTTCGTAATGAGTGGGCAATTAACCTTGACTTCATATTTAGAAATCTAATCGATGGCCTGTTCAAAAAGTCTTCAACATATTAATATACATGCTACTAAAGTAATGGTAATGGAAAATACATCAAAAAAAGCATATTTATTCGTTCATCCATTAATCCTACCGTTTCGCCACCAAAAGTACCTCCTTCACACCGAATAATACATGATATTTTTCTTCAAACGATAAAATATCAAATTAAATTTAAAAATACTTAGGTCTTCATAATTTCCGATCGTCTACAAATGACTTTTCCTGCCGCTGTGCTTTTTCAGCAATATATAGATGATTATTCCCTTCATCGTAAAATGGACCAATCAGACAGCCCTGAATAAATTTTGTTTAGATAAGTGATTATTGCACTAGACCTGTTTAACAGCGATTAAACTGCGTCCTCCATATTGGATTTCGTTTTGTCGATTGTAGCTGATTCTTGCAATTTTCATTAACGGTTTTTGAAAAAACAATATTTTATAAATGGTTTGAATGATCTAATATTGATTTTTATTGCTAAAAACTCCGATTTTCTTTAAAATTTGTATTTAATTATTTTGGTATAAGGTGACAGAAAATGTCAAATTTTGAAATATTTACATGTCGAATTTGATAAGCGGGCCTAGTCAACGCATCATTGGGGTATGTAACCATGGTTACTAATTCAGGAAATAATCTAGCCGTATACCACTCAAACTATGAATTCAATCGATTAAACTACATTCAATATTTCTCGCATGATTTTTCTTTTTGGCAAATAGTTTCATGCAAAATAATTTATAAATAAAAACTTCGCGGTCTCGAGTTTTTATTAAATTATTTTGCATTCAACATTTTCCAGAAAAATCATGCTCAAAATATTGAACGTAGTTTAATCGATTAAATTCATAGTTCTAGTGATATAATATATGAATATTTGCTCAGTTCCGTTATTGAGAGATGAAACTTATTCTTTTTTGACGTTTGCAGAAAAAGCTCATCAATTACTCAAGTGTGTGCTTTTCGTTCGGTCGATGCTCTTATTTATCTCGTGTTGTTTCTTCCTCAGAAACGTAAATGTGGATATATCGAAGTTTCCAAAAATGTAATTCAGATGACCGACCGCCGCTCAGGACAACCTCCTGGTTCTCCTCGAGATTCTCTCTGTGTGATTTTGACTTCCATGCATGCCCAAGATAAATGAATTGTTTCACCTTTTTTTGTTGCGTGATGTCTATTATTATTTGTGGAATTTTCCTGCTCATAACTTTTGCTTAGCTACTGACTGGAAGTACTATTAAATTGTTGTGGCATTATTTCCAGCTCATCTATGTCAGTCGTAATGAGGACAATACCATCATCAAATATCAGACGCTTCATAAAGAATCAATAATTCTCTGTTTTGTCAATCTAGGTACCTCAAAACATCTTACAGTGCTAGTACGATCAATTTTGGATAAGTCGGAGATCTGTGCTGATTGTAGGTAATTTTATCAGTTTTTAAGTCTAGAGCGGTTTGGACTTTTAGGTAAATGATTTAATATAATATATTTTTAATTTGATTGAAATATCTCTTATGGATTCTACACTGTCGAAAGCTTTATGCATGTTTACAAATGCTGAATTTAAATTATCTATTGAGGTTTCTGTTTGAATAAGAAGTTCACTACTTGAAAATGATGGGTACGTGTTAGTTTTTATTTGCGTCAAAGACCATAGAATCAAAAATCCCAATGATTCGACATATTAAAATAAAGTACCTAGGTAAGCTTTTGAAGGATAATTCTAGAAGAAGAAGTTTTAAGAGATAATGATGAACGTAGTAAATTATGATACAAACTTATTAAAAAGCATTCTGTCCATCGCTGAATCTCCATTTTGACTCAACGGTAATCTGCATAACAGTAGATCAATAATTCACAAATCTATATTATGTGGCAGAATTGCATACCCGCATTCCTAAAGTCTTGGGAAAGTTGAGGAGTAGTACTACTGGACCAGTTCTCAGTTATGAGAATTCAGCGCTTTATTTACATTATAGAAACAGTACGATTTTATGAAATAAATATGTATCTATTAAATATTGCATCAACATCATTTAGTACATCTTCATAGCTTGTTTTGTATTATATTAAAATTTTAAATATTTATTTAGATTTGTATTAAAATGTTATAGTTATAGGTATACCATTTTTCTAATATCCTCTCAATTAAAATATACTATCGAATTTATTCTCATCGTTAGTTGTAGTATTTGGACGTCTTGATCTAGTTACTTACTGTTATATCACTAAAATCTGTTTACAAGTACTTGACTTATTTCTTAGCTAGATCGGTTAGGTGAAGTTATTTACATTTTGCTTGCTAATGCTTTGTGACAAATTATTGCTAATAACCATTATGATATCAAATTTCGTTCTCCTAGATTGAGTAGTTTTCCAGATATTTGACCGTTCTGATTTGATTGAAACGATCCGGTGTGATGAGTAGAATGAGAAACACTTCGGTTGAGTTACCATTGCAGTAAATATCCCGTATCATATTTACGATTTCACCCTTCAAACAAGCCACAGTTATATAGGTAAAATCTATTGACAGCTAGAAATATGGCTTTTTGATCTCTCTATAGTTTATTGACTTTTTATATCGGCATTACAATGGCAATCACAAAAATATTTGCATTTTACCGGTTATTGTGTAATGGTACATATTGGCAATAGCACAAACCTCGCAAAGTTTGCATCAGAGGAAAACACTAAATTATTTGGCCTTTCCAAAGAACTTTTTAAATTTATGAACGTCGGCAAATGGGTTCTACATTAATATATCAAAGCGAAATGATTTTTCAATTATCGCATATATCAGCGAAAATGGCTTTACTTATACATTGTAACGAAGTGTGAACGGCCATAATCGAGATATAAGTGATTTATCTTTTTAATGGCGCTTGCTAAACTTGAACTTAAAGGTGCATACTATTCCTGAATTTACCGAACGGATGCTTTTTCATATAGTGATGAACTGTCTATCGCTGGGGTATTATAGATTTTCAATTATGAACTTAAGACTAATGTCCCTAATGTGTTGAAAATTGCAGACAGTTTTCAAAAAGTGTACTGCATGAGAAATACTAGAGCATAACATTTATCAAAGATAAATTGCGAGCAGAAGAAAAAATACAAGATTGCCGTGTGCATTGTTCTCGTCGCTTTTATTTTATACTCCCGCATGAGGTAGAGAACATGTAAAACTTTTATTAAACATACCAACTGGGAAATTTGAATAGAAACAGCAAACATCACTGTGTTCTTTGGCTTAATATTACTCGAAAATTCATAGAAATTAATACAATATGCTTATTCAAACATGGGCAAATTTTCATTGCAAATGTTCATTGATTAAGGTCCGCTTTACATCTGACAACCCGTTTAATTATGTCATTAGATAAAATATTATTTTAATATGTTTTTCATAAGTGAAAAAGTAGCATAGTCAGTCACTTCATAAAACCTACTAAACTGCTCGACATAAATAGTGCATCAAGAAGGTTTTGAATCAAAATTTAAGGATTGATATTTAAATCGTTACCTAAGATATGAATATGCCATTTTCGGTTTTCCTTAAATTATTTCATATGCTATGTGCCGGCACTTGCATAACTGCATATGTGAACGAACAATAATATATGCAAGATATGAAATGAATTTTTACAAGACTTTGTCAACTGCGATAATTTCTTATCTTCAAAATAACACAATACAAAAAACCAATGCCTGCTATTTTTGATTTTTCACTTGTCCGCAATGTATAAGATGATCCAGATATCATTTGAAATTATTAGAAAAATATTCGGAACAAAAGTTTGATTTCATTTGTTTTTACACATGTTTTAGTTGTGGCGTATAAATTGAAACTGACCAAGGTACATGCCAGCTTTTTGCTTTCTTTAATGATTTTGAATTTTCCATTAAATTCTGCATATTTTGTGTTATACAGGGTGCCATATTGAATGGTCTGCAAGATCTCCTGATTTGTCACCATTGGATTTTTTCTTGCAGGAATATTTACAATTAAATTTGTATAATCACACCTAATTGTTTAGATAACTTGCGGCTACGAATAGTGTACGAGTCCCGATAAGTAGCTCTCGAAATGCTCCACAATAAACATTTCGAACAGTGCCTTTATAATTGCCCCATCTATATTAATAACCTGCTGGCCGAAACCAATAATCCTGTTTACAGTTTTGCATACAGGAGCAGATTACAACAATTAAACAAGATCTGGAGAAAGTGCGAACTTAGGGCAACAGGAATTTGGTCCATTTCAATGCAGCAAAAACCTAAGCAGCCACGTTTACCAAGAAAACCAATACTGCGGTCCCTGACATGACAGGATCGACCATTGGTTCATCCTCGCCAATCAGACTACATGACCATGTTGCTAATATCGCAAAATCACACTCGCAGAAGCTTGATGCACTATTTCGCAAACCAAAAACTAAACATCTGGGGTGCCGCAACTAAGTACATCTTAAAGCTGCCGGATACCATTTAGAAGAGAGCTGTGCGTCTCGTCGGCAACCCGGAGTTGACCCAGGATCTGGATAGTCTGAAACGCCTGCAGCTATTCAACAACCGTGCCAATCAACATCTTCGCAGGCAAGATATGCAAAGATCTATATCCTGTCAGATAGTCAAGCAGCCTTAAAAGCGCTAGCAGCTAACAGAATCAAATCTCGGCTAGTGTGGGATTGTCGGATGGATGCAGATCAACTGGCAAACAGAAACAGATTCACTCTAATATAGGTAAGAGGGCACGAGAGTGTGGAAGGGAACGAAGCCGCTGACCAGCTCACATGGGATGGTGCACAGACTGCCTTTTGCGGGCCTGAACTATTCTGTGGCATCACTAGAGGGCACGTAATGAATGAACTCAGAAATTGGAAAAAAGGCGGAAAGAGTCACATTGGGCCAATGCACCTGGGCAGAGACTAACTACACAAAAAAGCTTCTCAAGCTACAAAAAAATGAGATAAAACTGGTCGTAGACCTTCTCACTGGACATGGCCCCTGAAGGTACCACCTCAAGAAAATGGGGAAAACCACTGTGGAGCAATGCAGATTCTGCCAAACTATGGCTGAAATATCGGAGCAGCTACCCTGCGAATGTCAGGCACTGACTTGCCAAAGGTTAAGGAATCTCGAAAGTGCACCTGGAGATCTACAAAAGCTGAACCCTAGAAATATTCTGAAGTTTTTGAAAGAGATAGGAATTTTTGTGTAACATAAAAAGGTAAACACAAAAGATCAATTGTGATCCACGGCGACGCACGTGTTGAAAGGCAAATCTTGTGAGCGACCCCTTTACGATACCATCTTCGCACACACACCGCTCGTCGAGTGCCATATTGTGTGCCAACGCCATAAATACAATGGAGGCTGAAGGTGAACACTTTCAACATTTACTTTATTACCAAAAATTTTGAGAACTCTTATTACTTTTATATTTATTTTTTAATTGTCACGAACAACTCAATCGATTCCAACGGGCATTGGATCTTGCCCGTTGGAAAAAGTTTAATTTCCTTAAAACTAAGATATCACTCGCCTCTTTCCCTTTCCATTTAAGATTTTAAGCGCAGAAGCCACCCTGTCGTGGATGCACAAGGGGAAAAAGTTTGCCCCCATTGAAAACTAAAGATTACGTATACGAGCATATTTTCATTTACCAAACTAACCCAAACTAAGCGCTTTTGATTTGACTTTGAAAAAATGTTTTAATCTTTATGAACGGGATATTAAGAAGAAGGAAGAAGGGCGGTTGACCAAAGCTAACAACGGGCATCAAAGCGTATCAAGCAAACACTGCGCCTCTGTTTTCTATCAAAGGGTTTGAATGATATACATACTTGTGTTTAGTATTTATTTTATTTCACATATCACGCAAAAACAGTAATATTTTGGCCTTCCTACTTGATTGTTGGTGATTTTTTATTGCTTGTGAATTTTTGAACCTGAAATGCAGGTGCACTATTTTTATATTGATATGCAATATTTATCAAGATGTACAGAGTGGCTCTTCGAAAACTTTCCTCAAATCTTTTTCCTTTTAAAATATAAACATAATGAAAAATAATGAAAGTATCAATGATAACTGTGTTACCAAATCGTTAATATTTATTCATATCTTATTTGAAATATGAATTAATGTAAGCACATGAAAGTATGTATAAATAAAAAGTAATAAATTTTATAAATTGGTCTTATATATTGCTAAAAACTATGGTCATGTGACATTAAATATATAGCATGCATTTCAGAATGATTCATAGATTTTTCAATAGTTCTATATTATTTTCTTCAGATTGATATATTTATTTAAATGTGCTTTATTGTCTTGAGGTCCTGAAGATTTCGTTGACATAAAATGTCACCAAAAAAATGTAAGTATTATCTTAATTTTTTAACAAAATAGCGTTATACAAGGCTCCAACTCTGAGAACTTGATTCTTTTATTTCCTGTTTTGCTTAAGTTCTTATTCTTTAATCGTATTTTCATATAATTTTTAACAACATACATTTTTAATGTACTTTGTACATTATGCATATATATTATGGATTCCATTGTAAATAGAAGATCTTATGGTAATGAAACAAATATTAATCTCTTGTCAATATTTCCAGTCGTTATGTCCAACTTCACTACATATATAACCATATTTTGCAATTGCTCAAAATGTTGTTTCCAATATCTGTATTAAATATTTGTTTATAATAGGTTGCTAATACTCAATCAGCGGTCGCAAAGTAGGAAATTTCGACAGAAATACCTTTACTTTATTCGGCTAAAGAGATCTACATTACTTGCCAAACCCCAAACCCCTTCTGTCCATTGTTATACTGTTAACTACGAAAGCTCATACAACGACACTACCTCATTACTGATAACTTTTTTATGCTGTGTTATCATGATATAACAAAAATTTAATTAATACCCCGTATCTCACTTAAATACTTTAGACATTTGTTATTGGGAGTACTAATAATAATTTATAAGTACTTTTTAAAAGAAATACGCTCTTAATGCTATACTTAATTTACAAACTTCAAACTCCACTGAACAGTACAAAGGTACCTTACTAGATGTTTTCTCCAACATCCCGCTAAGGCGTGCATACATAGAGTAGTGCACATGTAAATTAGACCAAGAATTTGTACAGCTTCCCATTATCTGTCATTTGCTACCGTATCTCATTCACATGCACCAAAGAGCTTCGAATAGTCCTTATAAAGCAGAAAAGGACAGATTTTCAAGTCTGACAAAACCCTAATAAACTTAAGCAAATTAAAGGGAACAAGACGATTTGTTAAATCAGTCGGCCTTCTGGCGGTTTATTATTTCTAAAATCGGTTAAAATTATTCAAGCAACAAATGTACCGTCATAATAAGAGTTAATAAAGCCTTTCTATTAAATGGAATGACACAACCCTCATATATCCCCAACATTTAGGTCATGGATTTTACAAATTTATGGGGGCACCAGCTGTTCCTCCACAACATAAGCGCGAAAATCGCTCGGATTTGGGTTGCAGATTTCTTTTCTTTTCGCTTTTCCCCCCTTTTCTTTTGTTTCTGTCCATTACTTTTAATGTATTAAATTTATTTCGGGCTCGGATAAAAGCACACCAAAAGAAAGACGAACTTTATTTCTCTTGTGCTCGGTGTATGTTTTTGCGATATTAGGAGATTTAAAATTACATTGTTTTTGTGATATTCTCTGAGCGGCTCGTCGCATTAATGAAGTTTTTGTATTACAAAATATCGCATGCTCTCCGATAATAGCCTATTCATATTTTGCGAATGTAACGAGATTTTCGGCATAAAAAGAGCGTATGTGCGTGTGCAATGTGCATTCACATGAAAGAGTTAACCAAAACTTTTTTCTGAAAATTAAGTAATTTAATTTACTATTGTTGGAATGGCGAGTGGTCACAGGAAAAGTTATCAAAATATCCACATATTCACTGTATTACAAACAAAAGTTAAAATATTGCGACCAAACTATTGAAACATTTATATACGAAATATATTTTCAGAACAATGCTTACATTTTTCAATAGCTTGTTGATTTACTCCAATGTTTAAAATTATTGATTTTTTTCTAAATACCACTCTTTTTCCATAGACGAATTTGTTGTAACGGGCCAAATTTTCATTTTGTATTTAGTCGCCAGAATGTCAAGATTTAATATTTAATTTAAAGGTTTCTTATTGTCAAACTGGTGTATCCATTATCGATCCGGCCGAAATTATATATATTAGTGTTACAAGCTCTACCGCATGATAGCTGAAATCGCGATCGAAAGTAAATTGCAGTTATCCTCTTCCTGAGATTTAGAATCCATAATGGTTCATTGGTTTACCTTCCATGTAGATTTCGTTTTTGGTTCAAATCCCTAGTTATCGATATTGACGCGTACCGATTTTGGAAACGTAGCGCTGCAGTTCGAGGATCTTTTGACAATGCGTTTTAGCACGTTTTTCTTAATAAATGCCGAGTCGAATAAATATTTTCTTTTGGCTAACTCGAACAATTAAGGGGGCTTTTTCAAAATCGATTTGGAAAATTATTGAATGTGATATGTGACATGCGTGTTGTCGGATGAGTGGCCAGTCGAAATTCTCGAAGTGAAGATATTGGAGGAAGTATTCTTTTTGCCTTCGTGTTGGTTTCTTAAAATTTCACGAAACTCACTCTACGCTGGTCAATCATTTGTAACAGCAGTTTGGTGTCGCGGTGGAAGTTTTTTGTTAATTCTTACTTCCACCCAGCTCATTTTGAGTTTCAGGCCTTAGTTAGTTGGTTGTTTGGTGCCAATTTTTCCGCTAAATATCGCACTATGCATGTAACTAAGAGAGACAATACTACTTTTTAGCATGAAAATTAAAATTTCAAAATTGCGACTGGGTGTGATTTTAAAACTATTTAAATGAAGTGGAGAGTCAGGTGACAGACTATTTGGAAGATCTAGCAATCCTAAATACTTCGCAAAAATGTCATAGTTCTATCACTCAAATCTCAAACGACAGCTCAATGAATTCTAAATTACTTTTAGATCGGCATAGATAATTTGCCGATTTAGTTGTTTTAAATTAATAAAACAAAAATGAATACACCTTTAATTGTCTAAAAAGTTATGAAACAAATGTTTGAATAAAGCAATGAAATAAAAATCACAAATTATAATGATAATTTTAGCAAGAAAATTGTAAAAAGATTTTGACGATGAGAGAGAGAGAGCACCTTCAAAATTTGGCGAAACTTTTAAGACTACTGTACTTTTAAAATAATGCATCGCATGACCACATGGCATTTAAAAAAGGTTCAAAATGGCTTCCAGGTGCCATTTTAAAATTTTCAGATGTCATTTTAATGTCAAAAAGTAGTATGTATGCCTCAAAATTTCATGATGATATATAAAGTGATTCAGAAATTAACAGCGGTTGTGGGGGAGGTGAGGAACAGTATAATGAACAAATCGAATTATTACCTCATCGGTATCTTGCGCTTAAAAAAAGTGAAATAAAACGTTTCTCTTGGTCGGAATATATTTACTGTCATATGGCGGGATATATCGGGGAAACTCCTGGCGTAGAAGGACTGATTTCTTATTGAGAAGTCATTTCAGTTCAAAGTTCAGACGTAGCTGTCAAGGGAGAGAGCTACAGCTTTTGTTCCTCTAAGCTCATTATTTTCGTATATATTCCTATTTTAAAATTTTTGGAGTATTGCTTATTCTGTTAAAGTAACCTTACCCTCGATTTATGCCCGGTCTGTACAGGGCGATCCAGACCACTTTTTAAATGGAAATATCTCCATTATTTCTGAAATTAGAAAAAATATTCCGGAAAAAAGTTGTTTGATCTCATCTGCTTTTGTTTTAATGTATACATGGTGTTTTAAAAAAGCATGGCACATGCCAACCTTGTTTTTTTTAATCTAATATGCTACATTTTTAATGACAATAAATTCTGCATATTTCTTCTATAATACGATTACATCATTAATCAAAACTTTAAGGTTTTAAGAATAGTGCAGGTTTAAAAATTAGCAAATAATGTGATTTTTTCGATTTAATTGCTTATCTACAGATATCACGATTTTAAAATTATGTCAGTTCGGCATTTAAACGACGAACAAAAAATGAGACACGAATTTGTTCAAATTATAAGAGAAACTTTTAATCAAGATCCAAATTATTTCAATAAAGTCTTGTAGACCGATGAAGCTATATTTACCACTGCCGATATTTAAAATAGGAAAATCTGTCATCTTTGGTTCGATGAAAATCCACAAGCAGTTGAGCGAAATGTAGGTGCGTTTTTATTCATGACACTTTAAATCGGTTAAGATATCTGGAGCCTTTGAAAAAGGGAATTGAATACTTTTTCGATGAACTACCACTTCGAACTCGGCAAAATATAATTTGGGAACAAGAGGAGCATCTCCCGACAATTCTCTGTCAGTAAGAGACTTTCTTCTTAGCAATTATCAAGTAGGAACGGGTAGATACGAAAAAATCAACATACCCGCTAACTCCCCAAAATAAAACCCTCATGGATACCTTCCTGTGGAGGTAGTTGAAAAATATAGTCTATAGGGAAAAAGAATCAATTTTGAGGACATTCAGGGGAAAATTGTGGAAGAAACAAGAAATTTAAATGAAAATGAAGCAATTATAAATGCGCTGCAACGTCATGAAAGAATTTACGAGAAACTTGACAAGGTTATTGGAGGAAATGCAGAGCATTTAAAATATTAGCAGAAAAAAAAAGATGAATCAGTAAATGATTGGCATTTATTTCCAGCTATAGTCATAAACAGAATTTAGTAGAAAATTCGAAATCATTATAAAATATAAACTACCATTAGAAAAACAGAATTGGCGTGGCGTGTGCCTAGGTCTTTTGATGCACCATGTATACATTAATACAAAAGCAGATAAAATCAAACAGTGTTTGTCCGAAATATTTTGCCTAATTTCATGAATAATCTTGGAAATTTTCTATTTAAAAAGTTATTATACTCAAATAAATCTTTCCCCACCCAAATTCCAAGAAACCCCGACGTCCAAACTAGACATATTTTAGGAAACTTATTTTAATATTCTTTAATCGACTTTCCTCACATTACTACTTGTCTTAATTATCAAGTTCCTAGGACGCATATAATAAATATATACTTAGAAAGTTTTCCTCAAAATGTATGTGAATTCTTAATCTATAATTTTGATTGATTTATTTCATAAAATATAAAATACATTAAAAATTAAAGGGATTAAGTGTGCCTCATGAGTAAAAAGACAGTCGAACATTTTGCACTTTATGACTGAAAAGTTTTCAATATTAGTTTCGTACTTCTTGATGTCTTAGTTTGTAATTTGTGAAAATTTATCGTTCTCTACGAAATATCCAAAGTTAAGCACCGGGCTTTTGCAAATCATATTGTAACGTGTACCAAAACTAAAGATTTTACGACATTTATATACCAAACTTTATTACTCTTTCGTTTATATTTCGAAATTAGTAGAAGATATTTACTTTATAAAAGAACTACATAAACGGCCAAAGAAAATCATATCAGGCGGTTTCTCAGTTTCCACGATATTATTCCATGCGAAGCCCTCATGTATTATTCATAATTTTACCATACTAATGAAGAAATAACTTTTTGCAACAGTCATTTTAATTTTGATCACACCGCTTTAGACATGGCCATTCACTTACCTGAATAAGTAGTCTCATTTGTATAAATATTCCTGAATTTTTCTCGTTGCTCCTTAATATTTTTAACTCGACACCTTACAAGGCGAGCATCCGTTTTTCGGTATAAAACAATTGTGAAATAAATTTAGATGGCAAGGACGGAAGGTGTATATCTCCGCTATTCTTTTAGCTACATTTTCTTCTCAAGATTTACTATTATAGGAGTTCTTTCTAAAATTTTTTGTTGGCAGACTTTTTTTATGAGAAACAAATTATCGCCTTGTGAAGTGAAAAATTCACATTTAACAGTTTTTAGAATTTCATTGATTTGGAACAAGAGTACAAAGTTAGGACATGATTTTGAATAAAATGCTTTGTATTTTATAAATGTCACACAATATTTGGTAGTCTAGTGCTGTTTCAAATTTCATTGAATTAAATATTTTTAACGTCCTCAGATTCGAAACCTACATGTGTTCCAATATGTATATAACATTAAATTATTTGCATATTTTGTTGTAATTATATTTGCTCTGATAGATTGCCTGGTAAACGACGATCATAAGTTTTAGGTTTGTTTAAGTGAAATAAAGTACCATTCCTGACTTCCTAGCATTTTCTGCGTCTATTAACGTGTTATACAGTAAGCTATTGCCACGCTTTTTATTAAGCTCTAATTTGGTCATTTATTTTCACCTCAGATTAAAAGAAACTAACAGTGAATAAAATTAAAAGGAAATTAAATTCCAAGATGCGTAGGCTAGAACTTCTAGCGGGCAAATTAGGGCCTAGCTCAAATGCCGGATGGGAAAGGGAGGGGGAAGTGGACTTTATTAAAAGAGGCGACCAACCTGTAGAGATCAGAAATTCAGAAAATCCTTAAGATGTAGTTTGGAGCTTGTCTCGGCTTAGGCTTCACAACGAACAAGAAACGCAAATAATAAAACCAAAAGTTATATCAATTAAAAATCAAATCGATATAATTACTGAGACTGATTAATTCAGTTTATTCACAGTACTTACTATTTGCATTCCTTCTGGATCACTAGTATTAACAAAAATAAATAAAACAATTAGATAGGTGAACACAAAGATTTGTCTATTATCAAAGTGGTAGAATGGTTGGCGTAATACAAAGGTATTCAAAAATGTTAATCCAAGTCAAATTATAATTGCCTCTTGTAAATACCCTAAAAAAATTACTTCACGATAGACGAGCACACGCAACTACCTCAGTAGGAGAAAAATCTTCGCGTAGGAAAAACATTTGAAGCATCATATCCAAGGCTTTTGTCTAAAAACACAAAGCAAGGAAAATTTACAGGCAAAGAAAGACAGAGCCTCTGCGAAACAGGACTTGGGCATCAAATAAGTGACACACTAAAGCTAGTATAAGAAGGTTCCATCTGAGATTCAAACTGGGCTTGGAAGAAAATTTCTGTTATGTATTTAGCAAAAACTCCTGTACAGAATAACACCACACTGTTTAACACAATATAAAATATTTTACCGATGGAGAGGCGCGGAATAAAGCTACACGCAATACAGGCAAACCCTCGACACGATGTCATGTACCTATCTAACCAATCTTATTCGAGCTACATGCTACAAGTTACATATAAACAATACTTCTTTGTCTTAGTTGCAGAAATTGCCCAGGATCTCGCCCTAACAAATCCTGACCAATTTTAATAAATGCCTGACCATAAAATATGGGTAAATAATTATTTTTACTCCACATTTAATAACACTCCATAGTTAATAACACGTGCATCCTACTTAGTTTACCTTACAATTGATTGCCTTTTTCTCCACTACTGTTTCTTATATGATGGAGCCTTTTCGGATCTGGCTCCAGGAAGTAAACGGCACAAGTGCTAGTTTAGTGACCCTTACGAAGCTGAAAAACCTAAATAGAACTTGAACAGTCAACGTTTCGATGATCAAATCTGTCCCCATCGTCAAGAATGAACAAATCTAAAAATGAAAATGGTTAGTAAATGCAAATAACACTAAAGAGCTATCGCAAATATTTGTCAAGTTTTGAATAGACTTTGACAAGATGACAATACTGGACAAGGATTTTCCGTTCTGAAGTAGCAATCGAAGCAAATACAAAATAAGGTAAGATCAATTACCCTTAAATAACATACTGATAATTTGCGTTTCACTCCTCAGAGCAGATCCTAACAAGGATTTTTCGCTATGAAGTAGCAATCAAAGCTATTACAAAATAAGCTAAGATTAGTTTTCATTACATACTATATTGAAAGTTTGCTTTTCACTCATCAGAGCATTTTAGAAGCTCTAAATAAATCCATTTTTCCTAAGGAGGCTAAAGATTAAAGAAAACTTAATCCGGAAAAGTCCAAATTACCAAATATGCTACGAAAAAGAATTCGAAAATTTAATGTGAACAAAGGAGAGTAAGAACTGACCGTCTACGAATTAGATCAATTCAGTTCACTTACTTGCTTCAAGATATAGATACAGGAATGATTTAAAATTAGAGTTTACTACACTCATGCAAGGTATTTATCTTACTAAATAAATTAAGAGAACATTAGAATCTCTAAGCAAATTTCAAGCTTAATTAAATTATGTTACCAGGCATGTTCCCGAAATAAAATTGAAGTTCAAGCTCCAGAAATCCAGTAAATAATAAATATTTTATCTTATTTAAGGCAAAGACATGTATAACAATCTTCTCCCATTCAGGAGGACCATGAAACAAGGGGATTTTGTTAAGGCAGATGGTCAGAAATATTACGACGCGATGTGAATTAATGCATGGATTTTTCCAATGATTAACTGAAGGAGTATTAATATACCATGTAATATGACCAATATATTATTATACCATTACTATATGAGCCATATCTTGAGCATTTATCACTAATAAAATTTAACTGCAATTCATAATAAAATTAATAATACTACCATTTTCTGACCGTGATACTATAATCGCACATTCTCCTCACCACAAGAAAGTAGACATTATTTTTCGTGTTGACTTACTAATTCGAAATGTACGGCGATGGTTAATTGATTTTTGCTCCATTCTGATCTAAGACTCTGGATTGAAATGATAAACTTAGATTCAGTCAAGAAAAAAAGAAGGTTTTTTTCACATTCTTTCGATCCACTGTTATGTCAAACATACTCCTCTCCTATTCGTTGTGATGTCAAGATTATTTTGCCTTTGGAAGCTTAGGAACGCTAATGGATTTATATCCAAATATATGAAATTTTTAAGCAAATGTTATTGAACTCCTTATTAATTTTCTAATTGAAAGCTGCCATTTTAAACGTTTTTTTTTACCTGTTTATCTCTTTGTATGTTGAAATTTTAGTAGGATAATAATAATGGCCCAGGGGTTGTCAGATTGTTAGGCAATTTTATGTAGGTTTTCTACTAGTTATTATAACACTGAAAAAACTGTAGAAATGTGTGTTGATTGAATACGGGAGCGAATTACCGCAAGCTTTCGCAATTGTGTGCTAATGCTAATTGGCAAGCTGCCTTAGCTTTAGAAATCCCATGACAGATGTTTCAAGGAACATTGTGTGATAAATTTAATTAGTGCATTCCCCATTATGCTTTTAAAAGAGAAGACCCGAAAACTAGTGGATTACTCAAATTTTCTCCAGGAAGGTGCACTCTTATATTCATTTAATAATTAGAAACTATTTTCCAAATCAAAAATATTTGTGATATCATATTAGTTACTTAGCGGTAAATATATATGCAATTCATTAAATCTGTTAAGCAAATTTATAACAATAATGGAACAGTTTATTCGCCGCGTCACGTGGAAAATTATAAAGGAGTTAAGGGGGAAGTTCAAATTTGTGGGTTAATATAAAGTGTCTGCTGATGCGATATAAGCGTCTAGGGATAGAGCAAAATTTTCGATGCGATACCGTGCATACTTAATTTGACCGAAATATCGAAATTATCCATGTTTTTACATTCTAGCGAAATTCCTTCAACGCCTCAGTGGTGTGGTGGGTAGAGCTTTTGCCTGTTATTTCTGCGCTACCGTTTCGCGACAGATGTCTCGTTTAGGTACCTTATTTTTAAGACTATGTTTGTTTTCTATTAATTTACTTTTTTTTCTAAATTTTGGGTTAGTTTGGGTTAGCCTTGGGTTAGTTTTGGTTAGTTCTTGTTGATTGTGCCCCCGTAGCGAGCAAAGCGAGCGGAGAGCCATGCAAAGTCATAATAATACCTATTATACCTGTTTCGCCATTGCGCACGCACGGTATCGCATCGAAAATTAAGCCCTATCCCTAGACGCTTGTGATGAGATGAGCACAAGTTTATTCCATTGCTATATCCTTATCGGAAAAATTCCTTCAAATGCATATTATGCACGGTTTCTGGTAAGCATTTTTGTGCACTATCTCAGATATATTGGTTGTATTATTCATTTTGATCCTCATTTGTCCTTGCCCCATCAATGTTCTTATTGTTTCCTTACTTTTATGAGTTTTATTCTTGAAGTTATGGGAACTATGATTGATTATGCCGCATTCATAATATATCTGATCCATCACAGTATCATGATCATGAGGAGATATTTCTGCTTTGATTAAATTTTTTTTCCAGAAATCAATATCCCATATTCGCTGTTTTATAATAATTCAATTCCAATTCAATTTTAGTTTAAAGCGCGATCTACATTTAGAAGCATTCTACCAGCCACTTTTTTTATGAATTAATTTTTCCAATTTAATATGATTCTGTTATATTAAGAAATACTTGGTTCCAACTAGATTGTGATGGTAGTCGGCAGCTTTAATAATAAACGAGACATTATCGACGAAGCTATTTTCGTTTTCGGCTTGAACAATGACACACTTTCAACCCTTCTATTTCTTTTTTTTAAATATATAGCTTTACTTCAGATATACTAGATGAAAAAGATATTAAGTTGTAGTTCCTTTTAGAAATTCAAATGCTAGTGAACTCATCCTACATGGAGTCAATATTAAAACGCAATAGTTCCAAAGTTGACCGATATTCCAAAATATATCATTTCGTTGAAATTGCCGTCGTGTTTTAGATTTCACAAAATCGAAATCTACGCAAAAATATATTGTGAAGAATATTTGGCTAATCGCATACTTACACACGCCTTATTAAAACTTTGATGATTTTGTATGTACCTTGCAATTATTATGCCTAGTTTCTGTCGATACCAGTAAAAGCAAATAAAACATATTTTTAGAACCAAAGCAAACGAAAAGCCATTATTTCACGACTAATTCCAGTGACAAGTCGGAAGTACAAAATGAGAGTGTCGCTTTTAAAAGAATGGCCTTAGAGTCCATTTTGTCCTTTGTCGTTTAGATTTATTCCAATGGCTCTTTTCCTCATGAAAAACGGATTTCGTTTGCGATACGTCAAGCTGAAGCGAATCAATAGGAGCTGAAAAATGTCTATCTGTTTATTAGTCTTTGTAATGTCGCAATTTTTACTTCCTATTGAAGAATCTTTTGCTCGCATAGGGACAGAGATAATACAATTGTAGTGTTTAATAAAAAAAGTTAGTTTCACCAAACTAGAGTATTTGAAATAATAATTACCTTTGTCATATTTTAGAAACCCTTTCATTCGACGTTACTAATTTAGGCTCATGATAATTATCCTGCAGCAATGAAAATATACAGGATAGAAAACAAAATTCACATAAAATTAATAATAACTATAACAGCAAACTCTTTAATGCCAAGAAGTCATAGACTTATCATATTTCGGTTTTTATTTATTTTATATTTGGTGAACATGTAGAGGGTATCGCATTTTCGGCACTTTTTATTTTATTTTATTTTTAAAGATAGATGGTTATGGTTTTCTCGACAGTATATTACTTTCTTGTAAAAACAAAGACGGCGCCAGCAGAATTTTCATAGCTCTTTTGGTTTTTGAGATACGGGGTGAAGTTGAAAAGTATCATTTTGAGACGCACCCCGTATCTCAGTTATTTTTAAACTTATCGAAAAAGTTAGAACAAACTCTTAAAAATTTCTTTCCGTAGAATCCAGTGACGTAGTCAGTTTTTCTAACACCTTCCGTTTTTTAGTGTATTATTTTATATGAAATATATGTATAATATTTTTTAAATTTATTAAGCAAAATGTGGACTTACCATAAATATTTAATTGTATACAATTATTTTCAAAAACAAGCTCCGAATATAAGATTTTTTAAAATTTTCTTTTGTTTCCAATTATTAGGTAGTTTCCAATTATTAGGTAGACAGTTTTCATTACTAGATGCAAAAATAAATAAATTACTAACCACTTTCATTCTATTAAAAAAAGGAAATATTTGAACAAATCTAGCACGCGATCGCTAGCCCTATAGTGCAATGAAGGGAGTGCGTGTTATGGAAAATGTGGATTCGACAACATTTTGCAGCAGTTTTCTTGCTGGATTTTAATAAGAACCAAAATTGTTTTTGAAGAATGTGGAAGTATGCATTATGTGGCTATAACTAATTGTCACGCATGGCTATATGATAGCCAGCAATATATGTTAATATTCAGCATCTCTGAAAGTCTACTTTGGAAATCAAATACGAAACTTATTTCATCTTATTCCACCAGTAATATACTTTATATTACTATGCATTACTTTGTTATATTTATACTTCCTTGAAAGTTCTATTGCTTACAGATTTGCTTGCAACTTGATTCATCTCTCTGGGTCCTCATATAAGTTTTGCTCATAAAACTTTCGAGCCAAATGTTTGTCAAAGATTGTGACAAACAGTAAGTTTATTGGTAACAAAATTAAATAATGCATACCTTTCCTTAAAAGTAAGTTCACAATGAATTGCCTGTGAGTTAAATCATGTTTACTTGAATAGTAATCCATCGCTTTAAGTCTTCGTATGTGTTTTGCTTAAACTCTCGAGCTGGTTGTTTATATAAAGTATTGTGGCAAGCTGTAAGTTTAATGACATCGAAATTAGGAAACATATATATATATATATATTGACTACTCAGTTTTCTAATCTACGTATATTTTGCGCCCCATTTTGTTTTCAGTAGCCATCTACGCCCGATCTATTTCAATGTTAAAATAAGAAATATATCTATCTCCGCAGGTCAAACTTCACCTGGCTCTCGTATCACTGAAAGGCTTTCGATATTAGCGAATTTGCGTCAGCATATAGTAAGTAAATCTTTTGTTTAAACATTGAATATTTTTGCTTTAAACAAATTATTAATGGCTATAAATAAATATCGGTAATTTATAATACACGGCATAAAATAAAAATCTAATTTGGCTTAATGTACGTAGATAATAAATTGATTACCTATCAAAGAGTAAACTTATTATATATACACTTAAACTCAGTTTTAGGTCATCGTTCATGTTGAAAGAGGTAAACAAGAAATATACAAAGTCGGTAACGGACGGCAAATGAGAATATTTTACTTGTAATCATTGCGAAAATGATAAATAAGTATAAAAAGGAACTACTGCTTTCTTCTTAAAAATTGCCTGACTACTCGATTGTTTGTCTAACTCTGGAAAAATAGAAGATTAGGTGCCCTAACGCCTATTGCTCTACCGCTCACAAATCATTATTTCCATTATTAGAGAAGCTATTGAAATTATGAGAGAGGATTAAGCGAATCGATTTTAATGCCCTTGACCCCTTTTTAATTATCGGCCAGATATTACTAGAAAATGCTGGCGAAAGTGCCCTGTATTAGTATAGTAATCTCTTATATCGTTACTACCGACAGACACTTAGACAATACCCAAAGTATAGGCTTTAAAAATATGTAAGATATTAAGTGGTTGCAACTTATAATTCCTAATTAGATGCCGCAATTAATTTAAAAAACTTCTTATGACTCTGCAAGCAATTCTGAGGTCTAAGCATATATACGTTACATTTGAAAATCTGGCCATAATTTCATAAGGTTAGTCCAAAAATTCGCAGCATGCTAAAAGGCATATATTCAAATGAAAATGCGATGTGTTGCAGTAAGAGATCTAAAAAAGCTGTGCTAATTTTTTATGTTGAGGTTAGTATGTGTTCTAGATAAAGTAACGTAACTTTGCAAGAAAATTAAATTCTTACTTTAACGTAAATGTCTTTTATTTCATACTATATCATAAATGGCACATTTACGTACTTGATATTAGCCAGGAAAATGATATTTGATGGCATTGACTCTGGAAATAGATATTTACGGTATATGTACGATAACAGCCTCATTAAGACGTGTGAAATGGAATTATATTAATGAGGTTAACTCATGTGCATAGTACGATTTGAAGTGAAACTTCTTTAAGTGCTCTGTACCTGGAGAGTAAGCTGATAATGTCTTACAAAAGCTAAAAAAACTGCGAACGGTAACGAAACCACATAAGGAGATAGGCAAGGTGCACTTATACCGGCCCGTCCACAATTCAAACCAAGCATAGGTTTACCATCTTTTACTTTCGTCTTCCACGTTATCTGCGCACAACTCGCCTATCTTTCTCCTGCAAGAATTGATCATACGGGTCGGGGTTTCATCTATAGTATGTTTTATTATTCGTGTCAGCGAACCTGCTTAAAGTGAGAATTTTTTTTTGTGCAGATGCAGTTTCACTTCTAGTCTGTGGCCTACAAGCACACTAAATTTTGTATCTTCTACAGACTATTTCGTATTTCGTACACAGATGGGGCCGTCCACTGCGACCTTTGGTCTATTATGGCTCACTTTCCACTAGAATAGAGGCTCGATTATTTTCATAAAATCGATTAGCTTTCTGGGGTGGATAGGTTCCAAATCTCAAGTGTAACTTGAGAATTTTCAAATACTGATTGTGTGGTTTTTTCCATTGCTGGAGAGTGGCATAGAGCATGCTCCATTGTGTCTTCGTCCTGCAAGTACAAGCGGCTTTCCGTTTCTTCGGAAAGCCCTAGCTTGTTCATGTGGCTTTTGTGGCCAGTATACATACTAACTACAGACTGTACCTGCTATTCTCCAAGTTGAAGTAGTTGTCTAGTTTTCATTCCTGATGGCAGGAAAACTGCCATCTTTGAATGATTATTGTTGTGTTCACCTGGAGAGGGCTTCTTTAGTTGTATTGTAAGCTATTCCCAGTACTGGTGCTGGACCTATGAAGGCCGTTGCGGCCGCCTGCTTCGCAAGAACATCAGCTGGTTCGTTACTTTCATTTCCTGTATGTCCAGGTGTCCAGATCAGTGTGAGTTATCTTCTCTACCTAGTTTGGTGAATAGTTCCTGGTAGTTCCATACTGCTTTGGATGAACAACGGCTAGATTCAAGAGCTTTAAAGCCACTTGACTATCCGAGAATATTTTGATTGACTTGCCTTTCAAGTTTCTATCAATGAACAACTTTGCAGTTATATCAGTCAGTGGCTTGAACTTCAGCCTAAAAAATGGTTGCATGTTTGCCTAGGGAATCCTTAGAGCCATGACACACACAGCGGTTTTCGACGAATCGGCTGCCGAGTCGGCGACCATGACACACACAGCTGTTTTTGCCGCGGCGCGGCTCATGCATCAGATGACGTGTCGAGGCGGCTAACAAGCAGCGACTCGTCAATCACCACCGTGTGTGTTTTTCCCCATTTGCAAAGTATATTATACGCGCCGAGTCGGCGTCCGACTCGCCAGCTGATTCGGCAAAAACCGCTGTATGTGTCATGGCTCTTAAGCTCAATCTTAGAATTTTTATACCATGCAGCGGCTCCTATACTATCACTGGTCTTGAAGCCACCAATGAACCAAACAATTCTCTGTTGTTCTCAGATGTTCCGAGTTTCTTGTTCATCCGTTCTTCTTTGGGAGGAGGACGTTATAGGCATGGTAATAGTTAGTTTCGGTAGGAACATTTGAGGGTAGACTCAAGACACTGTCCCGCTCACTAGCGTTTTGCAGGTTGTTGTGCACCGTGATGATCGCCTGCGGATTGTTGGTCAACGCCTGTGTCACTTTATACGTAGCCCATCTGTCCTCCCTCTCCAGCACTATTTGGAGAGGTCAGACTCTAAAAACTAAAATAGTTTGCGTTTTTGATAGATGCATCTTAGGTTTACCTCCTTGTGTGTCACCAATCTTATTTGTTTGAACTCCATTACCCTGTGATATCGAGAGCAATATGCTAATTTGATAGTAAATAATTTTAGTGTCACCTTTTTGTAAAACGGCTACGATTCTAAAATAAACGATTCGGAGCGTAATCCTTCCAGAGCCATTTCTGCATTGGGTTCTGATGAACTTTGAGTCTCCTTGATATTGGATATTTTCTTCTTTTACTACAAAAGGGAAGCCAAAAGAATGTTTGGAAGAGTCACATTTTAACTGAAAAAAGCCGAAAAAGTTTCAGATTTGATGCAACACTACTTCACAAAGGCAGTATTATCGAGGTGATACAAACCTGAAAATCTGTTATCAATTGAGAATAGTAACCGGTATAAATCTGCCTAGAACGAGAATCGCTGTGACTAACCCAATGCGACTGATAGCCTCATTGAATAAAGTAAAATTTCTAATTTCAAAAGTTATGGTTTTTATTGTCATTTGTGACAAATGCACCAATTTTCGAGGATACTCAATGTGGCCAGATTTATTCTTGAGACCGCTGTTGTAGTTCAATAGTAAAGATCTCTTAACATTTCCAGTGACAATTGATTTTCAAATTCAGTTTGGGTTCTAGTGCATTTGGAACAGATAAATACAAATTTTAAAATTTACAGGTTTAGAAATAGCTCAGTCAAATTAAGCAAATCGGTGGAAGAAATTCCTAGAGAGTTCGAATTTTTTTTAAACGCTTTCTCTACACTAAGGCAGGCATATACCAAAAGTCCCCGAGGGTGGGGAGTGAGCTCGAGGAGGGGGTGGGGATTAAAGGTACCATTTTTAAGTTTTTCGCTTAAATCTCGAAAACGATCACTCCTATCGATTTTCATAATTTATAACAATTAAAGCTAACAAAATTTTCTACAAAAATTGTCCTATGAACTTTTGTCGTAGGACTAATTGTAAGCGAGTTATAGGGCGGACAAAATAATCATCATTTAAAAAAATCTGCTTTATTTGCGTAGGACAATGAATTTATTGGTCCAACACTTCATTAGAGGAGATGGGGGATCACGGGGGTCCATAAAGTCTTCCTAGTCGTCCCCAAATGCTGCATTCGCGTCTTCAAACTAAACAATGAAATTTAAATTACAGTCTTGTTCAGTAGAATAATAGTAGATAAATGTGTTGTAAATTTAAAATTTGAATAGACCGCGAAAAGAATATACTAGAAGCGGATGTATTTTAGGTGATAAGTTGGAGAGAGAGACATTATGGTAGAAGTTAGACCACCGGTAGTATAGTCGAACTTTTGTGTAGTCCTTAATATTAAACATAAAAATCGGTAGTAGTTGTAGAATTTAAGTGAGCTCCCTCAATATAGTTTAATACTCTATGTGCCAATTTTGTAAACGTAAATCCATATAATAGTTAATGCATTTTCGGTGTTTCATTAACTTAGAATGAATGTGGTGCCAACCCAGCACAGTAGGCAGTTGGTAGCTAAAGTGTAAAGAATATTAATTATAAGTGATAACAAGTCCCAGGTATAAAAAACTAAAAGATGATTGAATATAGATTATTTAAATAAAACTTACAATAAATTAATTATTGGTCCAACAGTTTATTAAAGGGTGTCAAGGGGGTCTATCAAGTCTTCCTGGTCATCCTCATATGCTGAATTGTCATCTTCAACTCGAAAGCCCTTAGTGCACGCGCCCTCACAGTTACCACATATTGACGAGCATAGGATACCTGTTAAAGATTCAAGTTTTAAGTTAAATTATTTTTCCGTTGTATTTTACTTATAGCCATCAGTTAACATCAGAAAAAAACAATACCTGATTCGCGGCATCCACAACGGGCCCCACAGCCTTTGGTGCAGCTGCAGAATATTGTTGAAAGAATGGCAGGTGGGGCAGGTTGATTTAAAGTTGTCAAGGGTTGAAGATCTCCATCTGCTCCTTTCATCCAACCCCAATCAGTGGGTTCCAGTTTGTTGCCCAGCCATTCCCGAACTTGAAAATAAACTCTGTATGAGTGTTGCAGTGCAGAGCTTTTAGTTGCTGGTAGAGAGGGGAGGTCTGGCTTCACCCTTGTGGTGGATTTTAGGAATGCTGCATATCGCTGTTTGTCCAAGTCTGTAACTGTGGCTTTGTATATTGCTAGGAACATCTGTTCCCCGGCGTTTGCCACTTCCTCGGGTGTTGAAGTCTTTGCGTAAAATACGTTGGCGATTAATTGCAGAGTGTTATCCCTCATAAGTAATTTAGCAATTGTTGACTTGCCCTTTCGGAAAATTGCAGAAGTGATATCGCAGCCGCTAAAAGCGTGAATAAACAAAATGCTATTTGCAAAGTCAAGTTCCTGCAATTCCTTGAAGGAATAAGTTTTACTTTCCTCATTTCCCTTCCCAGGTTTAAAAAACTTTATATCTCGTTCCTTTGGAGCTAAAGCGATCAGCAACACCAAAAGATCCACATCCTCGCCGATGACAGCCGTTGAACAGCTACATTCTGCTTTTTCCAATGCGCATCGTATAATAGTTGTATCTGCATCAGCATTATCTTGTCTAACTTCTATCCCCTCTGCAGTCATTTTCCGAGACAGCATTCTGATGAATCTTTCCTTATTTTTTTCATTGCCCAAAAAGTGTTGTTGCTGAGTCATCACTGCCATCTCTTCAGTGAAATCAATATCGACTGATGTGGTGGTGGTGGTGGTACGACGTTTCTGTTCTGCACGTTTTGTGCTGTTGGCAGTGTCCAAGTAGCGATCAAAAACGACTGTGCAGCATTCACCATAGTGCTTTTTATGTAAGTGATATATCGATTGAATATCACTGAAAATGTTGATCCTGTATCCCACCTGACTCGACGTAACAGGAATCCACCGTCAATCACATTAGTGTAAACCTTGAGGTCCGGAGTAACGGGGTGAACAGGAAAAATGTCATATAAAGCAGACTTCCTTGTCTTCTGCATTCCCTTTTCATCAAAGAGCGATAATGGAAAAGGCGCCAGTTCGTAACAGAGAAGATCTTGTAAATCCTCATCGTTCTTCTTAGAAATAGCTATTCGTTGGAATATAAGAAGGGGATAAACCACCTCCACAACGTTGTCAATTTTTATAGTACTGCTCATGGAGGCCAGTGATAATACTTTGTCTTTTCGAGCCTGTTTTATCTCGCCAAACTTTTGTCCTATCATCTTTCTCATCGTAATCTTGCCTTCTTGTAGTGCTTTGTGGCAATTTACATCGCGGTTCGCAACGACACCTGTTGTGAGGGAAACTAATGCATGTGATTCTGGAAAGGGAGGGTGCTGAGAAAACCAATTGAGGAGCTTCCTTCTGTCCCCATCATCTCTTTTTTGCCGAGACACTCGATAATCGACATGTTGCTCCCCTGTAGAGAAGTGCAGGCCAGCGAAGTCTTCCAATGCAGAGCAAATTGTTGTTGACGTAGGTGCTCCGCCAATCCACCTCGCCAGTACAGAATCAGTTATCCCTCGCCCACTTGTTAACCCTCCATGGGTATTCATGCTACGCATTAAAGTGAGTTCTATTGTCATATCAGACCAGTTTCCAGACCCGGGCGAATCTGATCTGCTCACAGCGAAGTATTTGCTGAAATCGTCAAAGACCTGTGGATGGGTATTGCGAAGAGAACGCATATCCTGCAGATATAAATGTGCGCACTTCGCATACGAAGGGCAACATTTGCTGCACTGAGCACAGATGCAATTCCCAGTTCCCTGAACGTTCGGCTTCAATGAACTGCTTCATGAGGGGTACCATATGAAAGTATTGCACCCACAAGGCAGCAGTAGGCCCACGGGCTTCAAAGGAAGACAGTGCATCCTTCATTTTTGTTTGAAGGAGGCATAATTGGCTATTCTGCTTCATTATATCATGGACGAGCGTGTTATCGTTGAGCTTCAACAACAGCTCTGTAAGTTCTGCCTTCTCTTCATCTGAGACCTCCAAACTGTTCAAAATAATTTCAGCTAAGACACACTGTACACGGTGATCATTTATAATGTCCCCCCCTCTTAACTTTTTTTGTTTTTCGCATTAGACAAAAATGTTAAATACAAAAGTTGTGCAGAATAATGCAAGCTATTTGCAGAATACATTTATATATACAATGTGTTGCAGAAATGAGTGGCAAGTGAAAGTTATATTTTTTTAAATGAAACGCCCTGTATATTGTTAAATTTTTGGAATCTCCTAAGAATTCTGAATATTATTTCTATAACATGTCCTATACCTAAATGTCATAGTTTTCGACATATTCGCATTTTAAATAGTGGTCTCGTATTGTAGTTGCCTAATTCACGGCCACCTAAGAACTGGAATCTAGAATACTTATTTTTGAATATAACTGCTTAGTTAAAATGCGAATATGTCGAAAACTATTACATTTAGGTATAGGACATGTTATAGAAAAAATATTCAGGATTTTTAGGAGATTCTAAAAAACTAATAATATACAGGGTATTTCATTTAAAAAGATATAACTTTAACCTGTCACTCATTTCTGCAACACCTTGTATATATATAAATGAATTCTGCAAATAGCTTACATTATTCTGCACAACTTTTGTATTTAACATTTTTGTCTAATGCGAAAAACAAAAAAGTTAAGAGGGGGGGACATTATAAATGATCACCGTGTACAAGCAGATGTCCTCGTACTACTCTGCTAAAGGCATGTCCAGTAAGCATTTTATCTACTGAATGTGCTGCAAATACAGTACACAACACCTCTTTGAGACCACTTCCAGCCATTATAAACCCAATGCACCCCAAGAAAGACATTAAAAGGTGAAACCCACCCAATCTTACGACAACAGATTTTATATGAGTGTCATCTTGGCTAGATGCTACAATTTCACGGGCCTTGCTATATAGGGGTTGGTCAAATGCAGCATAACACGTATTAATTTCGTGTCGGAGGCAGTGTTCTGCAGCATATTTAAGGGCTGTGTAAATGGTGTCGTTATCACTCGGGGATGCATTTATAAATGGCAGTGGCACTACAGCACTCCTATCCGGAGACTCTCCGTGATAGAGACTCCGCATATAACCTTTCCACTAGGGTATTTTTTCCAGTCTGAGTCATTTACCAGCAAACCATAACACTTCTGACAGTTTGGGGAAAGGAAAATCCGGAACAGGATTACAATCACTCAAATCTTTAACCAAAAACAGCCTTAAGCCCTATTTTACCGATGTTTTCATAAGTCTCCAACGGTATGACTCCCAGCGTTCCTATGGATGACGCTGAAGGGGCTTTTGTCAGTCTTTCTATTCTCAAGGGAGGAGGAAGCTTACTTGCAGGGGTGAGGCAATTAATACCACCCATGCTGTGGAATGTTTTCAGACCATCCAACGTAGCTACGTTGTAGTCTGCGTCTACGTATTGGGTGAATACCCCATGTGGTACAGGTTGTTGGGGACTGTGAATAGCTGACATCTATAAAATTTGAGCATTATTGTAAGAGGCACTGAAGCCAAAATTCGCCAGCAAGTTGACCAGGTTTTTGGCTCCATACTTCCGATGTATAAAAAAGGCTATGCCATGCATGATAGGCGAAATGAAGGATCGCGGACGTACAGCAGTTATGAGAGCATGGGAGAGAGACACGGCTTTTTTTTCGTTTTTCTCTTTGTTTTGGTACCTTGAAGTTAGAAGTGTTTCAAAGAAAGTCAAGATAGTTGGAGAATCATTTCCTCAATTTCACCAAGAAAATCTTCACTTGGAGGGTATTGACTGGTGTCGTACGCTCGGCTCTGTATATCTTCTTTAATGATTGCAGCCGCGGCTCGAACTACTCTAAGGCGTTCTTCTTCTGCCGTTTTCCCCCTCATACTGCTTTCGTGCCAGGCTGAGTTTAAAATTTTGTCACCAGCCTCTTTAAAGCACAGAACGGTCTTGTGGGAATGTAGCTGACTGATTATTAAACGTTCCTTATACCTTTCCTGCAGCTTTTCTTTTACTGTTTTAACTGTTGGCTTTTCTCCCGTAATTGCGCTCATAACCTCATCCATCGAATACTAACAGTCAATTGCCTGATCGAAAAAAGTGTAGATATCTTCCATAGCAGCTATCACGTAGTCCTCTGAGGGACGTCCTCTTTTTTCACCAGTACCACTCTTTTTTGAGAAAAATTTGACACAGCACAGGTCATGGTAAATAGCTTCAGCGGCAACCAAATCGCAGACGGTCCCAACTCGTATTGATACTTCTTGTCCCCAGTCGTCGTCCCTTTCACTTGCAGCTTTTAAAATGTTATTCTTCATTTTTAAACTGCGCACTTGAAATACGGCCTCCCGCTTTACCAATGTTTTTTTTTCTGTTTTCGATAAAACTCATCATTAATTATACCACAGCAAAACAAACACTTAGTCTTGAAGTCAAATGTAGGAACCTTGGATCGTCGACAGCTCCCTGCTGAGCTGTGGGACTCGACTTCTTCTGCGTTTTTTAAATCGGAAGCAACAGATTGTGGCCTGGTGTAACGCTTTCGATAGGAGTTGTGAACAATTCCATGTGTTTTGTTCTCGAAAACCGAGCTCTTGCCATAATTTCTTGCAATGCTGGCTTTAAACAGTCCTTCCATACCTTTCTCACGCACAACACTCCTATCACTCTCAACAGGTACATCACATACTAAGCACCTCTCAGCTATTATGTAGCGGGGGTGGAACTAAAGTCACGATGTCGGCACACACACACGACGCGATTGGCAACTAAATACGAAACTAAACAAAAAAGCAACAAAACGGCCACACGTGAACTCTACGATGTTCTTCCAGATACTGTCCGAAGTCCGAATTGAAAACATAAAGAGCTTAGCGACAGCGCGGATAAATTAATGTGCAAGGAGTGCTGCGTTGCCAAATTGTCGCATATTCCTATATCCGTAGGAAAAAAATGGGGATTTTTTAAATCCAACCTTCAAAAGCCCGTAGCTTGCTTACGGTTAGTCCTACGACAAAAGTGCATAGGACCATTTTTGTAGACAATTTTGTTAGCTTTAATTATTATAAATTATGAAAATCGATAGGAGTGATCGTTTTCGAGATTTAAGCGAAAAACTGAAAAATGGCACCTTTAACCCCCACTCCCTCCTCGAGCTCACCCCCCACCCTCGGGGACTTTTGATATATGTCTACCCAAGTGAAAAGAACGCGTTTAAAAAAAAAAATCAACTCTCTAGGAATTTTTTCCACCGATTGCCCTAATTTTGTATTATTTGACTGGGGTAAAACTATTAGAAGCACTTTTTTTGGATAGAAGTGAGGATAAGAGGAAAAAATCTTTTTGTTAAAAATCGTATATTAAAGAAATAGGGTTAGTTATGAATTACTTGTGGTTTTGATTTCGTTATACCATACATCCCAAATAAATAATTGGAATTTCGTCATTATTTTTTTTATAACACCACAATATTAATAATTTTAAAAATTGGTGTACCCATGTTTGTTTGCAAGTTCCGAGTACCATTACGGCCTTGAAATCCACGACTTCAAGAGTGCTGTTTAGCTCAATTTTACTGATTGCCATAATCTAATTTAGATTTGTAAGCTAGCATTATGGGTTTGGGTTGATTTCGGTTTGGTGGGGTTTGTTTGAGCGAGTTTAAATTCGTTTCGTTGAGCCAGCATGAGCTAGCGCGAAAGGTTCCGCGGAGCATAACTTAAGAAAACCATGCCCACACCATATTAAACATAAGCAATTCCTCATTTTGACAACTGATGTTTTTGATTTTTTAATGTATACGATCACACAACGTTTCAAATACTTAGCAGTATAAATAAACACCAATTTTCACAATGCAAAACTATAAATTCTCTTTCGAAAACATGTTATGAAAGCATCTCCTGCCTCCGTGCTTTCCATGTTTTTAGTGTAATATAAGCATTTTATGCACGATTTCATAAGTGGGACTCTAATGAAAAGGTTAACTTTGTTTTCCGTTCTAACAGTATCATTGAAATCACCTGTTCTCCAGTGTCAAGCATTTTAGTCTAATTTTAAAGTGTCTAAATATAACCGAGACGCGCGTGCTATAAGACGCAGAGAACTGGATGTTAAATATTTTGCTATTGAAACGAAACACATTTCTTCAATACAGCAATGCATTTAGAGAATTTACTCGTCAACAATTTTGTCTAGTATATCGCAATATATGAATATTCCTTAATTGGTGTCTCACTTTCTCGCAGTTAATTTAAAGGACTTCGAATTTATCAAGGGTATTTTGACATAAGATATTATTCGGAAAAAATATAAAAATTAAATTAAAAACTAACAAGATTAACAAGTAGGAGTTAGAGAAGTTATTATTTTCTTTTCCAAAGTTTCGGTTCTCTGCTCAAACTCTTTCTTGGGATAATATACTGATGCATACATACATATACATGAACTGGTATACCTATTGTTGCATATAGAACCTTAAATGATAAATAAACCTTGTTGATTTTTTTTAAATTAGGGGCACATATACATACTGATTTTTGGTAAGTCGAGTCTGGGAAATTGGTTTTGCAGAAAGGGTATTTGCGAAATTGATTTAAAAAATCGTGTTTTGTTTGATTAAAAATGTTTCTTTAAATTTTACATCTCCTATTATAGGTGAAAATATTAGCCAGCTGGAGTTAACAGTCACTAAAACACCTTAGTTTCGGTTTGTTACAACGTTAGTGATTAATGGAGAACTACTATGTTAAAAGGATTTTAACACTAAAAAAAAAACATTCCAGTGATTCCTATATTAAAATAAATCTTATTTAAGTTATAGATTCCTAGATTTCTCAATAAGCATAGTGTTTTATAATGAATAAGTTTTTCCATAAAATAAAAAAAATTAAAATAATTATTTTTTTAACTCAAAAAAATTATATTTTCGAAATACCCTGTAATGAAAACTTAAATTAAGTTATGGTTTTTGAGGTTTCTCATAACAGAAGTTTTTTTTTAAGAATACGTTTTTCGCGTAAAATCGATAACAAAAGTACCATCTATCTACCGAAGAAGTATTTAGGCGAATCCTATCAAAACGCACCAACTGATAAAAAAAAACTAGGACAAACCAATAAATTTTTATAGATATCTCCTAGACTATAAGAAATAAAAAATGATTGACATATCTGAGTACATAGGATGTTATTCTTGCCGGTTGCAGACGCCTTCCATAAAAATGAAAATATAGGGCACGTGTAAGCAAGGACTAATGTACAGGGTTATTCCTTATATTTAGACAGCGTCTAGCGCGATTATTATACAAAGTGGAAAAAAATTTAAATACATAAAATGCAGGGACCATCCTAAATCGCCAGAAAATGTCCTAAAATATAGTACAGGGATATCGCAAAGTGAATAAAAAACACAAACATTGTAAATCTTTAATGGAACACCCTGTAGGTATATTAAAATAAAAATTGTTATATATTATTTCTCTGAATTAAATAATATGTTGATATTCGGTTTGCCCGCTTTCGAAATATTTGCATTTTAAAAACGTGATTATTTTGTTTAATTAAATCGCAGTTTGAATTAACATTTTACTATAATTATAACATATTTTTTATATATTTATTTATTTTCAACAATCAAAATAGAACCAAAAAATTAACATTATTTTTTTTTAAATAATTTTTTAAAATTCACAAGTGTTCAATGTGACCGCCACGCCGTTATTTTCTATAGTTTTTAAAACTCAAATATTTCGAAAACGGCTAAACCAAATGTCAACACATTATATATTTTTGAATTAAAGAAAAAAGATCCATTAATATTTGTTTTAATATATATTAAAATTAATAATGTTTGTGTTTTTCATCAACTTTGCGATAGCCTTGTCTTATATTTTAGAACATTTTCTGGCGATTTAGGACGATCCCTACAACTTTTGTATTTGAAGTTTTTTTCCACCTCGTATAATAACCGCGCTAAACGCTGTCTAAATATAAGGAATGACCCTGTACAGGGTGGCTCGAATTCAAGTAACTTGAAAACCATAAGAGATACGGTGTAGGGCAAAATTGCGCATTTAGATGCCTAGCAATATGACGTTAGTTTTAAAATTCCCAATATTTTCGGAGATATTCGGAAAAAAAAAACGAAATATTGACAAATCCTGAGCTTGTTTAAAAACGGATTTCAAATTAAATTGCCCTTTTGCGTTGCCTTTCTGGTCTATTTAGTGGTGGTATCCAGTTTGGAATCCGACGTTTCGTCTTCAAGGGGGAATTATCAACTTTCTTTTGTTAAATACGTACTTAATTTTTTTTATCATTTTTCAGATGATATTGGCGTTATTAATATGAATATGTTTTTAATTTTTTTTTACGTTTTTTTTTATTTTATTTTTATTTTTCTTTAAATTATTTATTTTGCTTTGTGGTAAAAAATAAATGAACCCGTTTCCTTAATTTTACAATTTCTTCTTTTCATTAAAAATACAGGTTTTGATCTTTTACTTAACAAAGGAAACAAAGTAAAATATTTTTATAGAATATAAAAATTTCCAAAGTAACAAACTATTTAAAATTATGCCCAAGCAAATAAGTAATTTGAAAAAAACATAAAAATAGAGATAAAGAAAAATAATAAAAACACATATGTATATTAATAACCCCAATATCACCCGAAAAGTGATAACAAAATTAAATTTCGTATTTAAAAAAAGGAAGTTGATGGTGACCCCTTGAAGATGAAACATCTGATTCCAATCCGGACACCACCATTGGATAGAGGGAAAAAAGTGGCACTGCAAAAGTGCAATTCAATTTGAAAATCGTTTTAAATAAGCGCAAGAAAAAAAATAAAACGATTTTTCAATATTTAAAATACTCGGAATTTTAAAACTTTCAAAACGACGCGACGCGACGCGACGCCGACGTATTGTTAGGCACCTAAATACGCGATTTTGCCCTAATTTGACCGACACTGTATCCCTTTCGGTTTTCGAGTTCCCCATACATAGACTCGAATTCGAGCCACCCTGTACTTATATTATTTATCACAAAATTTTACAAAAAAAAATATAGAATTCAAGTAAGTAAAAATAATAATAATTATTATAAACACTGTGTTTATATAATAGTGCCGTTCTTATCAATTATGAATTATGCCTTGAAATCTTCACGGCATACTTAAGATTACACTCTCAGTGTACTATTGTGCTATAGTATTCCATGCATGCTTAAATGATTTTTCCAACCAAATCTTCTCTTGGGACCTAGGCCGAAAATCATGTTTATACATAAATTTGGTCATGTTTTCCCAAACGTTCTCCATCGGCTTGATATCGCAAATCTTTGAAGGCTATGGTAAAACATTAATCTGATTTTCCTCCATGTAAATTTTTGCTATTCGAGCTCTATCTATAGGGGTATTGCCATGTCGTCGCAGAATAAAATCCTTGCGCTATAATACCCCGACTTTTATATTTAAATGAGTTTAAATTTTACTGCACGAAATTTTGAAGAAAATAGTTCTCCAAATCAAACTAGGAGTTCCAAACTTATTTCAAGTTTACAATATTTATAATTTTGAGATTTTTCGACAGAATTTCCCAAAAAGGTAAAATTTAAATAAATCGAAAAGTCGGCTTAAAATTACGAGCTTTTAGGGGTATTTTTTTCCTTATCTATCGAATTCCATAAGTCAAAGTAGTAATTTCGAAAATTAAATAAGTTAGAAATTTCGAGTTAGTTTTGTGAAATTTGTGATTTATGGCTAGGTTTATACAATTTTAAGATAAATATGTAGTGCTGCATATATGCTTTCGTGAGATAATAATACATATAAATAAAACTGGCACATAATGGTTGAATTGTTTGAGAATTTTTTTTACTGAATAACTTGGCACTTTTCCTACATTTATATTTTGGGTGAGATCACAATAAACTGAAGTTCCAATAATCTAATAAAAATGCATATCAACCATAAATACCTCAATAACGAGTGTGTTGACCTGAAACTTTTACTGCCGTTGCCAATGCTGAATATATATTTTGCCAGAATGTTGTAACATATTTCAACCGCAGTATTATTCCACATATATCTATTGAGTATGTGTGA
The DNA here is from genome assembly GCA_016904865.1 of Pissodes strobi. NCBI lineage: Eukaryota > Metazoa > Arthropoda > Insecta > Coleoptera > Curculionidae > Pissodes > Pissodes strobi. The sequence goes on from MU181993.1 coordinate 445,689, forward strand.
AATGTGAAACTGTTGTTTAAAGTTTGAGGATTTAAGATTATAGCTTTCGTGTGGAAGTACAGTTTGACTATTACAACTCCACTATTTGGAATATATTTCCTACTTCAAATAGCTTTACATAGACAAACGTCTAAAGTTTGAATTACTACGTACTAGACATTTCAACTGTAAATGCTAAATTCGTAAAAAAAGCTTGAACTCATTAGGCATTAATATCAGAGAGTTTCTTTACTTACTTTTCCATATTGATGAGAAAATTAATTCTTGTTCGCTGTAGGAGTTCCATATGCACAAAATTGATGTATTATTTAATTTACAGCATATGCACAGAGTGAGTAATACATATTGCTTCTGCGCTAGAATGGTATGAATATGCCATGCTTATTCGGCTTAGAAGCTATATATTTCCTAAAATTACAAGGGCCTCTAAAAGCTTCGAGTTTCTCGTCAATAGTCACACATCTCAGAAACTATGTAATGCTTTTAGCAATTTTCTACAAAGGAATAAAAAATCTCATGTATGTGCGCTAATTCGTCATATTTGTTACCTTGATCTAGTGTTTCTTTATCATCAATACGGATAACACGCATAAGAAATCGAAATCATTGTAAGGACATGGTAAGCCAAGAATTTCAATATACAAGTACCATCTCGACTCCATAGTTCTTCGGTATTTAGAAGTCTACCTTTGTGAATGCCAGCTAAATATAACAATACCAAGAGGGCATTTATTTCTATCAGATTTGGAGGAATTTGTTGGTGTTTTCAACAATTTTACTCAGCATGGTCTCGTCAAAGAATAACTTTCAACATTGTAAAGGTGTTTTAGCGTTCTTAGCCATTCCTCTGACACCAAGTAAATGAACTACTATATTTGATTTTGCAGTTCGTACTTGTTGCGAAAATCGATGTTGATTCCAGCATGGTATTACCATCCTTGCCTAAGTAAGGACTTGCTACTGAAACTTTTCCTTCATTCATTTTCTATACTTTGTCGCTCTCTGCTTCTTGTTCGCTGTTCGAATCTTCTTCTTTTGTGTAAACTTGGTCTATTATATTTTCATCTTCTTCATGGTCATCAGGGGATTCTCTATCTGATTCATCTTCCGCCCAAAGACGCAGAAGACGTTGCTGTTCTTGTTCATAATCCATTTCTGATATGTGTTACGTAGACGGATATTGCCGTATATAATTGGCAATAAAAATAATATCCGTAACTGTCAAGCAACTATTGAAAAAAAAGAAGTTTACTTACCAATAATAAAAATGTATGTTCATCAATTTCCTATGTTTTCAATTTAGTCGCGCTGGGTCTGTGCATCGATTTACAAATATCTTATTTAGTCGCGATATGTCTGACCAAAATAATTATAACACTCAACCGTGACCTTGTCGACTACAGCAGAACTGACTGTAGGATAAACATCCTTGAATTTGGTTAGGAAGGTAGACTTATGGCTAGCCATAGCAGGACAATTATTTAGGCCGCAGGTTATTCATGTCTTTGCGGTGCAATGAATTGCTTTCAGGTGCTTTGGTGGCACAGTGGTTAGATGCTCTGCCTGTGACACGGCGACCCGGGTTCGATTCCCGTCGGTGTTTTTTATTTATTTTTTTAAGTTATGTTTGTAAATAGTTATTTATGCAACAAGTGTGTATAGTGACCCTTTTTTATGAATGGGAATATTGTCGCATGAATAAAAAAATGGGTACTTTACACATGAGAAGCATAAAAAAAAATTTCTACTACCGAAATATATATGAAAAAACAAAAATAAGATTAAATTACTTTACGCACTAGTGCGTAAAATAAATTATTTTACGCACTAGTGCGTAAAATATATTATTTTACGCTCTGCTCTAAACGTCAAAAATATGTCAGATTTACTTTACGCACTAGTGCGTAAAATAACTTACTTTACGCACTGCACATTAAAAAGCCCTATTTTACGAATCTTAGAGAGTGCGTAACGTGAGTATTTACGCACGGTAGTAGAAAAAAGTTTTTTTGGTATGCCTTGGGTTAGTTTTGGTTAGTGTTTGTTGGTTGCGACCCCGTAGCGAGCGAAGCGAGCAGAGGGCCATGAGTGAAGTGACAGAATAGTCAACGTCTTATTGGCCTCATTAGTTGCCATGCTGCGGCTAGATGCAAGTGGAATATAGTAGTGAGGCCGTATTGCCAAATGCTGCGGCGCTTTTTCTGCGTCATGATATATAAGCGTCTGGGTCTGCTAAACACGGCGTTAAACATCAATCGTCTTTATAAGAAACTTCATGCTAAATCCCATAATTAGCCCTACGAAACACTTTCAAAAAATTGTGGATATCCGAAATAATATACTTCAAAAAAATTACATTTATTTTAAAACTGCATAATATGCAACCTTTTAATTTCAATAATTGTTATAATATTATCTATACCTATTCTTTATGAGAGTCAATCAAAAACTCACTGCTGATATCCATATCTGGGGATGAAAATTTAGAATGGCAATCATTGATTCTTTTATTTAAAGCCTATATAATAATTCATTTAAATCCACAAATGTCTGCTTTCTAAAGTCTTGTAACATTTATGACATTCACAGAGTAATTTATAAGTTATAATCTGTTCCATTTCTGTTATATTTCCATTTAAAGTTTTAAAGCGACTGATGCAATGAAAAGGGCTTTGTACAGTTGCTCTAGAACATTGTAGATTTCCATTAATTCTGAATTTGCCTCTGTAAAAATATATTTGCAGACGTTTCTGTAAGTGAATGATTGACGTGTATCATTAATCTTCAATAACAAAAGTTGTCATTGCGAAATCGTTATTTGCAGCATGAGGAACACTTTTAGGTAAAATTAATAGATTGGTTTATGTGATTAATTAAAATTTTAAAATCATTTTAATTACAATAATGAAGTTATAATAAACACAACTTGATCCTTAAAAATAGTGATCAGAACAATATTTTCGATATATATTAGTCAGGTTGGCAGTTAACCTTCAATATACATACAATATGTTTTCGCATATTGTTAAGGAATGAATTAAAAATATGGCCTAGCAGAGAAAACAATGTATATAGAAAGGAAATCCCTATTAATAGTTGTGATATTAAAATATATTAATATGATAAGACTATGTATGTATGAAGGTAATATTGGTATGTTATCTACACATTACCATTAATATAAAACTTTAAAATAGATTTTATTAAAGTTTTTGATATCTGATTTGTCATTGCATTGGCAATCTGTGGATTCCATTTAATTTCAATTATTTCATAGAATTCCCGTTTTTTTTTCTATGTGATGTTTGTGTTTTCGAAATCAAAAGTGTGTTTAGAACCAGTTTCATATTTTTTTAATGCTGTCGTATTTTCTCGATTGTATTTATGTCCGTTTAGTCGATTTTGTAAATATTGACTAGTTTGGCCGATACAACTTAAAAGACAGTCTTTGCAGAGTATTTGAATGACATGTGTTTTTCGGAATTTCGCTTTTTAGTTCGCTAAAATTACTTTTCAGTAAGCTATGTCCCTTGTGATGGATCGTTATGCCGTGCATCTTAAATAGTTTCTGAAAACATTCAGGGTATGTACAGTAGAGACAAAAAAATGCACGAGCGTGCTTCAGCCGCTGCCAAATTAGTCTAAGCAGAAAGCAAAATATCTATGGACGATGCTTATCAAGGTGTGTTACGCAGAACAACTCACAATTTCCATAAAACAGAAAAACAAGTACCAACTCTAGCCAGAATTCATAGAAGGTTTCAAAGTAATGCCAATTACCAGGGATACACGAACAGTTTAACAAGAGACATAAAAAAATTGGATTTCGTTGGAGAAAACCCAAAACCAATAGAACAAATTTAATGGAATAACCTGACCCAAGATATGTTCGAATCCAATTTGTAAAGAGAATGAAAGCGTACCGTGCAGAATTGTTTATATGAATGAAACATTCATCACATATAATCCAAAAATCTTGGAGCGACGGAACTGACGAAGGAATAAGACAACCTGTATCAAAGGGCCCACGCCTAATAATCGTAAACGCTGGAGAAGAAGATGGTTTTGTGCCAAATTTATAGGTCAGGCACACTGCAGTACTGGGAATTACCATAATGAATTATAAAAATTATGAAAAGTGGGTAAAAAACAACTTAGTGCCGAATTTACTCCCTAACAGTGTAGTAGTAGTCGACTACGCACCATGCCACAACAGGCAAATAAATAAGTGTCCTACATCGTTAACAAAGAAAGAAAACATGAAAAAGTGGTTAGGCGAGAGAATTATTCTTGTTGGCGATAAAATGATAAAATCGGATTTTTACAGTCTCAGTAAACTGGACAAACCAGGGGAGAAAACTTATAAGATCGATGAAATATTTTCCAGTGCGGGACACACCGTGGTTCGACTACCTCCGTACCATACTGACCTTAACACTATTGAACTTATGTAAGCACAGATGAAGAAATTTGTGTCTAGAAGGAACGTAACTCTTAACTTGACAGATGTTATGAAATTAACCGATGAGTTTTCTGAACAATTTACCATGGAGCATTGGAAATCGCCCTGTGAAAAACAAGGAGAATTAAGATTGGGTATACGGAAAACGAATAATAAATTTAGATTCCAGTAACAGCAGTTCCCACAAAAGCTGTGATGATAATTTAAGCGAGGGTTTCCTGTCGGGAATAGAAGAAATGCCAACATGAAGGTAATAAATATACTTACCTATCTTTAACATTTATTTAATATTTTGTGATATTTGATCTGTTATATTTTTAATGATATTATTAGTATACTTATATGATAATGGAAAAATGTTTTCTGACCTTCTTCAAATTTATTTGTTTGTAACAGTAATATTTCTATTATTTTTTTTTCTTAAAATGATGTGAAGTAATAAGCTCATTAAATATGCGCAACACACACCTAATTGTATCGCCGACTTGACTTATCCTAACCATAAATTTCATAACAATAAAAGCATAATTATTACATAAATAGCAAACAGGTAAACAGGACTAGTACCTATCCCAGCGACCGTATATGAATCCAATTCTGCTTTTATTTACTACGCGGAGTGTACTTTATTAAAATTTGGTCTTCGCTCTCTCTCTCGTACACTGACTCTCTTTTTCTTTCATCTGCGCATATGAGGTTTCTTCCTATTTTACATGACATTTACATTATACTCACGTAAAAGTACGTTTTCAACCTTAACTAGCACTTTCAACACTTTTTATGTAATATAGTAATTATCTGAAATCGACACAGTAATAGCTTATTATATCATTAATTTTGACTTATTACGTAACAAATTTTTAAAAGAGTCCAATAAACACAACGTATCAAAATTAGACTTTTCAATGTCAAAGTTTGACTTTTTCATTTAAAGTTAAGGTTATTTTGTTTTATTTAAATGGTCACAGATAACATATTGATCATTATACGAACTCTATGGCATGCTGCAACACTCGTGGGCATCCGTGACTGACTCTACGGCCTCGCCGCGGCAATATTTCCGAGTCGTGTCTGTAATAACACTGATAACTCACTTATCATGTAGTATTATATTATGCAATGCGCATTTAATGATGGCTATTAAGACACGAGCATGAGAGTTACAATACGAGCCGTAAGCGAGTGTCGTAACAAATGGCGAGGGTTTTACTAGCCATTAAATGTGAGTGTGTAATTTTAATTTTTAAATCCGTCATGATCATGGCTATCCTTGCTATTGACCGAATGTCACTGTGACGTTGAATTTTGATTGGTTAAAACCCAGTTTACTAATGAAACGTCAGTACCATAATGCGCTTCATTAGGATACGTGTAGTAAATGTTTAATAGATCCATAATTAAAGTATAGGAGTAGAAAAATATCATACATTTTTATTTGGAAATATGAATATTACAACTTTAAAAATAGTGTTATATTAACATTAACTCGTGTTATAGTATGAATGCTTACAACATATAACTATTACAAACTGCAGCATCGCGCTTTGTTCATCCTTCAGCGGTAATGAAACATTTTCTCGCCTGCTTATGTACGTGATTCTTTCCGATCGTATATGTTAAAATTCTTACCCTCAAATAAAGTAGTAATAAATCATTATCAACAGGAAAAAATAATGTTTATAGGTTTCCAAAAATCTATAGAATTGGATGGAAATCCATTAAAACTTCTTGAGGCACCAATTTGTGGAAAGTTGCTGCAAAGTTTATTTTTTGCGTATTGACATAATTATACTTTGTTGCATTTTACTACAAAATAAGTTTTAGCAAGAAAAGTTGAAATTGGCTTTGCCTAGTTAAAAATCTAAAGTTTGCTCTTTTCGTAGGGAACTTACTGAATGGAAATGCTATAGTAAACCGTGAAAGGCGTTTTGCGCAACGTTCAGAATATGTTCAATAATGAAGTCGAGTTCTTTTTCATAAAAGTCTTTTAAAACAGATTTAATTTTTTAACAACTCTAGTTAAATAAAATGAGTCGGATTTGCATTAAGAATATTTTCTTTGGTAGCTTGCAGTTACAATTACAAAAAAAAGTAAAATAAAGATTGTGAAACATCTGGTTATTTGAATTTGCCTTACTTTATCAAATTATTTTATTATTTGGACCACTCCGGAACATAAAAGCCGGCGAATATTTTCCTCATAAGGCAAACTTCAAGTAAACAGCTGATCTTTTTGTTATCAAAGAATGTCTTTTTGTGTTCCTATACTTTAATTGATTTATTAGATATTTTCTACCTGTACTTTGAGAAGATTCATTTAAATATCGACTTTTTATTAAATTATGAGGTTATAACCAATCAAAATGCAACATCGCATCAATATTCGATCAGTATCAAATGTTGCTATAATCATGACATTCAATATGGCAGATGAAAATCGTGAGCGAAAAAAAACTTCAAGAAAAGTGTGTTTTTACTGTAACAAAAATGTGGAAAGGTTCGTGGAGTGCTTGAAATGTCGCGAAGTGTTCTATCCAGCTTGTTTAAAACAATCGGCGAGCAGTGGAAGTGCCGTTTGTGTCCATGAAACATCCCAAGGAGAACAAACACCAGCCGATTACGACAAAAAAATAAAACAGTATGGACGCAGAAGTAGCCCTTTCCAAAGACTGCTAAAAGAAATGAATAGCAAAAATCAGATACTTCAAGAAAATGCCATCCTTTTGTGGGAAAAAAATCCAATTTCTCCAAGAAAAATTAGAAGATTTTACGAAAAATGTGCCAGTATGCATCCTATAAATTCCTATAACATTCCACAAAAAATCCGTCACAAGTCCTTATCAAATACACAAGATGTCAGCACCGAGAGAGATTTAAGATTAACGGTACCGAAATCGCAAATGCCAAAATACCAAACAGCCGAGCAGAATGCCACACAAGGAAGAAATAAAAAACCCTACCACCATAACCTCAGCAGATATGACAAAAGGGACAAGTCATTTATGTCAAATAGTAGAAAATAAAAATAATAGTGATTCATTGCCTACTAAATCAAAAAATTAACCAAAAACCCCTGATGATTTGACAGATAACTCCAGCGATGGTGCAGGAGAAGAGTGGCAAAAAGTAACCTACTAAAATAGGAAGTCGAAACAAATCGTTAGCGATGAAACTAATGGAAATACGACAAAAATGGGCGCCCTCAGCCTGTGAGAGATACCTCCGATGATAATTCGGGACTTCCTGTGGCAGAGAGGATGTCATTCTTATTCCTTTCTAGTTTGGACCCTATAGTAACCAGTCAAAACATCTTAGAATACTTGGAAGAAAAAGGTTGTATAGAGGGCTGCACCTGCGACAAAATTAAGATGAAAAAAGAGAAATCAGCTCCTTTAAACTGACTATACCCTGTAAGAACACAGGTCAGATGATGAGCTCAGATTTTAGGCCACGAGGGATGACTGCAAGCCATTTTCTGAATATTCACCGCCATTACGGGTGAACACACAACATCCTTATCAGCAGACCAAAGGCTGAAGTCCACTCGATGCCTAAATGTGCTTCATGTTAATATAAGATCTTTAAGGCACAGAGTGTTATTGCTAGAAGCCTTTCTAGCAGATAAGGCTATCGATTTACTATGTATTACCGAACATTGGATATGCAAAGAAGAGATGAAGGTCCTTGCTCTCAGCGGATACTTGTTGGCTGGGTTTTCTGCTAGGGAACAGTTCAAAGGAGACGGTACTGCTATTTTTGTGAGAGTCCCTTAAAATAAATACTGTGATACTTATATCTGTTATAGAAAAGTGTTTGGAATATAAATGTAATTTTTTATTATTTCAGTTTTTATGTTTTATCAATATATAGGTCTCCATCGGTCCACTTTGACACACCCTTTTGTCCCGAGTGGAAAACACCCTAAATCATAAATCATCTTAAGCAGGAAGTATCGGCTATTATAGCTGGAGACTTTAATGTTCAGTTTGGCAAGGATAATACTTCTACGACTCTGTGTGATGTTCTGGTGAGTTTTAATTTAAAACGAACAATGTTTCAGTCAACAAGACATAATGAATTCGTGGATAATATGTTTGTAAGCTGTGATGCCGATTTGTGATAAGTGTCAAATTAATTGTTGAACTGGAGGCACAAAAGCCACGGTCTCATCATGTGAGTGGTGGGAACACAGTCCTGTTATAGAATGATAACCCAAAGAGGGCTTTTTCAATTCCAACATCTTGTATAAGACAGTTGTTTTAATTACATTAATGATTTTAACCTTGGCGTCAACAAGAAATTTTCCAGGTTCATGATAATTCTGGAGAGGGCTTTTCTGGTATCTCTCCCTGAGAGATCGTACATATTCCGATAATAACGAACTTGGACAAATAAGGGACCATTTGCGTTTTCTTGAAGAGTTTAGACAGCAATATAACTATAACGAAGGATTTTTAGTGATTATAAAAATAAAAAATAATAATACCGCTCTATCTGTATTAAAAATAAAAGCCAACGAAAAGTTTATCTAATCTTCAGGAAATACTTCTAGAAGTATGTGGAAGGTAATAAACTAGCATATAAACCAAAACAGCAAAGATTTCTTAAAAAATAGTATAACTCCTGACAACGTGAACAATTACTTCTCTAACGTAGTTATGAATCTCATTAAAAATATTCCACCTACAGAAAAGAATCATTTTGAAGTACTGCAATCAGAAAGTTTTGTTTCTCTGAAGTTAGGTTCAATGAGGTTCGTGACATCTTGAACAACCTAAGGGACAATAACAGCCGCGATATATCATATTAACACAAAAGTAGTTAGGGCAATTAAAGACAGCATAATTATTCCACTAGCAAATTATAAATTTATGTTTCAAAGAGGATGTCTTTCCCTCAGTTCTCAAGCAGGCGATAGTTATCCCACTTGATAAGAGGGGAGGTCCCTTCTTCCTATCATTTCTAAAGCTGTTGAACGGTGTATGGTCAAACAGCTCACAGCAGTTTTTGAAAATGAGGAAATGTTTAATGAACGTCAATTTGGATTTAGGGAAATGAAAAACACAGTTCTTGTATTCTCGACTTGATTGCTGGCATCTTGGATAGCTTCCATATCATGGAGTACAACACAGTCCTGTCATGGGACCTAAGCAAGGCATTTGATTGCATGGACCATAATACCCTTATTCAGAAGTTTGAGTTCTATATAATATTAGTGTTGATAGCATTAGACTTGTCAGGTCATACTTGGGAGACAGGTGTCATAGTGTGAGAGTGAATGGTGTCATCGGCACATAGGGTGATGAACGTGAGCGTGCCACTGGGTTCTCTTTTTGGACTCATATTATTTCTTATCTATGTTAACGATCTACCACTAGCAGATCCTGATTCACATTATACTCTCTTTGCCAGTGACACAACAGTATCATGTGGTGCGAGCTCACTTCAGCTTTCACTTCAGAGGTGTCAGATTGCCCGCGAGAAGGCTGAATAATGGTTTTCAGCTAATAGACTTGTGCTTAACCAGGACAAAACCAGCACAATGGTCTTTGCTATGAGAGACCTGGGCGACAGCAATACTGACTCGTATTTGAAGTTCTTGAGAGTTCATTTAGATCCAGGACTTTAGTGAAATTGTCATGTAGATATTGTAGGAGGAAAGCTTTCTAAGAGTCTGTACCTTCTTCGTAGACTTCGTTCCTGCGTAACCATAGGTGCTTTGAAGACAACCTATTTCGAGGTGTTTCATTCACACCTGTCATATGCACTGCTGACGTGGGGTCATTCTCCCCAGGCCTGTTTTTGCTTTGCAACGTAATGTGAGAGATTAGGGGTCTGGGTTTCTGGTATGACTGCAGGAGTGCCTTTAGGCCCTTTAGGGATCTTGGTGTGCTTACCTTGCAATCACTCTTTATATTGGAAAACCTTATTCTCAAGAAAAAATTTGGTCGGTTTAGGGCTCATCAGGATATACATAGCTATCTAACACGCAATAGAACCGGTATTGTACCTCCATACTGGAGGATAAAGAGGTGTCAGACTGGCCCGGGATATTGGGCAGTCGAATTTTTTAATCACCTTCCAGCCCACATCAATGAGCTTTCACTTTTAGTCTTAAAAAAAAAGTTAAATCACTTTTAATTTGTAACATGTTTTATTCATTTGACGAATTTTTGAATTAAAAATTTTAAAATGTTATGTGTTGGTAATTTTTTTTCTTTAGTATATTGTTCTCAATGAATTGTATTGTAATTATTTGTCTGACTGACTTGTGTAAATTTGTTGACAAATCTTAACATTAATAAACTATCTGTATTTGTATTTAAAATTAACCAATTTTGACAGCTAGTTACTATTTACTTAGTAAATCTTGAAAGCGAAAGTATTTATTTTTTACTATTATTAGTGAATGTATTGCTTATATAATGGCTGTTAAGACACTCGAATCCATTACGAATCGAGCGGCCATTATTTACCCATTGGTATAATATAGTATGCAAGGAACATTAAATGATGACTATTAAGGCACGAGCATCAGTTACGATACGAGGCGTAGGCGAGTGTCGTAACGAATGCGAGAGTCTTAATAGCCATTAAATGTGAGTTGCATACTAATATGAAAATAGCTGCTATCCAGCTTTGAGATCTTATAGATCTCACTGCAAGTAAAATGACATTTTATTTAGGAACATTTATTTTCCTGCTACTGCTGCTGTATCTGTTACGCCTTAGATATTTTATGCTTAAAAGTACTCGCGGAGTTGATCTTGAGTGGGATTTTACGTATTCCATTTTAAACGTAAAAATAATGTATGTATTATGTATTATGTATTATGTTTTATGGAACAATTTAACCACTGATGCTATAAACGAGACATAATCTTACAATAGTGGTACTAAAACAAAATATTATTATTTTATTATCGCCTAGATTTTTCAAATGGAATAATACTTATCATGGGCCGAAACCGCCATGGCCAATTGAATATTTAATGCGGTAAATCCCTGCAAAAAGAATAATTTATATTCTTTGGAAAAAGTGAGTAAGTTGGGCAAAAACATCACCTAGTCAGTCATTCGCATATTATGTGGTTCTGACTAGGATATTTCAGTTATAATAGGTCGTCAGAATAATATGTCCTATGCTCGCACGCATAGTTAAAGTGGCTAGAAAGCGCCTTATACCACAGGCGCGTTGAAACATTTTGCAGCCCATATGTTGAGTAATATATTAAATATCAAGTGTTGAATGTACTAGTTTTCACGAAGTTTTTTGCACGACGCAATTACCGAATGAGGAAATCTTCCGAAATTTAAATTACATGAGTAATATACATTATTTTTCCAGCGACCCACCTATGAAAATTACATAAAAAGCACTCTTGAGATCCAACTATTGAAAAGGTTTTTAGAAATACTTATCGTGTCATCCCCATCTGTCAAGTGAAAGTATCAGATCAAATATGCTGCCAAATTTACATCATCTGCCGTGTGTTAAATTTGTTTTAACAAATGGTATAAGGCACTTTTAACCACGTTAACTAAGTTTTTTTTCTCATTTTCATAAGTGGTAGTAAGAAAAAATATTTTCAACACGACTTGATTTCGATGCAAAAACGGCAAAAAGAAATTAATTTGATAACAAAAAAAGATAAGTATCGATTTCTTTTGATAGGATTCCTTAAATCTTTCAAAACCGCTGTAGAGCTTTGTTTACATGACCTCATAAAAATAAGTCGCCCGGCCCAAAATCGGGAGAGCTGGCTATCCTATTAATTGTGTGATTCAGCTCACTAATATCATTTCTGGAAGCATTTTGAAAATACTGTGTCATTGCCGCGGAGTTATGCCCTAAATAGCTGCATATCTGGAATTAACTCTTCTGATTGCAAAGAAATGTCTTGCAATCCTGGCAATATTTTGCCCATTCTAGAAATATTTGGCGAATAAATCTTGATTTGATTGTGAAAAAAAATTTCACATAATTCAACCGCGTGAAGTTATCACAGTGGCCTAAGTATAAACGAAGCCTAAGCACCCGCTGTCTTGGAGTTATCGCCTTTAAAAAACTGGAACGAGTCTATGTAAATATTGTATCATTGCTGGGCTTCAAAGGGATTCTATAGTAAGTCATCACTAACCCAAACTAACACAGAATGATTATATCCTGAGTATTATTTAACCGTCAATAGGTACTTTGAGCATAATTTTATGGACGGAGCTGCCTCGTTCAGTAGAATAATTTCCATGAGCATGTTTAGCGTGACTTGGAATTTAATGAAAGCAAGCGAAGAACATACGTATGAAAGCTCCTATTAGTAGGAGAGCCAATGCACATTTGACCATTTTTTTTAGCAACTCGCTTTCGTTTGGCAGAAGTACACCAAATCTGCCTAAAAGTTTATTTTCAAAGCATTAATGCCCCAACGTAAGATATATATGCGCCTATCAAACGGAGATTAGTTTTTGCGAAATAAAGAAAATGCATGAACCTATTTTTGCTCCCGTATTAACAGATGAAATATTTCTGTATGCGGCCATCGCTAGCTTCCAGTAAATTCCTGAGCGTGATGTAAAACATGATCGTGAAAACGATTTTGCTGAACGATGCACGTTCCTCGATAAAAATATATCCAAAATCCACGATAGTTATTGGTTGTTGAACACGTACTTCTCGATATTTTCAACAATTTACGTGCGCATCCTTCTTCGATTGTAAAAATAATTAAATACCTAGAAAATAGAATATTCTGAATATATCCGATTGCATACAGTTGATTCATTTGTTGAGCAAACCTAATGAAGCCGATCTACAGCTTTAAGGTGATGAGATAAGTTTTAATAAAACAAAAAATATTATTTCTGCATGTTTGGCAAAGTTTTATCTATATCATATGAAATTTAGGACGAGGGCACTTTAGCAAATTTCCAAATTTGTCAGCAATTGCAAATGACGAATAAGAATAATTAGTGACAGCGCATGAAGGCTCTCAATTTTAACTTTGAAAGTCGATTTCAAAATATTTTAAAATATACTAACGTGATGTGCTAGGGATCTTCAAGATTAGAACAAGAAAAATTGATAGACTTAAAAGAAATTCAGAAATAACAGTTAAATTCAAATTTGACTAATAATCACCTCTGGCTGTAAAAAATAGATACCTACGCTTTATCCTGTATTATTCCTTACTAAAGAATTTTTTTTAAGGATTTTGTTCAAATTATTTAATAAAACGCAGTTTCAATATTGTCACATGTTCGAAAAACAATGAGCTGCAAATAAGTAATCGCGGAGAATTGAATATGTTATTAACGAAAATTGAGGCGAACCCAAACTATGAATTGACAGAAGTTCATCGTCCTTGTCATTAGAATTAGTTTTTATTGGTTTAAGTGGTAATATATTTCCTTCGCATTTTAATGTCTAAGCTTGTTACCATGAGTTTTAATAAAATGTATTATATTATTTCAATATTCGATACACATTTATTGAGTTTTTTGAAAACATTCAAAATCCCAAATTTTTCTTCTTCGCTCCATTTCCTCACTCATTTAGAATAGGTTTTTAGGGAGGCGCTGAGCGCAGGGATTTTACTTCATACAAAAGCGGCCGGTAAGCTAGTAAAGTTTATGAATCACTAGAAAACTAGGATATCGCGAGTCCTGTTTGATACAAAAATTGAATACAAAAAATATCACCAACTGGGATTTGTTTCGGTTAGTTTTTGGAAAGCTGAATTTTTTGAGATTTTTCCATATAACAATGGACGAAATTAAAGGCGAATGAATGTTGGAGGAATTAAAGCTTTTTAGGTGCTAGTCACTTGCAACTCCTATGACTTCCTATTAGTGTTTATATAACGCTTAAGAGAATTCTAGGGCTTTTGAAAATCTATGAATATAATCAGATCTATCTCAAATGAGGCTGAAATAAACACTGTTTTACAACAGGACTAAATATGCTTAGACATTTATGAAACGCCTAAGACTGATATTCAGAATAAAAGAAAATCATAACCATTTTATAATATACCCAGGAATCTAATAAGTCTTAGAGCATGATAATAAGCCTGATTTTACCATTCGCCTGTGATATTATACACCTGTGGAGAGAAGGGTGCTGTTGCCTTTGATGTTTTGAAGCCATCATAATTATTATATTAAGATATTTCTCTCCCTAACTTCATATATTACAGTTGTTATCCCATTTTGCCTTTATTTGTTCTTGTAGTAGGAATATGTCATTATCTATTGTCTATCATGTCAACATTAAATCGGCCATATTCTCGTGGCCCATTGTTTTAAACACACGTCAATTCCGAAAAAAATAATTTAAATAATTAAGCATTATTGTATGCTTTATAAGCGAAAAATATTGCGTGAAACCTTTTTTCAAATATGCATTCCAAGAACTTCGTTCCGCTCGTCTACGCATGAGTTATATGACGGTTTAATTAACGTGGAATATTACGGAAATTGTCGAATTTAACAGTTATAAAGCTGGTGGAATATTAAAGGAAGAATAGTGCATCTTTTACGACAAAAGAGATTTTCAATATTCTCAACTTGAGGTTGCATGATTTTTGGAAAGACTGTGGATATGAAGAGTTCGCTTTGATTGTCAGGTGCTAGAATGAGAAGCTGATGATGTACTTGAGCATTTGTTCAAGTTTATGGCAAGAATGCTAATTCTCTAATTCGTAGAGAAAAGGGCCAATATAAGTATTGCATTTTTTTGTCCAGTTGCTGTATCGAGAAAAAAAAATACAAGATACAAGATTCATTTACCTGCAGGTGCTTTATGTAACAAAGTTTATACTAATTGCTTTTGTTTTTTGATTCCTAGGATCAGAAAGAGCCTTTTGCCCTAAATGGAGTTTCAAACATCATTTACCACATGAAACGGATTTATAGGTATGCCACTGAATCCGGCCTATTTAGTTGTAAAATTAAATATAATTTCCTATAGAAAATATGGAAATATCAGACTATATAAGCTGATGTACTGTCGATGTCTTAGAGCTTAACTGGAATCAAAAAATCTCTCCACCTGCAAGAATATTATGATCACATCTACTGGACAAGTACTAAAAATATTGCAATGTGTCACATTTGATTGATTTCTCTTCTATACTCGACGCGCCGAACAGATTCACCAATCGCAGAAACAATTCGTCTTATTTTATGATTGAATCGACCCAATGTTTTGTTTTTCATTTCGATTTTTCTTATCCATAATACAAAAAATAAAAATAGAGTGTGCTAATCAAAGTTCCTATGTTTGGAATCAATTGAATCATAAAATAAGAAGAATTATTGTATCCGTATTTTCCGTGTTTGGTGAATCTGTTAGGCGCGTCGAGTATAGAGATGCCATGTGTGGGAAAGCGTTAATGTTTAAACCTTAGAGAGAAAATCGCGGATAAGGACTTTTAATTAGCCTCTCGACAGCAGCGGACTTCACGACTCCGTCTGTCCCATCCACCCTTACGTTAAAGTCCATGTCTTCATGAAGCAACCAGTTGCTTGTAAGTCCGCAGATGGGCTAGGGGTCTGTATGGTTAGCCTTCACTTCGGCGACCCGGGTTCAAATCCTGTCGTTTTTTATATTTTTTTAGGTTATATTTCTACACTTTTTTTCCGGATTTTGGGTTAGTCTGGTCAGCACTTGGTCGGTTCCCTTTTCTTGAGCCGCCGTAGCGAGCGAAGCGAGCGAAGGGCAATGCAAAAAGTGAAATATTACTTGTTGTAATACGTGCTCGTACTTTGTCAGCACTTTCTCCGCTATATTTTGCTTTATCTAACTAAAAACTAGGATATATTTAACAAAAGCCGTATTATAGTGGATATACAGCAACTTGCATGTGTTTCCGCGAATACATTCCATTGCATTCAATACATATTACAATATATCTTGATTCTAATTTTGAATATGGCGCGAACGTAAGAGTGGATGGGACGGACGGACGACGGAGTCGTGAGGTCCGCTGCTGTCGCTAGACTCTAGTAGACTTTCAGTACCTGGTGCGAATTCACGTCACCACTCTAAAATAATGGAAAGACAAAACTTGTGAACTATAAGCAAAATGGACAACGTGTTTCGATCTTCATGAGTCTCGTCAGACCGATGCCGATGCAGCCACATGATGGAGGCGTCGGAAATTGCTCGGATCATGTCTTAAGAGGATTCTGCTTTGGACCGTCACACAGAGCAGACCGGATTTCGCGGGGTCGCCGGTATAGTGGGCTCGCACGCGTTCATTTTCCGCAACTTCATGTTTTTGAATCCCGACAAGCCTAAATCACAGTTTCTGTATCTTTGCTACACAGTTCAACCTATATTTGTTCACAAATTCAGGCCGTAATTGACAAGCATCGTAATTTTTGCAGTTCCGGGGAACGGATCCCCGGATTATAACCGAAATGTCTGAGACGGGTGATTATCTCTCTGAGATCTCTCGGGACTCTGACCTCTATGATCGCGCCAAAACGCTCAAGGAAGGCTTGTCGCCAACCTTCAAGAATACCCTAGATGTGCCGAATGCCGACATTGACTGTCGATTTTAGTAAACGAAAATGCGGCGCAACCTTAACTTGGGGAGGCCCTACGTCAGAGGTATGGCACACATTCCTAAATTCCACCCTAAACGTATCAAAAACCGTAAAGCAGTCGAAGCGAAAGCTAAAATCGATTGCGGCCAGAAGAGCAAAAGGGCCCCATCGGCGTCGGTAGCTCCTGGTGGTGACCAGGCAACGAAGGCCAAAAGCGATAGGTCACCTGCCTACAAAAAGAAAAAATCAGATGAAATTTCCGAAGCAGCACAAAAAAGTGCAGAAAAAAAAGCAGTAGAGAACCTTCTCGCGACCTTGGACACATCGAAGTTGGCAACTGCGTTGTTAGACAGCAAAGTGGCGTCAAATGAGACACCGAACGCAACCAACTTGGCCCCGCTCCCTGAAGCGAAGTTGACTTCACGGTCTGAGCTCCTGGTAGCGAAAAGCACTTCGACAGGTGCTATTCTCAAAACTAAAAGTACCTTTCAAAACACTAAAATTCAAGAAAAATGTAAAACAGGTAGAGCTGGACGTAAGTGGCGTAAAGACGAGTAATCGTTTCGAGCCGCTCTCAGACACCGATGATAGTAATATGGACGTCTCAACTGAGCTAGACGTGCCCAGGCAGCAGAGCACTAGGCCCAAACGTGTAATACCTAGATCTAAACCCCGCTAAAGGCCAAACCTACGTCACCGCCACCTATTGTCATCAAAGCTGTCGCCAAAAGTTATCAGGAATTTCTGGCCAGCTTATATAAATGCAGCCAACGTCCGTAACTTCAAAGTAAATATACGAAGAATTCCGTAATTGTCTGGTGCGCCGAGACTAAAGACTGGACGAACCTAAAACGTATTTTTGACAATGAATCTATGGAGTATCACCCGTATGCGGATAAATTAACTAAAACTCACGCCTTCGTGCTGCGAGGTTTGGATGGCGGTATCTTACCACAGGAGGTAAGGAGTACCACCTGAAAATCAAAGAGGTCTACTTAATGAAGAAAACTAGAACGCCGCTAGGTTACTGAAGGCAGCATTACTCTCAAGCACCTGAACCAACATTGTAAATATCTCATGAATGTCTGCATCAATTGGGTGTATAGAACAAACGAAAAGTTAATAACGCTATCTAAAAGGTGCCAGGGACATGGTCATGCCCTAACATACTGTGAGTGCGGGTGGCGGTGTTCTAAATGCGCTGGCGTCCACCAAGTAACAGAATGTACTGTCGACGTTGTAAAATGTGCGAACTGCAGTGGTGATCACCGATCAATTGATTCGGAGTGTCAGGTATATATCTTTAAGGCCTCGCAGCTGATACAGCCAAATCCTCAAATGAGTAACCAAAGAAACTACAAGCCAGTGAGGCCGGCGTGGCAAAAACAAGCTGCAGCAGAGAACAGCGAATTCATCAAGAACTTCCCTCCTTTGAAGTCCCGGAACAAAACAAGTGAAAGTGAAAGTGTGCTCGCGCACGATTGAAATCGGGTTCATAGTATTAACGTAAGTACCGCTAATTCAAGGCCAACACAAGATAATGCTAGACTTCAAACAGTAACAGATAAAATCAATTATCTAGTAAACATTGATCAATTACCCATAGCACTTGAGGACTTCGCAGGCTGTCTTGAGGCCTGCGAAGTCAATAAGAACGCAATTTTTCAAGCTACACTTCAATTTTTCAATGACAAAATTGATAAATATAACTTCTAATTGTCAATATGCATACAAATCATTGAAATCGCATGCATACATAAATGTGGGGGAGGAACGCCCACCTCCGACTTCCCGTAAATATTAAAGTTGGTAGAGACGCCTCACCTTTTTTTTA
>MU181993.1:464936-497608 GCA_016904865.1 Pissodes strobi
CAAGGTGAACGGCAACAATATCGAAGGCACGGCATTATTTTTTGCTCAGTTTTCGACGTTAATAGTTTTGCCTGAGCAAGGTTACAAAACTATACCAGCGTTTGTCAAGCCAAAATAACATCCGAAATAGAATTATCGTCCGTAATTTGAAAACGTGAGATTTTTGTTGCTCTCGGATTTTTAAATAACGGACGAAAATTAATTTTCTGTTGGTTTCTAAGCAGAGTTCTGAAATCCATTAATGAATTGCGTGAAAAAAATATCAAAAGCCAATGAAATGAAATAAAAATTAGTAAAAACCTGTACTCAACAGTTCTAAAATTCATATAGCAACCCCATATTTTAATTGACTATTTGCGACATACAAATATACAAAGTGCTTTTAAAGGTATCTACAACCGCAGAGAGACAAAATTACCTTATAGTTAGCAACTTCTACGTAACATTGCAACGTGACCAATCCGTAAGCGTTTCCACGTTATTTAACAAAAGTAAAGCCCTTTGAGAACTAAAATAAAATAAAACCATGGGTAGTCAGAATTTAGCGAGAATCTGTGTACAATGATTTTGGCTGTTAATATTATTTTAAACAAGCTAACCAACCCGCAAGTAAAGGCTTTTCTGCAAAAATATTCAAAATTTAATGCTCCAAATGAATCAACATTAAGCAAATACGTCGTTGGAAAGGTGTTTGGTACCGCGCTGGATGAAATAAAGAACGAAAATGGAGATAACTATATGCATATTGTCGCAACTGATTCGTGCGATCGTTAGGTATATACCTAATTTAATGATCGGACAACTCACAGAAAAAGAACCTGGAGAGGCTCATCCTTAGGTATAAAATAACTGGAAAAAACAAACAACCTTACAGTTACCCGTTTTATTCAAGAAACATTAACATACTTCTCTTTGCCGAATTCAGTCCCTACAGATAAAATTCTTGTCCTGTTGTTCGATGCTACGCGGTATATAATAAAGGCAGGACAGAATTTAAAAGTATTGTATGAAAACCCAATTATTTATGCGAGTTCCCTAGCTCACAGATTAAATCGGGTTGTGGACATTATTAGAGCTTTCTTCCCGTTAGTCAATGACCTAATAGCAAATATGAAAATAATATTCATTAGGAGTGCAATTTTACAAGGCGAATTTGCCTGAGCCTGTCGTAACCAAATGGGGTACCTGGATCCGTGCCGGATAATGTCTAAAATTTTACAAATGTTTGATGGTGCACGGTGCACAGTTCATCCAAAAGTGTAAAGAATTATTTCAAAATGTTAATGTGTAACAACAGTTAATGTATATTAAGTGTAGCCGTGCATCTACGTATTTTGCAACTAGAAGAATCATGTACAAGTCTACCAGAGTCGATGAATATAATAGAAACATGTGTACAAAATTGCTATTAAATAAGGAATGGGTGGGAAACACAGTAGTGGCAAACTTAGAAAGCTTAATACAAAAAACACAGGTTTTAAAGTTTTAGGGCTGGTCGTAAACATAATGGTCAGGGAGAACTGTAAATAATTTTGTTATTGAATCTGCCTTAGTTCCAAAATTACAATGTTGACCTATTAATTCAGTAGATGTAGAGAGACCGTTTTCTTTGTACCAACATGTCCTTAGTGATAGCCGCCACAATTTTTTAGTTCAAAACCTTGAAACACACGTAATAACAAGTGCGTTTTATAATTTTGCAAATTAATATTATTGTATATTTGATATTGGAGAATGGTATTTATGATTTATTGAAGTATAGTCAATTATTATTTTTATTCAATACTCAATTACTCAATTCCCTAAGTTAGTTAAAATTTAATTTAGATAAAATTTAGTTGTTTTATTACCGCATATTTATTTCATATTTGTGTATTTTTTTGCATATATCCTGTAAGAAAAAAATGTGCATATATTCTTAAGGTTTTTGGTTGTATACAATCCGGTGTTATATCTACTATAAGTAATAATAGTAACAAATTCTACTAAACAGTAACATCAACTTTGCAGTGGTACATTGTTTGAACACAGTACTTACACTTAAGTAAATTCTAATTTCACTATATGGAGATTTACAGCACGCTTTATAGAAGCATTGCGACGCCATTTTTTGAAACATCCTTACTTTGTACGGGTATAATATATTCGCCCTATTATTTAGTGTTTAATCATAATAACCTTCTTATTCTTTTTTAATTGTAAGGGATTTTATAAAACTCGCGCTCTCAAATATATATTTTTATATCTTAGTGCCTCATATTTTAAATATATTTTTTAAAAGGTCTTATTTTGAGGGCGTATTTTTATATTTACAACTAATATCCTTACTTTTCCAAAAAAAATGTCCGTGTTTCTATTTTAACATCTTTTGGTTACCAAAATCAAAGTCTTAATTAAACAGTCATATATACCTATTTATTTTATAATTAGGTGAATAAAATATAAACTGACCTATTTTTTTTTTTTGGACGGACGGAAATAAAATTTTTAGAGCATAACGGGAATAAGCTCTATTTTGGGGTAGGTTGGGTTTCCACATATCTACGATTTTGTAACGTTCTCGGAACGATGGGGCAATGTAAATATATCAGCTCCGAAGATGATGCAGGCACGTAAACATTACTGCAAAATATACCAATTTGGCAACAACAACTTTAAAGTTCTGCATTTGGTAGAGAATACGTAGCGGCGAATAAAATTACTAGGTGGGATGTCTGTGTTCTTATTTTTCAAATTTCTTGAGAGAAAATTTTAGGTTGCGTCTCGTGTACCTACATAATAATTTCGATAATCAAATACTGACAAAATAAAATAATAATTTGTATATAATAAAAGCAAAAAGGCAAACAAGCACGACAGCAAGGATTCGACGGACAATCGAATTGGTTCCTATTCAGACCATCGCCATCGACCGTGGCGATACCGAAGTTAAAGCAGATTGACGGACATATAATTGCGGTAAAAAGATATAAGATCTTAATGGGGTAATACAAAATCCACACTTTTGTAATAGATGCAATCTTATCTGTTTTAGTACCTACTTGTTCGACGGAAGTTTCCATAATTTGAACTATAAAGTTTATGTATTAAAATGTTTGCATTAATAAAGTTCTATTTTGGTAGCGGAAATGTTCAGAAGGATTTTCCATATCGCATTATCTGACAATGGTTTCATATTTTTATATAAAAGCTTATATAACTGTATGTGTTTGAGGATATAATATTAAATATCAGGTGAGATGTTCCATTATAAATATTAACCCAACAAAATTATTAAAAAAATGTTGCCAAGTATTTTTAAACGAATTTAAGGTAATTCGGGTCTGCTGAATTAAAAAAATAAAAGCAATTTTCCAAATTAGCTCTAGTTTTTCGGATAGTGAATACGATCAACTTTTAAGAAATTTTGCCATTACAGGTGATTTTTTTTAGGATATATGCGCAACTACTGTTCTCGCTATATGGTATTCAAATCCAAGTGGCCCCTAAAATAAACAAACACGTTTCTGCCTATTCCGCACTCTACATATGAACATATTAAAATTTAATAAAAAGAGCCCTATTTTTACCGAAATGAGTTCTTCACGAAGAAGCAGTCGGAACAATCCCAATGTATTCTGCTACATTTGTGGTGAATATACAATAAAATAAAAAGAAAAATAACGCATATTTTGTAAGGCAAACCTATCAAGCTTATTTTGGCGTGGTGCTTGAAGATGGAGATATATCCTTGGCTCCCCATATAGTATGCAAAATCTGTCTGGAATGTTTACGATAATGGACAAAAGAAAAAGAAGAAGAAGAAGAAAAAGTTAAAAATCTGGTGTACCAATGGTGTGGAGAGGGCCAAAAACCACCACGACGATTGTTATATTTGTTTAGTAATGTTTGGTACAAAAAACGCAAAGAGGCATGGTTTGGAAGCAGCAAAGAGACCTGTGCCTCATAGCGAAATATATGATTCGATTCATATCGGCCAATTAATAAAATTTAAAGGATATGAAAACATCCAACTAATCCTGCAGAAACTCTACCAAGATGAACATCAGTTTTATGTATGTGTCGATAGGAAAATGGTAAACTTCTTGCTTGGGCGGCAAAGTAGGTATAACAAATATACCCTTGCTTGATTTGCTTGTGCCGGATAGTAGGGTTAAGCAAGATCATTGGTGAGTAATTGGCCAATAAGATAACTATGCCTGGTAGGAACAGTGAATGTCATAAACTAACAATTAGTGACCCGGAAAAAAATCAGTCTCCCACCGCTCCACATCAAGTTAGGACTAATGAAACAATTTGTTAAGACTTTGAACAAAGATGGCGATTGCTTCTAATACATTTGTACATCATTTCCTAGGCTACATATCAAAGAGCTAAAAGCGGGTATTTTTGATGGTCCTCAAATTTGCAAACTTATTAAGGACTCTAATTCTACAAATCACATGATGACTCTTGAAGCTGCTGCCTGGTGTAGCTTTGTCTCGGTGGTTAGGAACTTCTTAGGTAACCATAAAGCGGACAATTATGAGGAACTGGTGTAACAGATATTAATGCATTTTTTAAACATTAAAGTAGACTTTCTTCATAGCCACTTAGATAACTTTCACGAAAATCTTGGATACTTAAGTGAGAAAAAGGGGAAAGATTCCACCAGGATTTAAAGGTGATGGAAGAAATATATCAGGGCAGATGGGGCAAGCATATGATGGCAGACTATTGCTTGGGCCTTCAGCGTGATGTTCCTGACAACCCACATTAAAAAAGTCATATAAACAGCGTTTTTCCTACGAACTAGATGTAATTTTTCAAATTAAATTACTATATTTCCTTGTTACTACATCGAGTAAAACCTATATATGTGTTTTATTGATTTTGCGTGTATAGGTTTCGAAAACATTGTCATCTTTACTGAAAGTTGTTTATGAGCATCTCCAAAACAGCCAATCCAGCAACAAAATGGACTTCATATTCCTAATCAGCACCACAAAATTACCCAGAAATCGCTTATATCTTGTTGGCAATAATATTAGTGTTGATCAGTGATATAACTTTAATTCAGTTTAGCCCTCTGATATTATTTGTCAATCTTCCTTGAGTCTATTTTAAACAATTACTAGCTATACACGAGCGGTTTATTGGGTATTAACTGAAAGAATTGGATTTCAAAAAATATTATTAGAAATGCCTTAATTGCGCTTCGCCGTTGCCAACATAAAAACAAAATGAACATGATATAACATCTTACTAATAAGAGCTGATTTAGCTTGCGATTTTTTATATTTTTAGAATAAAAACTTTAAAAGGAAATAGTTTGTATTTTCCTATTTCAGAACATAGAAAAAATAAAGTTAACTATACAAATTTCATAAGCAAAAATGTAAAAAAAATAATGCGTATTCGCGTTCACACAAAGGTTAAATCCAACTTTAAATCGTACAATCCATATGTTTAATGCGTTTTTAATTAATCCTAATATATGTTTTTTAAATTCATATATGAGTGCTCACACGTGGGTTTTAATAAAAATCGTATGCCATAATGTGCATTAGAGCGTTCCTGTAATCTAGATATATGATTCTCAAAATATCAATAAGCTAGATATTCCATACTTTTACGTCAAATTCGCAATTTTTTAAAAAGCTTTAATATTTTGAATAAATTTTGTAATCTTTTAACTTAGGACATAAACGGAGCTTGTTTTCCATCATTCGTATGATTTTCTTTGTTTTTAGAAAGTGCATCAATAGCTACTAAAACGTTCTGATATCATGCAAATAATAAAATATAATAACATTTTTGTTTGTACAAAAGCCTTCTTGTCCTTCACTCAATTTAATAAAAAATCGCGTCCCCATCTCGTTCAATTATAGGGAACAAAACGATCGCTGGATTCTACAGTCGCTACGTACAAACGGGTTCATGAAATTTCATGTTTCCACATTAATGGAAAGCGGGACTTTTGTTCAGTAAAAATTGGACCGAGCTCATTTAATTACAGTCCAAATGGATGCGCATTTTCAAAAGACCGTTAATGTAATAAAGGAAAAACTGTAATGGAAAACTTGCAGCTGTGGTCATTATCATACTCAAAATCATTATTTTTTGTTTGCTTCTTGGAGGAATATAGGTTCTAAGGAATGCTTGAAATCGGTATGGGGTTACTTGTGTCAGACATCGCGCGTGATGCTACGTTTAACTATTTTTCGGCAAAATGTTTATTTTTAAGGCGTGGCATCTCACACACAAAAATTTGTGCCATTCATAAATTCTTGGGACTGACGTTATCTGTCAAGATTCGTCCACTTGGGCTATATAATTTTTAAGGTTTTAAATAAATAAATAAATATAATTGAATCATACTAAAAATCTCTACTACGTTTCCGAAAGACACTTCGCTCTTAAGATCAGATTTTTTTTTGGACGCAAATAAATCTTGGATATTTAGAAATATGTTATCAGTCTGTCTTAGGTAAGAGTATAACATTTGAAATAATATATTTAAATATATTAAATGTCTACTTTCAAAGTTTAACCTATTCAATATCAAGAGAAATATTTTCCGACATGCTTTGAATATAACAAATATCTGGATTCCCAAGATTAATTTTGTATTTAAATATATTAAAGAAAATTGATTCATACCTACATCTAGAGGTATTGTATCAAACCTTTTAAGCAAGATTATTTTGAATATTATTTTTTTAAAATGATAAATGCTTTTCTATATTTAAACGTTACGTTCTTGAATTTAACTAACTTAAGGTTTGAATTAAATTAATATCTGACTTATTACGAAACTAGTTGGGTAATAGTGTAATATACAGAATATTACTTTCGAATACGAAAAATGTCTGGTTTCTAAAGGTTAGGCTATTGTGTCAATATGCTTAAAGAATTAAATTAATCCTTTATCTATATAGCTTTCGCGAATATAATTTTTTGAATATGATAGATGCTTTTAATTTTTAAAAGGTTAAGCTCATAGACTAGATATATTTAAGATTTTATTTATATTAATCTCTGCTCCCGTAAAATATTTTCTCAAGGGTTTTAGGTAAAATTCAAATCAACTTTTAATATAATAAGTACATTCCTATGTATTGCACAGCGCAACCCAATCTAGATTTCATAAGTTTCTAGCACAGCGAAATAAAATCTTTAATTTATTGCAAATGTCTCGATTTGAAAATACTTGCAATCACCAACAAAATGAATCGGTCATTTGAGAATCAGCACAAGTCAGTGTTGGATCATTTTAAAAAAAAATGGAAATGATAATAGAATACTTTAAAATACATATTTAAAGAAAAAATATAGAAAAAAGGTTTAATAGTTAAAAAACTCGGTAGATGTGATGTTTTTGAAATGAACAGTAAAACCTAATATAAAAGTACGCAGCTCTATTAAAGACCTTTATTGAATATAAAAAAGTGGGTCACAATAAACTCTTACAAAAAATTAAGCCTTCTCTTCATTATTTTCAGTTGTTTGCCAACTTAATAATACGATATAAAAATCATGGTGTTTATCAGGAATTAATGTAACAAGATATTTAATATTTTCAAGCTTCGTCTAAGTGATCGGAACTTGTCCAAGTAGAAAAACAGGTTTTTGTGCAGCCTCAAGTATTTGAACCAAATTAGATGTAGCAAGTCTAATTTTACGGCTGCTGGTAAGCCCTTCTATTGAGTCAAAAGCTTCAAGTTCATTGGAGGAGAATCTAAAATGTGTATAGTTTATAATCTGAAATATATGTTTTTGCTCCTTTGGCACACCCCTAATAAGAGACTCAATCACCAAGCTGTTTTTTTTAGAACCTAGACACTTTTAACGAATTTACAAAAAATGTTGATTGCTTTGACGAATCTACAATCATTTCAGCCTATTTCATTATCGAGCATATTAAAGTTAATACCGTATCAGATATGGTTCAAAACTGATTGGCTCTAGATGTTATCTGTCAGCATTCATTCATTCACTTGATCTGTATTAATTATTTAAACTGCGTGCATCCACGATAGTATTGCTTTGGTTAGGCTAGTTTGACTTAGGTTAACTTTATTTCAGCATTGGTGTGTCCTCCCAACGTTTACTATTATTTCAAATTGGTATCGAAGGACAGTAGAACCAATTCGAAATAACAGAAAACTCTGGAGCCTCAACGCACCAAACCCAAACTAACATATTCTAAGCAAAACTAAGCCAATCTAGTTGACCTGAGCTAACTTAGACATGCTGGATACCCATAATTTAAATTGGTAAAGGTGAAGTGCATTAATCCTAACAGATAACATCTGGAGCCTATTAGCTTTGAACTGGTCCTGATTAAGCCATAAACAGATCTTTAACCGCTTTCCTCCGATCTTGAACCGGCACAGAACTCATTCTGAACCGGTTCTTATGCGGGTAAATGAGAATAATTGTTGGGCAGTGTAGGTATTTTCAATCGGACTTCTCCAATAAATCAAGGATTTTATTTGGCTGTGCAGTACATATGTACAAGTAATTTTCTACCTATTTTAGTCTTAGCTAAAAATTTAGAGAGAATATTTTCAAAAAAACATTCGAGAAAAGGTCTCAAGATGTACGATTAATTTATTTCTTTCAGCATATTAACACAGAAGCTTTTTCATATTCAAAATAGCATTCTAGATATTATATTCTTATTTAAACCGTTTGATAGATGGCCAGATATTAATCTAATTTTAATCTTTAATAAACTAAATTCAAGAGCCTCTCCTTACAAAAAAGAAAAGCATTTATGATTTTCAAAAAATCAAAAAATAATATTCAAGATACTGTACCTCTACTTAAAACGTTTGATTGTATACCTCAAGATGTTGGACTGATTCCTATGAGTATTTCAATACAAATTATTAAGCTCTGACATTTGTTGTGTTCAGAGCAGCTCGGAAAAAAAATGTTCCTCTTGACTTAGGACTCGTTAAAATCCTAAATATATCAATTAAGATAGAAATTTTAATCTACTAATCTAAAAAAGATTGATACCATATTTCTCTAGATGTAGGAATAATTTACCTCCAAAAAACCTGATTCTGAGAGCCAAGTATCTATAAGATTTAATTATACTTATTTATTTAGTTAAAACCTCTAAAGTAGTAATGTCATAATGTTGGTCAAGTGGATGAATATTAAATTATGATATCACGATTTTATTCATAAAGATGGCTTAATCTGGAGATTATTTCCCAAAATTCTAAAAAAGGAATAGCCGAAGTGGACAAATCTTGGCAGCGCATTTCAGGCCCAGGAATGGTTAAATCTAGCAGACCGTCCGATGTTTGTTACAACTAACCCTAAACGTAATTCGTACATATTGTAGAACTTATTTTTCTGCATTAAAATGCAAGATTTCCAACCCAAGATTCAAACAAAAAAAATCATGATTTTGAGTATAATAATGACCACAGCTGCAAGTTTTCCATTACAGTTTTTCCTTTATTACATTAAGGGCCTTTAGAAAAAGCGCATCCATTTGGACTGTAATTAAATGAGCTCGTTACAATTTTTACCGAACAAAAGTTCCGCTTTCCATTAATGTGGGAACATGAAATTTCATGAACCAGTTTGTACGTAGCGACTCGACTGTAGAATCCAGCGATAGTTTTGTTCGTTATAATTGAACGAGATTGGGCCGCGATTCTGAACCTGGCACACAATTTTTATTAAATTGATACTGGAGAACAAGAAGGCTTTTGTACAGGCAAACATGTAATATTTTATTATGTGCATGATATCAGAGCGATTTAGTAGTTATTGATGCATTTTTGCAAAACAGATACATTCATAGGAATTATGAAAATCAATCTCTGTTTGCTGGATTGCTGAATATGTTATCCAAAATAATATGATTTAAAAGAATTTGCATCTTTGCCGTAAAAGTATTGAATATACAGGTTATTGATATTATGTTACATGAACGCTCTAATGCGCATTAACGGAATACGTATTTTATTAAAACGCGCGCGTAAACACTTTTAAGTTGATTTAAAGGCATAATTGGGATTAATTTAAAACGCACTGAAATTTAATTACGCATTTAATCTTCGCGTAAACGCGAATACTCATTATTTCCCAGTACTGCCAACTACCTAACAGAGTTTTTGATTATGAAATTTGAAGTTATCCTTACTATTCCTTAGTTTTGAAACTGAAAAATATTAACTATTTGCTTATAAGGTGTGCAATTTTATTCTAACAAATATAAATACCTGCAAGCTAAATCAGCTGCTTTTTGTAGGATGTTAAGCGTCATGTCAAACATTTTTTTATGTTGGTAACGGCAAATACAATACTTTTTGAAAATCGTCGTATGGACATAATTTGAAGCGTATTTTTTTTTTGTAGTTTTGTAGATTAAATAATAATATCAGTTGGCCAAACTGAATAAATTTATAATTGGAATCATTATATTTACTATCTTCTTTTATATTATTAGACATTATCATTAGGCTGGAAAAATTTGATGTGGAATACCTGGCATTTAGCATGATATCATCAAATACATACCGATATATAAGCCGATATTATATATATAAAAATGTCTAACCATTGTCAAGCATTCAGCCTTTTTTGAACCGACCCTTATGCATGGTAATTGTTAATTACTGGTATTGTGGATATTTATTGGTATTTATATCTTTATGTATATATTTATATTTTGTTGCGCTGTGTTAAAACAACACATGTATGTATTTACCTTAATAAAACATAATATTCAACCCATCATATCATAACCAAAAATGCTTGGATAACTGTTTTGCGCGGTCGGTCGGTGGCTAATTTAATTGGCATCTTACGTATGTAAAATCCTTAATAAAATCATTTTCCATATTCACAAAATACTATACAAGATGCTGTACTTTTACTTATATTTTTGAGCAAGCAATGTTTGAAAAAACGCTGAAACATGGTAACTGATTTTGAGTTTTTCGCATTTTTTGGTTAAATTAAAAAAAAAACAACAAAGGCTCTTCACGCTAATTGTTTACTTTAGTTGTAAATCGGAAGTCTGAATATTAGTATCGTGTCAAAAACCAAAATTTTAAAATGACAATTGTATTGTGGAAAGGCAGCGTATCGAAATTTTGATACTACTTAGATGTGGAGACCAAATAAGAAGTCAACGCGAAGTGTGATTTATTTAATGCAAAATATGCCAAAAACCAGAGACACTAAAATATTTCACAAATTTGAAGAACACGGTACAGCACGTGATTTTCTCAAATCTGTTAGATGAAAAAAGACACACAAATACCTTATTTTTTGCTCTAGAAACAATAATATTAGATCAAATTACCTTATTTTTTGCTCTAGCAACAATAATAATGGTTCAAATTCTTTATCTGGTGTTAATTAATTTTTCTCAGCAGTCCCCAACTACAGTAGTTATTTTATAAAGCCCTAAAATCCTGGTTATCAGAAATATAAAACTTGTTTACTTGGTATGGCTGGATTGCATTTTTCATGAGCTTTTCAACGAACCCTCACAAGACATAGGTTTCCATTTGAAAAAGTTGAGGTAACTGGGGTTTGCTTTTTTTATTTAACCGAAAAACGTGGAAAACTAATAATCAGTTATCGTGTTTCAGCGTTTTTTGAAAACATAGCTTGCTGAAAAGATGTGAATTTTATTCCAGACCTTTGGCCATCCCTGTATATTTAATATAATTTCCTTAAGTATAAGACAAAAACATAATCTTTCGAAACCAGACATTTGTTATATTTGAATATAGCCTTTCAGGATGTTATCAAACGGCATCAAAAAATATTTCTCCTGATTTAAGATTATTTAAAATCCTTTTGTATGTTAAAAATCAATAGCTTAACCTTTGAAAGCAGGCATTTATCATATTCAAATATATATGTTTCCAGATATTACGCTCTTATCTAAAAACGCTGTGTAATTTTTCTAGATCTAGGATTAATTTGAATTCATATAAAATCTCCAGCTTAACCTTGAAAACCTGGTTCTATGAGAAAAGTATTTTCCGGGACGTAGCTAAAGATTTTTGGTAAGATATAGTTATATTTGTTTATTAATTAAAATGATATGGCCCAAGTGAGTGACTCTTGAAAGTTGATATCAGGGTTTTACCGCCAAAAGTGTTCTCCATTTGCTGTAACGTATCTGAGGATAGTTAACCGAGAACTTAATTTAATTAATTACATTTATTTGTTTATTCAAAACCTTTGAAATGATATGGCCCAAGTGTCGAAATCGAACAGCATGGTTGTTTTAACTTTAGTTAATTTGTGCCTGTATATTCATATTCAGAACTAAAAGCAGTTTTTTCGGAAGCTAAAACTTGATCGCATTGGTAACAGTATAGGAAAGAGTCCTAAATATTTTGGTCCTTCGAGCCTGGGATACATGTTGAAGTATTGTGCAATTGTGCATCGCGCCAATAAAGAATTGGCTAAGTCAGCTAAATCAAAATTGGGTTATTAGACTTGGAATTGAGAATGCAGAGCGTGCAAGCCGCAAGTAGCAATTCAAATATTGGTTTTGGATCTTCAAGTGTTTACTTATTGATTCGTAGTTGGTTATTGGAGAAAACGGATTATTCGACAAGTATTGATTGGTTTATTGGACAACGACTAACACAGTGTGAACTATTGGTCGTAGACTATGGCATGGCGAAATTAGACTTACGCGTAATTATGTGTTATATCGTCAGGGTTATATTCCTGAAGATGCTTTAGAGTTGCTGAAACTTATCTCTGAAGATTACACGAAACCTTTTAAACGATTAGTCCAAATGGGCGAATCTTGACAAGTGACGTTAGGGTGGAGGAATTATGGATAGTACAAAATTTGAGATTAATGCGCAGGTCTATGGTGCCACGCTAAAAAAAATATATTACCCATTTCGCCGAAAAATGGTACAAACCTGGCTGTGTGCATGATATGTGATACAAGTAACCCCAAACCAAACCTACTGCTTGTCTATGTGCAAAAAGGCTTACTTATGAGTTTACCAAATAAAACACTAAAATTTGGCAACTTAGTTAACATAATAAGCTTGTTTCCCTTACATCTAGACATGCCAAATTAATAATTACCACCTAGATTCTTAACACATTTATGATTGAAGCTTTAAGAAGAACTGGAATCAAAAAACTTGAATTATCTATTGCCAATGTTAAAATCCCTCTAGAAAGCAACCAGTTAATAAGATGGGTATAGCAAGAAGCTCTAGCAAAAAAGTTCTCATATTTTAAACATTTATTGGAATATCCCGATAAAATATTAAATTGTTGAAAAAATTGGCCGTTTGTTAAATAAATTATCAAAACAAGCACACTGCTTTATTTTTCACTTAAAAAAAAAACAAGAACTGGTTTTAAAAGCTGGTGCAAATATTAGAACACAAAAAGATTATTATATACCTATTTCAAATTTAGAAATATAACATTTCAGTTAAGTAAATTTCTCTTTTTAAATGAACGCATAATACTACAATTTTGTTACAAGATGATCAGGGATATAATAATATATAAAAAAGCTTAATTCTCTTGATCTACTTGTGCTGACGCAGAAACTTCGGCCTTAGTATTTAAGGAGGTATTGATTGTATTAACTGGGTTCTATGTTTCCAATACTACTAGTTCCCACTAATGCTCCATGTTATGAGGATATAGCCATATATTAAAACAGCGATAGACTTATACAATATTGAGATATTAGTAAAGAACAAAACATAAATTAAGCTGTTCTATTATTTAGGGATGGCCAGAGAGCAAATATTTGAGAAAGCCAAATTACCAACCAGAGTAAATATAATAATATGAAACTTCTCATCGGTGTAATAACATTATTATGGTTAACATTCATTACAAGCCCGTCGTTCTATATTCTCGTAGCATTTGCCTAACATAGAATACATTACAGACCTTTATTTATAAATGTTCTACGTCAAATATTACTATAGCTATAAAATAAGTTAAATCATGCAACTGTTGATGTTTTCAAAATAGAGGTAAAGTAAGGTAAATTGTAAATTTAAATGACGAAATAAGTAGTAAAGTAATAGGGGTATTTTTTTTTATAGCAGTGGCACACACACTAAAGGGAGATCCTATGACGAGCGCACACACAGTGCGAAGATGCTGATTGACACGGTTCTTGAATATTTGTAGGTTGTAATTAGTGGGAAACAGATGTCCTGGAAGTGAGTTCCACAGTGATGCAGTGCGCCAGACAAAGGAGTTCTGGTAAAGCGATGTTCTAGGTGTTTCTAGTTGTACGACGAACTGGTGCGCTCCTGCCGACTGTCGGGACTGTCTGACAGGAGTTGCCAGGGGCGGGATTATGCGGGCTAAATTCTGGGAACATCTGCCGTAAAAGTATCTGTAAAACAGAGACATCTCGGCCACATGTCTGCGATGCTCCAGACTATCCAGATTCCGGGTCAACTCCGGATCGCCGACGAGACGCACAGCCCTCTTCTGAATGGAATCCAGCAGCTTTAGGGTATGCTTTGGTGCGGCACCCCAGATATGTGAGCAATATTCTAAGCACGGTCTTATTTGCGCTTTGTACAGCAAGAGCAACTGCTGCGGTGTATAGAGTTTTTTGTTGCGAAATAGCGCACCAAGCATCTGATTTTGCGATGTTAGCAACATGGTCATGCCATGACATATTGCTGTTGACCGAGACACCCAGCAGCCCGATTGACGAGGATGAAGGAATGGTCGATCCTGCCATAATGATGTCAGGGCCCTCTTAGTAAACGTTGCTGCTTGGGTCTTTGCTGCATTGAACTGGACCAAATTTCGGTCGCCCCAAGTTTGAACCTTCTCCAGGTCTTGATTAATTGCTGTAATCTGCTCCTGTCTGCGGTGATGAGTCTCAGTCGCTGGTAAGGGTTTTTCTGATCCAAAGTGGGAGACAAGGGTACTGTCATCTGCAAAACTGTAAACAGGATTATTCGTTTCGATCAGCAGGTCATTAATATAGATGAGGAACAGAGTTGGTGATAGTATTGCGCCTTGAGGCACGCCCGCGTTGATGGTGAATGTGTCCGAGATGTGTCCATCGACTGCAACGTGTAGGGATCGGTTCTAAAGGAAACTGGCCAGCCAGCTGCAGAGAGAGGCGGGCAGTCCCAAGGACGGCAGTTTGTTGAGCATTCCGTCATGCCAAACTCTGTCGAATGCCTTTGAAATATCCAACGCAATCGCTCGAGACTCTCCGTAGTTTTCAATTGTCCTACTCCATATATGAGTGGCATAGGCCAATATATCTCCTGTCGATCTCTCTTTGCGAAAGCCGTATTGATTATCGCTGATTATTCTGTTACTCTCGAGGTACTTGAGTAGTTGCTGGTTGACTACACGTTCCATGATTTTGGAGATTATTGGAAGCAAGGCAATTGGGCGATAGTTTGAGGGCGTGGTTTTCTTGCCTTTTTTGGAACAGGTTGCACTCGAGCGACTTTCCAAGAGGATGGGTAAATCCCTTTTCTGTAAGAAAGAGAAGAAAGCCTGGAAAAAACGGGTGTTAGTTCGTTGGCGCAGTTCTTTAGCACGATGGCAGGTATTCCGTCCGGTCCTGATGCCTTTTGCGTATCTAGTTCTTTAAGGATTTTGCGAATATCACGGTGAGAAAACTAGACTTCTGCCATGGTAGTGTTAATGTTCGGTATAGTGGGGAGAGTCTTGCCTTGGGGCACGTCTAAGGTAGAGTGCGATGAAAACATTTTGGCGAGCATGTTTGCTTTTTCCTTGGCTGTAGTCGCCGTGTATATAAGGCTTTGCGGATAGTAAGGGCAAACTCAACACCCGGTTAATTTTTTTTTTCGTAATTCGGTTCTATAATATCTTTCCTACAACATAATACATTATTAAATAAATGGGAATAGGGGTTAGTCAAACGAGTAGTAAGGGCGAAATCAACAGTCGCGCGGAGTAATCAGTACGAGCAGCGGTGGCTTATCATTTGCTCAACGTTTAGTTTCCGCGTGTTCGTAGATTGCATTTTTGTCTGTTTTGCCAAATCAGATTGTATAATATAAGTTTAGGCAGGCTTAAACTTAAACCGATTTAGTGTTTTTGATGGTAAGAGTTTTTTGAAAATATTCCTTGATTTTTGGCCCTTTGGATAATGATAGCGCCAACCAATAAATGGGTATTCCAAATAGAATAGTTAATCAAGGAAATGGCAAGAATAAGCTATCCTACATAACTAAGTAATAAACAGTAAAGCTATTCTATTGCAGAGCTTTTGTGTTAGTTTGGGTTAGTTTGAGTTAGTCTCTGATCACACCATTTTGATGGTATTAAAATGGCCATGATGGGTTAATTTGGGTTAGGTGGTAGCCTGAGTACACCATGCTCCGCAGCGTATTTATCCAAAGATACGTCTTTTACGGCACTGCTTGCTTTCTCACCAAATTCCATAGCATCTTTTAAAATGCTATTTGAAAAGGGTTATTCTTTTTTCCATGCCATTCTAAAAGACGGCTTTTGCTCCAGCTATTTCTCCGAATTTCTTCTTCTAGGCGACTATGATAAGATGCCTTATCCAGTATGATTAAAGATGGTTCTTCTAAGTTTGCAATAAGTTTAAACCACTTCTTAAAATTTACGGTATTCATATTATCGTGAAAATCGCCTTTCTTATTACATTTAAAAATTAAGGATGCATTTGTCGCAAATCTATCTTCATTTTCGGCATGAACAATAACTTCCAGTTTTTTTTAAATCGGTGTATTTATTAGCATCTTGCCACATTCTTCTATCCACATTTTTGAGATAAAACCCATGCCTTATCCAGAAAAACCGGTTTATATAATATTCTCGGTTTTAGCAGCTTGATAACAAAATTAACTTCAAACTGAGTCCAGGCATACGGCTTCTAAATTCAAATTCCGTTCCTTTGCTTCAATCCTCTAGGTTGTATAGGATGCCTTGTGGATCTTTTAGGGCTTAGGCCGCTTTTTGAATTGCATTAAATCGAAATCTTAAATCATTTCGAGAATAACTTACTACATTAAATATAAGTTTTTTGAATTCATTGGAATATCGCCTTCTGGTAGTGTATTTTTGCGGTATTTAAAGGCATTAACAGACATAAACGTTTTGACTTAACATCTAATTAGTAATCGATGTTCATTTTTGTCGGTAATTTTTTGCTTCATATTAAAAATACTTTATATTCGATATGTTATTTCAAGAGAGTTCTACTACAATCCCCGAACTACGTAGTTATGTAGTCCATTTATCTGTCTAAGAATGATCAGCGATTCCTGATTAAACTCGAAAGCATATATATTCTTAAACTATTAAAATGACCAAATCTAACAGAATGAGATTTTATCCAACATTTTACATTGGTTTAAATTAACTTGAAATCTAGTGGATAGTGATAGTGAGATCTGGTTTCGTATGATGTAATATAGGTACTTAAATATCTCCATAAAATTTTCATCTCAGGACTATTATTGCGAAGCTTCTGTTATTAGGATTTTTGAAGCCATCTTAGCCAGTGAAGGAGGGATCACTTGTACATAATGATCTTCATTCAAAAGTTCCTACTTAATTCCTACATAATTTGCTATTTTAAGATTTTAATAATAGATATGGACTTTATTTATAATACTCATGATGCGAACTCGGGTACGGACTGTCTATTTCACTTGTCTGCTTCGAAACAAATAATGCATCACATGCTATTACACCTACTCATAAATACGAAAATGGCGACCTCCTCGTTATGAATGTAAGGTACTAGTGATACATCGAGTAATTTCAGCATATTCCATTTGTATGAATATGTTAGCAATTTAGTTGATAAGTGCGATATGGAGTTGTGGATGTGATTAAATTTCATGAAACACTTAACCGAAGTAATCCAAAATAACCCCAGAAAAAAACGTTGTATCAAAAATCTGAAAACACAAACTGATAGAGGACATAAAGTGGCAATAAGAATGTAAAATCAATTTTGAAATTATTCTTCAAATAAATTCAAGAAGGAAAGTGCAAAATAGCTGTTCCGAAAGTAGCCGTTTATCAACGGGATTGAAATTTTAAACAAATACCCAATTGGGCATCTTTGCCTCGATTTAGACCTTGCTGTATTGCATATAATTCCGTAATATTACAATTTATATCGGACAAAATTCAGAAAATTTTGAAAATTGGTCGGAATGTTAGGGATGACATAAGAAATACTAAACTGAAAAGTTCCCACCCCTAAATAGTTTGCTTCATCCCCTAGGTCGTCGTTTTTCCCAACTTAAAGTTTTCTAGATTATTTCGAGAACGGTGCACTTCTTGTTAAAAAAGCTTTTATAGAAAAATATTCCTTATAAAATTTTCTATAAAAAATATTCCTACACATTTTTTCCGAAAATTAATAATAATGTGAGAAATAAGGCGTATTATACATAAGGGTTACTTCCAGCTAACAGTAAATGCAATCTAATATATAATACTCGTAATACTCGTATAATATAAAGTCCAATGTTGAACGCCCAAAAGTTGGCAGTAGGCTACTGGCCTCACTTAAAATTAAAATAAATTTGCCGCTTCCATGCTGTTAATCCTATAAAACTCCACGCCACCCTAATGGTAAAGTACTTGACGCTTTTTTACGTAGTGTTCCCAGTAGTCCTAATCCACTTGAAGTGAAACTTCTTTACTGACAGGGCGACAATTTTCAGAAGCGTCTAACTGCAGCAGAATGGATTTCGATTGTGAAGCTTCGCGCATGCTCAGTTTTTGACACACATTTCGCAAAAGGCTTTCAATTTTTGGTAAATTGCTTTCAGCAAGCCTGGTGGTCAGTACCTACGCTGGCTGTGCTTCCGTTAGTGGCGAGAGATGTTTTTTAATTTTTATAAGGTTATGTTTGTAAAAAGTTTTTTCTCTTCATTTTGGGCATTGGGTTAGCTTTGGCTAGTTTTTGTTGATTGCGCCTCCATAACGAGCGAAGCGAGCGAAGGGCCGCGTAAGGTGAAATAGTCAACGTTTCATCATGCGCGAAGCTTCTCAATCGAAATCCATTCTGGTGCAGCTAGACGCTTGTCAAATTTCGAGCGTTACGATAATTTATATCGAGCCAGGAGAGTTCGACGAGTGCGTCAGCGGGACAGGAGCGGGAATACTCAAACGCCTGATTGGGAAACGGCCGGCAGAAGAGGAAATAGATGCGTAGCGCTGCGTATATAGCATCTAAGTATGTGTTAGTGGGAACGACCGGAAGGCATATTCACGGACCCTACCTAAACGGTATGATAATAGTAGTAATCTTCGACCATTTAATGGTCTAAGGTAGTAATGCGGTGCTGCGATTGATGGTCTGAATGCCAGGGGGTGTTGCATTTTTTACCACGTATCAGAATTACCCATCTCTTTACGGTCCAGAAAATTGCTTTCAACAGGTCTGATGATGCAGTGGTCAGAGCCTGTGACTGTGATGCGGGAGGCCCGCGTTCGATTCCCTTCGGTGGCAAAACATGTTTGTTAAGGAAGTTTCACTTCTAGCAGATACTGACAACAGCCGCATTTACATTTGGCGCCCGCCCTAAGAGGAATGCATCATCGTAGTGACCTTGAGTCGTCACAGTAGGTGTAGTGGGAGAAAATAAAACTTGTTACACTGTCAAGTGTGAAATAGTGGTTATCAATTTATGTTTTTACTTTTTTTGGATATGATCACTTTGGGCGCTTTGGATAATAAGCTATACCTATATTTAACGCATTAATTTCCGTCCTGATTTCGCTTGCGCTTTATTTACCAAACAATTAGACTTTTTAGGGGAAATTGTTATAGAACCTTTTTTGTAGGGAATTTTATGAGGAACAACTTTGTATAAAAGAACTTTTACCTACCATGCACTGTTTCGTAGATACTCTGAAAACATTAAAATTGGGGTGGAAACAATGTTGTAAGGGATAAAGCACACAATTTAGGGGTGGGAAATTTCTAGTTTACCAATGTTTATGCTATCCTGCATATTTATACCAATTTCTAAATTTTGTCCGAAATATTACAATTTTAACTGTTATATTGCTGATTTAACATGACTTCCAAAATCCTCTTTCACCTACC
Organism: Pissodes strobi; assembly: GCA_016904865.1. Classification (NCBI taxonomy): domain Eukaryota; kingdom Metazoa; phylum Arthropoda; class Insecta; order Coleoptera; family Curculionidae; genus Pissodes; species Pissodes strobi. The sequence goes on from MU181993.1 coordinate 485,020, forward strand.
CACATTAACATTCTGTATATTACGTTTCTAATATAGATCCCAATTTTTTAAGTTATTTATCAATTCAGTTATTGGGTATCTGACATATGTTAGTTAATTTTATTATTTTTTTTTTGATAAATGAGCAGCTCTGATGGTAATTATTTTATATAGTTGCGGCTTGGTATTCGTTTGGTATAAAATAAATGTCACTTTCAATTGAATTGGACTTCCGATCATATCGGAAGTATCTAGCAGTTCAAAGAGTATTTCTTCCGACTAAAACTGTAAGAGGGATGTGCAAACTCCGAGGCAAACTCATTAGCTCTAACGTTCGGGATTAGTTGTGATGCAAAATGTGTGATTAATGTAATTAAATTTGGGTAATCTATCAAAGTCGATAATTTCACAGCAATATATCTGAAATTATTTTAAAGTTTGGGATAGTTTAAAATAAAAATAATAAAATAATTCTTAAATGGGGAAAATTTTGAACAAAAAGATTGTAGTTTTGAGATAATTACATTATTCCATATCCTTAAGACGTACACTAAGGTTGCCATTAAACTATAGAATTTTAATTATTGCATACGGTGATTTTAACAGCCTGAAATACTCTCATTTTTGGAAGATTACAGATTTCACCAAATAACATTTAATTTTTTCCAATTACATCGAGTTCATCAAAGATCAAAGTTAAAACGCGATTTTTCGAAATGCATTTATTTTTAGTTCTGTATTTACCTATGCGAAATCAGTTTCAGAAGTTAATTTGATTTCTTTCTTAGGAAGTTAGACTAGACTAGGATACAGAAAAGGGCTTCGGATGAATGGTGGTTCCTTTTGTGAAATAATTTTCAATCTTGTTTCTCTAAATGTAAAATACAGACACAAGAACTTTTAATTTCGTATTCAGTACGTGCTGGTTAACTGTTGTTTTAGGCATGCACTGCTAATGTTGGCAGCATCACTACTAGCCAAAAACGTATTTAAACCCGTTTATTTTTGAAATAAACTGTTGAGTTACAGGTTTATTTCCACGAAAATGTCGAAACATTCGAAAAAACATGGTGTATTGAAAACAAACAATGAGATAACATATTTGTTGTATTTGATTATACAAGAAAACAGGAATATAATATATTAGTTAATACTATTTGACGAAAATGGTAATTAAACATTTCATACACAGGCATCCTGTATAATATTTACCAGTGATAAATGGGCCGCCATATCATGTGTATCGCTGTCAAAGAAGAGGCTTCGTGTGTAATTTACCGGTCTGATCTCGTCTTTGTGATTTCCCGTGAGTTAGAGAGTGATACGTTGTCAACCAGTGAATTCACTGGAGAATTAGAGAAGGCCCCTTATCTAACTTCAAAATTGCAGTAAAATATTAATGCATTATTTTCTCAATCTAAAAAACTATTCCCTTTAGAATTACTCGATCTATTGTTAGAATACGAAATTAAAACTTCTTGTATCTGCTCCTTCATACATAGGCATCCTGTAAATATATTTACCAGTGATAAATAGGCCGCCATATCATGTGTATCGCTGCCAAAGAAGAGGCTTCGTGTGTAATTCACCGGTCTGATCTCGTCTTTGTGATTTCCCGTAAGTTAAAAAGGGATACGTTGTCAACCAGTGAATTCACTGGAGAATTAGAGAAAGCCCCTTATCTAACTTCAAAATTGCAGCAAAATATGAATGCGTTAATTTCTCAGTCTAAAAAACTATTCCCTTTAGAATTACTAAACCTGCTTTGAAAAAACATTATTTAATTTCCTTAGAAACTGCAGGACGGGTTTTTCAATTTATATAGTAGCAGCATGAGATTGAGAATGATTCGTACTCGATCTATTGTTAGAAGGCACGCTCTGTATAAGCTTGCAATTTATAATAGAACTGTAAAATACTAATTTAATGGGAAACAGATGCATAGACTATTTAAGACCGAGGTTGTTAACAACAGTTGCGAAATTGCAGCACTTACTATCGCTATAAACGACCTCGGTTGGAGTCACTTTTGGAAGTCGTAGATAGTAAAGTTTTAGTTTTATGGCGAATCGCCTCTGGCACATGCTCCATGGAAAACTTTATAAAAGAATAAGAGGTATAGTCGGTCAGAAAGATAGCGGTCCCAAACATATTTATCCGGAAAAGCTAGCATGTTGGGATCATTTAACTTATAAAAGCCTTGTTTTTATTCATATTCCTTCCAAAAGTTTTTTTTGTATATGAAAGGGTTTTTTTTGAAGCTGCAAAAGTATTTTCAATATTATTTTTCCAACGGCTTTTCAAGTTGCATGTTCAGGTGAAAATCACCTACACTTCAAATCATCTACTATTAATATTTATTATACATGGTTTTTCACTTAAAAGTCCGAGACCCAATATCTCCAAAACGAAGTGAGATATTTTTATTTTGTTAAAAGCTATTGTTAGGTATGATCACTCAGAGTTTTTGAAGGTACCAGAAATTCGACGCTCTCAAATGCCTGGTAGTCGCGACGGCGCGGGCGACGCATCGAAAATGTAAATCGATTTCAGGAGCCTTGAAAGTAGGTACATTTAAAAGTGCATTCAGTTTTAAGCCTTTTTTGTTATTTGCTTCAAATCATTATACTCGTTTTTAAATAACACTAGACTTTCTTAGTCTGTTTTTCAAAAAAGAACCAGCAGTAAATTAAATTACAAAATTAATCATTATTCATAGTAATTCATTCAATTTTGTTCAAAATTATATCCTTCCGCTCGAATGAAAATGTCAAGATCTTTTAAAAGCTTGACATGGGTAACTTTTACAAACGTTCTTCGTGTAAGCGCAGTACATGCTACGATAATTTTGTTTATCACGTCGGCTATATCGTCAACTGGCGTTTCGTAGACAACACCTTTTTAGTGAAACCAAAGAAAAAAGTCCAACTGTGTTAAGTTTGGTAAGCTTGCTTATGGGTCCATTGGTATCAAGCCAGCTAGTATGTATATTGTCTAACTAAATAATGGGCATTATGAGCTAGAGCCTCGTCCTGCTGCAACAAAATATCCATTCTTTGCTCAAGGGGTACTTCTTCTAATAGTTTTGTAAGTGTATTTTCAAGGAAATGTAAATAGCGTTCTCCAGTTAAAGTGTCGGTTGAGGTGCCTTCGTAAACATAACAACCAATGAGATATCCATTTAGTAAACCGCACCAAACATTGACTCCAAAAATAGCTTTCATACTTTTTAAAGCCAATTAGCATAATTACGTAGCTCTCTACGGAATGCAGGAATTTTTAAAAACAAAGTGTTAATACTAAATGTTAGAGGTTAACCTCCGAATGCTGGGATCAGATTTAACCTCAACACTAAACGTTCTGTTATAGAATTTACACTTTTATTGCAACGGGGTTGTATACTTATCTGGTCGATTTTTTTCAAGGGTAATAAAAGCTGGTTATATTAGTTTTTTTTAAAGCAAGAAATAATTTATAAGCGTCTTTTATGCGTCATCTTAAGATATAATATAAAATGCGACAAGTGTATCATTTGCGATTTGTAAGAAGTGGAAAGCGGCTAGTACCGCTTCTATACAAATTTAGTTGAATGGTACACATAGCGTCAGAGTGTTACCGCTATGTTTGTCTTCAGTAGGAGCTAGAAGAGAAAGCGCATGATCTGTATTTAGACGTTTATGGAATAGAAACTGATGGTGAAGCGGATGACATAATATCCCGAAGTAGATCTCCAGAAAGTAGTGATTTCGATTCGTTCGAGAAAGTCGGTGAAGCGGCAAGTCAAGTATATGAAAATAATTTCCGTGAAAGCTTATATATATTTTTACCTGATGAATGAAAATGGTCGAAAATTCTTCCCCAAACAAGATGCCGTCTAGTAGAAGTATTGTTTTAATAACACCGAGACATTGATATAAACAAGGATATTATTTCTACTTGTGATGATTTTAGTTTGCTTTTATCTCGGGAAAGTTTGGATATTATTAATACCGAGACGATTTGAAATGCACTTGTATAATATCATCATTTGAATAAGATTTAGCTAGAAGTAAATCCACAAGATTTTTTATGACTGTTATTGTTAGATGACGGTACAAAATTGTAAAAAAATGTACAATCCTAACTTTGAAGATTTTGGGTATATAGGAAGTCAAAATCCCGCCAACATTACATCAAAATTTGGGTTAAATCGGACACAGGAAATTTGTTTGCATTGAATTTACAAATATTTTGTGGAATGCCATCGGTAAGGAACAAGGGAGAAGTGTGACTTTGGGCTTGGCTGAAGATCTTGGCCAAGGATATGATGTCACAATTGAAAATGTATTTTCCTCATTGCAATTGTGGAAGGAGCTATTACAATCCAACAAAACTATATTGGGAACTATGGGACCCACTTACCGAACGATGAATTCTAATTGCAGAGAAAAAGTCGTTAACACTCAAGTACATTTTTAGTTACGAAAGACGATACAGTGATCTGATATGTGTCAAAAGAGATCCGATGTATTACTGCTACCAACTCAATATTAAGAAGCCACTTTGATCAATGCAACGGCTGCAAATAAGCTTGAAACAATTATAGTCGAATATAATCGACTATCGATGTGATAATCCAAAAAAAGGCAAGAAAGCCACGACCTCAGGCTTTTGCCCAATTGCCTTGCCCCCAACAATCTCCAAAGTTATGGAACGTGTAGTCAATCAGCAACTACTCGAGTACGTCAAGATCAACAGAATAATTAGCGATAAATAATACGTCTTTCTCAAAGAGAAATCGACAGGGGATATATTAGCCCATGCCACTCATATATGGAGGAGGGCAATTGAGAACTAGGCACCAAACAAGCGATTGCGATGGATATTTCGAAGGTATTCGACAGAGTTTGATATGATGGATTACTTAACAAACTGCCGTCCTTCGAACTACCAGCATCTCTCTGCAGCTGGCTTGCCAGTTTTCTTAAGAACCGATCTCTGTTGCAGTTGATGGACGCATCTCAGACACATTCACCATTAATGTGGGCGCGCCTTAAGGCGCAATACTCTCATCAACTCTTCCTCATCATATAGATGATGACCTGCTGACAGAAACCGACAATTTTGTTTACAGTTTTGCAGATGACAGTACCCTCGTCTCGAGGGTACTCAGAAAAACCTTTGCCAGCGACTGAGACTTATCGCCGAGACAAGAGCAGATTACAACAATTAATCGAGATCTGGGGAAAGTTCGAACTCTGGGCGACAGAAATTTGGTCCAGTTGAATGCAACAAAAAACCAAGCAGCCACGGCATTATGACAGGATCGACCATTCCTTCATCTCTGTCAATTTGACTACTGGGTGTCTCTGTCAACAGCAAGATGTCCTGCCATGACCACGTTGCTAATATCGCAAAATCATCTTCGCAGAAGCTTGGTGCGCTATTTTGCAACAAAAAACTGTATACATCGCAGCAGCTGCTCTTGCTCAACAAAGCGCAAATAAGTCCATGCCTTGAATATTGCTCACACATCTGGGGTGCCGCACCTAAGCACACCCTAAGGCTGCTGAACTCCATTCAGAACAGAGCTGTGCATCTCTTCTGCGACTCGGAGTTGATTCGGTATCTGGATAGCCTGGAATACACGTCGCCGAAATCTCCCTATTTTACAGATATTTTCACGGCAGATTTTCCCAGGATTTGACCAAAATGATAATGGAATATTCCTACAATAGAAATACAAAACGATGACCACTTTTATCGAACATGTAGTATGTTGCTGCTATTAGTACTTTTGTGCTATACCTACACATTAAAGTTCTCGGATTATGACTCTGGAAATAGCTGTGAAAGGAAATATTTTTTTAATACACTAGGCTTTGATCTGATCTGCCCCGTTGATGATTAATGTGCTTTCAGAGGGCTAAGAGGGCTACAACGTTCTGTTCAATATACCATTTGTGTTATTGTTAAAATTCCTACGACCAGCCGATAATTATTACCTACCTGCATATGAAGCAGAAAAACGTGGTAAATGCAGCGAATGTCCTAAATCCACGGATAAAACGTAACAAAATAAAATTTAAAGTAAAGGTCGCAAATAATAATATATCAATCACACGGAAAAGGTATACCCAAAGACATTTAACCTGAAGAGACGGGACAAATGGTTCTTTGTTTTCCCCCAACATTGAGGCACATTCTATGGTCGATAGATGTAGCGTTGCCAAATTTTAAGTTTACGAGTTACTGTACATACTTTTTTCATATTAAATTATAACACTAAATACTTATTTTCCCCATTTTTGATTCATCAAAAACCGGTTCTGAAGTTCTTACATGTCAATCTGACAATGGCGCTTCCCTTGGTTCCGCCTTGTTTTACCCCCAAAATATTTATAGTATGCACGTAGTAAAGTACCTGCACCAATAGATTGAGAGCATTGGAGGTCGACGACCGACGGCTCTTCCCCATTCGATAAGTATACTAACTTGGTAACGTTTCAAAACCAGTGAAGGCACTGCTGTAAATATGTTTTAATAGGTTTTTAATAGAAGAAAATAGTTATTAAGCTACTTTTTGAATATGTCATTAACCAGATATTTGTCATGTTTGTATGTTTTTAAATAAAATTTGTACACTTCAGTTCCTTTTTATTTGTCTCAAAAATAATGATAAGCAATTTATTTTTAGGCTAGCAGTGGTATGATTTAATTTTTCGTTTAATCATTGAGAGCAGAAAAACCCTATGTGTCACAAAAACGTTTAAATCGGGATAAAATTGCGCATTTTTGGTATCTCATAAATTTCGTGTTCAAATTTGAAATTATTCATGAAATAAGTTTTCAGAAATTTTATTTCATTATTAGCTGCTGAATAGTATATTATGCAATGACCATTCATTGCAAATGTATGTTGACTATACTTTTTTCTACGACTGCCCAATTATAGGGCTTCACCCCCCGGGAGCCCCTTTTTGCAAAACTGTAGAAAATGGAACTCTTATACCAGAGGCCCCCTTTTAAGACTTGGGGCCCCATTTTAGGGCTTCGCCCCCTGGGGCTCCATTGCTAAATCTGTAAAAAATGGGACTCCCGAACCATAGGCCCCATTCTAGGGTTTCGCCCCCCTGGGGCCCCATTTTAGGGCTTCGCCCTCAGAGCCTCTTTTTCAAAATATTTGGAAAATAGGGACCCCACTCCGTTGGCCCCATTTTAGGACTGTGCCCCTAGTTATAGTATCTCTTACCACAAACAATATAGCTACGCAAGCTATATTGTTTGTGCTCTTACTCACGTAGCTTCTTTCATTAGGAATAAAATTTTCTGATAAATCAATAATAAAAATGTTTCCCATATAACATGTAATTTTCTACCACACTCCCAGTGGGGCACCCTGTATGTAGCAGTCGTAGAAGAAGTATAGTGTGCTACACGTGCTGAAAAGACTTTTTACACTCATGAGACTTTATGACACTCGCTTACTGCTCGTGTCACCAAACTGTCTCAATCGTGTGAAAAGTCTTATTTTCAGCACAATATACTATTTCTATTTTGGTATCATAAAGAAGTCTTTGCGATACGCAAAGTTGTGTCGAAAAGAAGCTCTTTTCGACACTATTTTTGATGACTGGTTGCTATAATATTAACAAAATTGTGCAATGTCAAAGCTCACTAGCAAATATTTCGACACCGTTTTGAATGGGATTCCTAATAATACAGACGTCAAAAGTAACAAGATGGCCGTCCAACTTTATCGCGACTTGAATAAATGGAATAAATAAATGTTTTTCATTAAAAAACGTGCAAACTTCGCCCAGTTTTGTTTGGTTTCAAATGGACGTTTTAAAGCCTGAATTTGTGCGACGCGACGCGACGTGTAGCTTTTTTGTATTTCGTGAGTGATTTCCTATAAATATTTTTAATAAACTTTATATCAAAGTAACGATGGTGTTGCGGTGTGAGGTATGCAAAATCTCCAGCTATTATCATCCGAACCTGAGTTTCCACAAGTAAGTAAAAGTAAATGAAACACAATAGTACAGTGGGCACCATTTTGTGATGTGATTAATTAATATTTTATAATACTTACCTATGTATGTGATATTAATGGATAATCTGATATGTTTGCAGTCATTTACCAACCTCTATTAAATCATTTTTGAAGTGAATACTTCTTTGGTTTCATCGCAGTGGTTTTGCACGGACACGGAAAAATTTCGTGACACAGCAAAATAACTATTTTGTGTTAACTAACCTTCAGAACCCATATCTAACCCAAACTAACTCAATCTAACCCACACACTATAAATAAAACATAAATATATTTTAAATAATGCACTCGAATAAATACCATCATTTCAATTACTTTATTGATATTATTATTATGATGGACTCACATTTTCAAAGTCTACGTCTATGAACTGTCCTTGCTTTCGTTCAGGCGGGGGCGGGCAATACTACATTTAGTAGTGGGGACGAAGCTTGACAAAAGTTTGTACACCATACATAAAAATATAAGGAGGCGGGACAATCGTTTTGTTGATATTTTTGCAAGATTTCGGATTTTTATGAATGAGTTGTCGGGTCTCTTTAGGTTAAATGTTTTTGGGTATACCTACCTCTGTCTCGAAGTTCTAGTAATGAGCAGAGTAAAACATGCCACTAAATTCGGCAGCCTAAATTTGGCACTAATATTTGCATAATATATAGGGATAAAAGGAATATTTCAATCAATTCGTCTGTATTAATATTATTCATTTCAAGTAAACTTTATTTATTTTTGCCTTAGAAAAAGCGTGTAACACACGTAACGTGTTAAAATCCTAAACTAGACCATTATGTCAAACTGGGTCCAGTCTCTTTTGCATGGGAACATTTGACCAACACAAATTTGAATACAGTCTTTAGTTAGGATTTATCTATGACTTTTGCGCAAAATTTGTTTAAATTAAAGGTTTTCCAAACATATTCATTGTCACTAAAAGCAAAGAGTATTTCGAAGAAAATTGCTGAATTTTCCAGAATTTTGCTATTTGTCCCATAAAGCTACCTAATACATATTTTAATTTTTTATTTTTTTTTGATAGTAGCGATATAATATAAGTTTACTTACTCAAGCTACTCTAAATTGTAATTTTTTAGTAAATTAATATTTAAACTGAACTTTTAATATTAAAAATTTTTAGTATGAAAAGTCGTAAATACCTAATGGAGCACATTTTGATTAACCACATTCTCAAGTCATTCCTGAAACCTATTTTATTATTATTGCATAGACGTGATCAACGTTTAGGTTTTAAAGCTAATTACGTAAAACAAGGAAACTTGGCGTGTTCAGTCTACGTCATTAAGAAAGTTATTCGAGTGTCGTATTTCTGTTTATTTTCGTTCTACTGTTGCCAGGTTTATAAAAAAAGTGTGTGATAAATTGAGTCGAGCTTTATTTTCCATCTCTACAAAATATTAGGTTTTTTAGAACTAACATATTTATTGCTCTGACGAAGTAATATTTATATAACATAAAATAAATAAGATGTTAAAAAATTAAAATTATAGAAAAATCTATAGAAATTTTCATGTTTGTTATCAAATTCAAATATTATTACTGTGATATATAATCAGATAGATAAATCTGGGACGGCAACAACGTAATGCGATTCATTGCGCTTCTAGCATCGTACCCTAGTCCATATGAAAGGCGTTGAAATAATTTTGCCCATCATGCACGAAAACTCATTTAATTGTGAAATGCTAGAAAATGTGAATGTAAATTGATCATATTTTATCAAAAATGGATTTAAAAGTTAAATGTCAAAATTCAACTTTGTTCAAAAACTCAAGAAGGCGAATTTTCGATGAATCGCCTATCGGACATTTTCCCATTATTTTCATCTCAATCATCTCTGTGTTCATCTTATTAGCAATAACCATTAATTGACCGATTTTCGCATCCCTACATTTTGTAAATTTCTCCCAGCATCTAAATGATATAAATACAGATACAGTATATACAAAAACTGACCAAACATTTAATTTTCAATAATAACACCAAAATAAAGGCAAAAGAATATTCTTTCCATTATCCCCAAAAATATTAATTTTTCAGACATTAATTATATGATATATATAGCCTTTCGTAAATCTCAGGTGATAACACGATATGTTCGAATTGAAGGCCGAACATACCGTACACTTGAAACCTGAACCGAATTGCGAACCAGCGCAGCGTAATTATAATGTATAATAAAATGTAATAAAGATTTAAATGAGGGTCAAGAAAATATCAGGTGGACAGTGAATGAAATATCTTGTAGTAATGAACTATACAGAGACCTGTAGGTTTGGTTTTATTTATTTGTCTGGACACGACACCTCCAGCCCTTTAAATGGTTATTTAATAATTTTCAACGCAAGATAGTAGTGCTTTATTATCTCTGTTGTAATTATTAGTTCCGGTAAGAGTTGGATCTTTTGCTCCCAGAGCGAACAAAGCGAATTAAGTATAATGCATAAATTGTAGACCAATAGCACCGAACATCAACTATACCATAAGAAGAACCACTCAACCGCAGCAGCTTTGATGTGGGTATTTAGCGAGTGCTACAAACGAATCGTAGTGATTTGCTTGGTTGCATGGTAACGATTGGCGGAGTCTCGCCGCACACAGGTTGAATTTCAATAAAAGCTGACCAGAAACGATATTTTCGTTTGAGGTATTTTTTAATCAAATTTATGACGAAATTATTTATAATGCTAGTACACACTACACAACACTAGTACTCTAGTTGGCTTTGGAAAAAACAATTGATATCTTTTGAATTGTTTGCAGCGTCCTGTCAACCTACGTTATGGTTTTTTATTAACGTTATTTTTTCCATCAAATAAATATTTTGATAAAGTTTGTATTCAACTGGCTGTTTCAAAAATCTATTAACGTTTTTAATTAGTTATTGATAAAAATACTCAAGGTATGTAATAACTAATTTTTAAAAGATTTAGATTTTTCTGCTAATTGCATTGCGCTGGTGACTTAAAATGTAAAAGATTGATATATTTATCAAAATACAATTACAAGTTCGTAATATAATCATATATTTTTTTGTTAAAGATATCACCATAATTCGGACTACAAATATGCTGTAATAACGATTCCGACAAAAGAGATCAAGAAGAAAAATCTTGCTCGAATTTGCTCCATTTTTATATTTAATAAAATTTTGGCGTTTCGGGTGATTTTAAAATTGGTTAAAGGGTTTGCACAATATTTTTACTGTATATTTATCAAAATACTTATCTTATAATTAACACCAACATAATTACCAAAAAAAAATATTTATATTAATATGGAGCTAACCCATTATTAGGCTTAGACTTAACAAAAATTATGAATTATAAATAGCTCTGAACGCCAGAAATATATCCGTAATTATAATAGAAAAATAAATAATAAAGAACCCAGAAGTTTTATAAATAGTAAGAATCAAGAGAAATCGATAAATCAAAATGATGCATTTATCGAGCTCAATTAATACAGATCAATTATACTTAATCCTTTCTTCCCCCGTTGGATCACCAATACTAAAGATAATTAAATAAAACATTATTACCAAAAGAGAAAATGGCAGTTGGTTTTGGTTATAATGCGGAGAAAAATTTCAGAAACTTATGCAGCTTATGCATAACGATAATGGCTACGGAGAAAATGCTAATTGACTACTTGGTTTCTTATGAAAAGAATCAAATAATTTTCTTAAGTAAATGCTCAAAATATAAAAAAAAAAACGTATTATTCAAAAAAAAATCTATCGTTAACAAAGACACAAATATCTAACTTGCGCTATTATCAAATGATTACCTATTATAAGAGAAAATTGAATAACGTAAGTAAATAATCACTCAAATAATGGATTAGTATAAGCCCCAAATCATGATTTGTTCGTACAAAAGGCGTAATAATAACTATCAATATATAGGTATCAGTTACAATACCTTAGGAACAGCCCGGAATTAGAAATAATTAGTAGGACTAAGCGTTATTGAAACAATCGATCAATTATATAGCTTAAACGTATTTTAAAATTAAACGCGAGTACTGTAAAGTTAAGGCACTAGTTGAATAAAGCTCGATTTTGTTCGCGACAGAAAAAATATTTTTTTTTTTGCAAATGCTTGGGAGGGAGAAAATGAAAAATTAAAGAACAACGCCAAGTCTACTAGGCCTTGATATTAATAGTAGTAGGTAGTCTAACTAACAGATATTTAAAGTAAACAACCGGGTACATTTGAGAATAAAAATAACATAACATAACGTTATTAAATCGGTCAACTAAAAGTTCAAAATCCAATCCAAAATCGGACCGATCCTATGTTAAACGAAATTAATTAGATTTTGACATCCTATCAAAAATCAGGCTTGTATTAGGCTAGACAAAATTGGTCAGTAAATTTAAGGTTCAACTGAAAGTGAAAAGGTGCAAGGCAAACAGACAGTTTGACCTCCTTAGAGAGATGGAAATAAATGTTTATTTTTCAAATGCCATGGCATTGGTGTTTGGAGTCTCTGATTTACTGATTCATATTTTCTGCACCTATTTTATAATATTATTACCTTGCTGCAATGGAATAT
>MU181993.1:504031-552908 GCA_016904865.1 Pissodes strobi
ATTTGATTTATTGGGTTCATTGAAATATAAATTAAACATATGTAGTACAAGCCGATCCCTGGATATTGCCTCTTTGATCGCCGATTTGCCTAAAGATTTACATTTAGATCACGATTATAGGACATTATAAGAGCACATCCTAAAACAACTTTCATTTCACCTGGAGATGTTTCTTGAATCTTTTTCTTATTTAGTTCTGCCAATAAATCGAAACCTATATTTGTATAGTGATTTCCTGTAAACATTTTGGAAATGCTGTAAAGAGACATGAAGAGATCTTTGTTTATTTTTCCTGCAAGTATTAGCCCCTCTGGCGAGAGGATTTCTGAGATATCGTACTCTGGGACAAAGTTGTCAATATTTATAGTCCAGCCTAGGCTTGGATTTGGATTCTGCGGCCGCTGTGCGTCGGCATCTGAATCGATACTATCTTCACTTTCTCTTTCATTATCCAGTTTCCTCTTAAGATGGTTCCAAGTTCTTGCACTTCAGATTCTTATAGTGCGGACTCCGCTGTTGAATCAGTATAAGAGCATTCAAATTCTGAAATAGAGACAAGAAATAACATCTTTATAGGTTATTTCCAAGCGAAGACGATACTGAATTATCCCATCCTGATACATTTTGACGCCGCGTTTAACCATGCAGTATTTTGGAAAATATTCTTAGGATCTATATGACCCCGCAGTATTGATAGGATGAAGTATTAAAACTGCCACTATTTCTGGCTAATTTCCCCCAAAAAAATCAATATTTTTGCCCAAACGAACGCCTGATATATGAATATTAATGTGAATGAATGTGAACGAAGGCATTTTCAGCGACGACCCTTAAAGCACAACAATATCTGGGCACATTTGAGATGCGCGGTCTAACCGCCTGTCAATCCAAATTACCAAATTACAGATAAGAAAAAGTAATGAAAGCAAAGACTTATGGATTCAAGTTTGTGTATGTCTGAATTTGCCCAAATTTAGTTAGCATAGTCATATATATTATCGGCTTGCTAATTTTAAGACCAAAAACTTGACTCAAAATTGTTGGAAAAGATATTCTGCAAACTAATTTAAAAAATTACGAATTATGTAAAGATCTATTTTGAGAGTTAATATTAACATTGAAAATGTTTTTGTTTTCCTATTATGGGGTATCAAATCACGAAAAAGTGCATGCTACATTTGGCACATCACGTAATATACGTGAGAGATCGTGTTAGTCTGTTTCTGAGGACGGAATCGGTTCAAATGACAAAAATAAATTAAAGCTAACTGAGACTAACCGAAAGTTGATTGAACGAATAGCCCAAACTAACTAAAAGTAACCAAAATCTCAAAATGGGTTAAAATGAATCGGAACAAATTAAAAAAATAAAAGTAAGTTAAAACTAACTCAAAGTAACCGAAATTTGGTGAATAACCAAAATTAACCATAAAAATGAAAATTGGTTATAACCGATAGGTTCAATTACTAAAATAAATTGGAACTAACTGAAACTAACCGAAGGTTGATTACACGACTAACCGAAAGTAAACAAAAGATTAAAAATATGAAAGTAAGGAAACTAACCAAAACGAACCGAATTTTGGCGACTAACCAAACCTACCCAAAAACATTAAATTTGATTATAACGTATCGGCGCCAATTGAAATGACTTAAAACTAACTAACTGAAACTAACTGAATATTGATTGAACGACTACCCACGACGACTATCTAATCCAGCCTAACCCAAACTAACCTAAACTAACCAAAAGCACCAAACATGGCTAGAACGTATCGAAACAGATCAAAAATATTATAGTAAGTTAAAAATAACACAAATTAACCGAATTTTGGCGACTAACCGAAATTAACCAAAAACATGAAAATGGGCTATAACATATCGGAAAGTTGATTGAATGACTAACCAAAACTAATCAAATGAATAAGTTGAGATTGAGTGAAACTAACCGAAACGTGATTGGACGACTAACCAAAAACAACCAAATCTATAAAAATTAATTATAACGCGTCGGATGACTAAAATAAGTTGGTAATAAGTGAAACTAACCGAGAGGTGATTGAATGATTAACCAAATCTAAACAAATATATTAAAATTTACTATAGTGTATCGGAACCGGCGTAGATAAGTAAAATAAGTTGAAACTAAGTGAAACTAACCGAGAGTTGATTGGACGACTAACCAAATCTATTGAAATTGGTTACAGTATATCGGAACCGGCTGAAATAAGTAAAATAATTTGAAACTAACCAAAACTAAACAAATTCATTAAAATTGATTATAACGTATCGGAACAGGTTCAAATGACTAAAATAAGTTAAGACTATGGGAAACTAACCGAAAGTTGCTTGGACGACTAACCAGAACTAATCAAATCCATGAAAATTGATTATAACGTATCGGATCCGGCTTAAATAAGTAAAATAAGTTGAGACTAAGTGGAACTAACCGAAAGTTGATTCGACGACTAACCAAATATATTGAAATTGGTTACAGCATATCGGAACCGGCTCAAATAAGTAAAATAATTTGAAACTAACCAAAACTAACCAAATTCATTAAAATTGATTATAACGTATCGGAACCGTTTCAAATGACAAAAATAAGTTAAGACTATGGGAAACTACCCGAAAGTTCATTGGACGACTAACCAGAACTAATCAAATCTATGAAAATTGATTATAACGTAGCGGATCCGGCTCAAATAAGTAAAATAAGTTGAGACTAAGTGGAACTAACCGAAACTTAGACGACTAACCAAAACTAACCAAATCTATTAAAATTGATTTTAACGTATCCGAACCGACTCAAATAACTAAAATAAGTTGAGACTAAGTGAAACTAACCGAAAGTTGACTCGCCGACTAACCAAAAATAATATAAACTATTAAAATTGTTTATAACGTATCGTAACCGGTTCCAATGACTAAAATGAGCTGATACTAAGTGAAATTAACCGGAAACTTGATTAGACCACTAACCAAAACTTACCAGATCTATTAAAATTGATAATACCGGATCTGAACCGACTCAAATGATTGAAAATAAAATAATTTGAGAGTAAGTGAAACTAACCGAAAGTTGATTGAACGACTAACCCAAACTAACCAAATCCATTAAAATTAATTAAAACGTATCGGAACCGGTTCAAATGACTAAAATAAGTTAAGACTAAAGGAAACTATCAGAAAGTTGATTGGCCGACTAACCAAAAGTAACCAAATTTATTAAAATTGATTATAACGTAACTGAACCGGCTTAAATAAGTGAAAAAAGATGCGACTAAGAGAAACTAACCGAAAATTGATTAGACGACTAGCCAAACCTAACCAAATCTATTAAAATTGATTATAACATATTGGAACCGACTCAAATGACTAAAATAAGTTGATAATAAGTGAAACTAACCGCGTTAGATCAAGGATTGAGGGACGAATCGAATGCAGTTTTTACAACCACCACTAATGTCATATATAGTAAAAACGTACGAAACTTGAGGTAATATGTATTTATGTGGTATATTTTGGTAAACTAAACTTGCGTAATCTACTTAAAGTAATTTTTTACATTAGATTGTGTTAAGGGTGGGTGAGGGTGACTTTTAGTTTCTCATGACAGACTAGTCGTGTTTCATATCGTCAGATCGAGGAATGTGAGACGAATCGAATGCAAATGGTCTTTTGCTTTTTACAACCACACTTATAACGTTTTTAATTGTAAAAAAGAACGAGACTTGAAGTAATATACTTTTATTTGGTATATTTTGTTAAACTAAACTTACGTAATCTAACCTGATCTCACCCATACTTCTATCAACTATATATTTCCACACACTTATGAGTTTTCTCAGATCTCAAATCTAATAAGCGTTGCATTCTGCTTCGGCATTTTCGATGTCCTCCCCGGTTGTATCTTTGTGAAGAACTGTGAATTAATTTTTTTTGCTAATAAACTTGGAGGTATACGCCTTGATCTACTTAAAAAACCAACTGATACCTTTGACTTTATTAGCGATCGAAATAGCTCCAAAAGAGAATTATTGTATAATTAAATACTATAAATAGTTATTTTTGTTACAAGTACCTAAAATGGAGTTTTTCAGGACGAATCATTGTTAGCAGATGAGTCCTGAAAAACTTCATTTAGGTACGTGTGACAAACACTATTTTTTGTCATAGGCTCCCAAAATTAAATTTTTATTTATACGCTTTTTGCAATTCTTCAGAACGCCTAAATTTGCAAATTTACCATAATTTTTGAAATCATAATGTACGACAAAGTTAGCTTAGAATTTGATATCGTAGCAACTATTTGACAATTTTGTCATGTCAATCGAAATTTGACATTTAGACATATTCAGGAATTTTGGAATAGTCCGTAAAAGTTGCCATGACGACTTTTAGGGACTAGGCCTAAAAAGAAGCATTTTACGGACTCAAATCAGTCCGTAAAATAGCTATTTTTGGGAGCGTATGACAAAAATATATTTTTTTGGCTCAAATCGGATATTTTCTTTCATATTAGAAGTTAAGTAAATTTTAAGAAAAAAGGTTGCACTAATTATATCTATTTTTAACAGAATTTCTTTGTAAAAAAAACTACATAGACCTAGTGAAAAAAAGTTTTGACATGATTTATTTTGTTCTAGAGCCATTAAGACTTGAAACTTATCGACAAATGATTTTTATCGCCGTATGGATCTACACAAACTCACTATCAGTTTTTAGGAATTGTAAAAATTCAGTCTATTAATAAATAGAGTGGCAAAAGCAAGACGGTAAAAGCTATTAACTTTGGCATCAAATGTAGCTTAAAATTAGTGACCTGGAATGTAATTTCATTTATTTGCAGCCTTAACCTAGAAAATTAACATAGCATAGTCGTATATTCAACTCTTTAAAATTCAAAGCAAAATCGATATCGAGGTTAGATAAATGATGCAATTTTCAAATCGACGAGAATTCCCTCAAAACAAATTTATTGTTGATAATGTTCGAAACAAAATTATTGGCTTACATGATCTAGGAAATGATGCAAATGACTCTCTGGCAGCTCAGAATGTGGCTGTCATTATGACTAGATCTTCGTTTTTTAACTGGAATTACCCAATTGCTTACTTTTATAAATACTAAACATAAGGCTTTACATATTCGAGTTATTCTTAAACATATACAGTGTCAGATATACAATGATATAATCAAGATCTAGTTACTGACATGCAATCTAATTATATCAAACTTTCAATTTTATTAAATGGTATCTTAGAACACCCGAAATGTAATTCAGGTAATTTTTATCTAGCAAAGTCGACCAAAAATAACGTATTGTAAAACGTATTTTGCTTCCAAAATACGACATCCTGTACCTTTGTTGAAAAATTTTACTTTGGATATAAAAAGAAGCCGTACAGATGCTTACTCAAGCTCCATGATACCCACATTTTTTATCCGGCTAACTTTCGAAAAATGAGAGTTAAGCTGATTATCCAAGCCCTTAGTACAACGGTAGTTTATGGAATGTATAATCAACTGAGTTTGGGGATTCTAGACAATTTTGATAAGTTGATCGATGCATTAAATTCACTAGGCATTAATCATGCAAACTGATACAAAGTTGTATTTGAAAGCCTAGATTTCCAAATACTCTATTTAAACGAAATGTGTTTATTTTTGCAAAACTTAAAAGTATGTAATAAAAATGTCCAAGATATCACTTCTAAATGCAAACTTTGTACCTGCTGGATAATAACTATAAAGACTGTTCTAGCACTTTGGCAGCGACTTTCTAGCGTGGGTTTTACATATCATATCAAAACGAGGATAATTAATCAGGACTGTCTGGAAAATTACTTTCGCGTATCCAACTTTTATAGAATTTAAAAAGGCTTTTAGAAGACTTTTTTATCAAACTGTTTAACATTCAACATATGTGAATTGTGCCTACGCGACGGCTTAGGCGTTCTTTTGACCAATGAAAAACAGTAAAAGTACTATTTTGTACAAAACGATTACCCTAAAATAAAATAAATGCGATAACCTGCCAGATTACGTTAACAGAAATGTAAACTTGCCAACATGAAATGCATTTACTTATTATGTCTGTGGCTATTTAGTTAAAAAAGCTCTTAAGTCAAAGCTCTTAAAATAACATTTATTTATTTATTATTATGAAAAGAGTTAGATATTGTCGACAAAAACAAGCTATTTTTATATTTTAAAGCATGCAACAATAAGAATGATATTTAACATCGTGAAGTGAATGGTTTCTAAATAAGAAAACGCAGTTTTATCACTGTTTGACACTTTGAACCCTAGACTCTTATGGAAGAAATGAGAATTGTATATATTATGACCCGCGCGACACATTTCTTCTCTAGAATATGTAATAAAATTAATTATAAAATTAAAAATGTTTATAGTATAAAACATTTTTAATTTTATAAAAGTTTTCATTATATTCTAGAGAAGAAACATGTCGTATGGGTCGATAATATATACAATTTTAATTTCTTCAATGAGAGTGCGTGAAATCATTTCTTGAGTACAAGGTGACGATTTTAAAATGCCGTAAATATCACCCTCATTGTTATATGCTTTAAAAGATAAAACTAACTTGGTAACTCTTTTCTAAATAATAAATAAATAAATGTGACAACATTTAGTTTCAGAGGTTTATTAATCAAGATTATTGGATTTTGTAGTTTAAAGTAATCAGATAAACAAATAGAGAAATATAAATTTTGTGCCAGTTACGTTCTATTATGTTACTCCATACTCTAGTGAAATGGTGCAGAACATCTATACCGAACATCAAACCAAAGAGTAAAAATGCATTGGTGCGGTAAAACTGAACCCTTTTTACAAGCTTACCTCGCATCTCCTTTGTACCTGAATTATGATATTTTAACCATGGGAAAAGAAACATATTCTGTTGACTCATTCCCTTGCAAAAATATTTGTTGTTTGTTCAATAAAAATATATACAAGGCGGAATTTTTACTTGTCTGGTTGGTTTGTCTGCTTTCTTTGAACTACATAAATCTCCGTCAATAAATTTTATAGCGTAACATATTTTTAATCTTACAAATAGTTTTTTACGTACTCTGGAGTTGTCTAGACGAAGCTTGTCGGATGAAATTCTACACTTTTTAGTTTTTCAAAGGGGGTCCATGAAACTGCTTCTTTAGGAGAAAATGTATCAAAACATGATAAATTGTGTCTTTTAATTTATAAATAAAATGTTCAAATCTTTCGTTTGGGGATTCTCAATTGCCATACATGACATTGCGTCTTCGACACGTATAAAATAGAACTAAGGCTGTAAAGTACCTAGTGAGAATATTGCAGGCTGTATGAATGCAAATTTTTTATTTTATTTTATTTTTATTTTATTTTATTTTATTTTATTTACACCACTCCACAGATTTACATCCAATTATTGAGTGTGGAATAAAAAGAACATAAATTATACAATTCAAGAAATAAATATAAAAGGAGAACTTAATTAAATTAAATGACAGTTACGACAAAAAAAGACAAAAGAAAATTTGCATTTAAGAAAAGTGTACTTTTTTAATAAATGAAGAGTGAAGGCTGCGTGCATGTACGAAATGTACTAAATATAAAATGTTTGCATGGAATACAAAAGTTTTTCATTTAGTACTTTTTTAATGGCTGCAAGACTGCAGTTAAAAATGTCACATTGATCCTGAAAAGAAGTATAAGTGTTGCACGCTCTGCGCTGTGCGGAAAATTTATTGATGTTAGTCCTAGGTTTTGATAGGTAAAATGTTTGTGTGTTTCTAGCTAACATGCGAGGCAGGTGAAACTAAGCTGCCCTAACAATCCAGGCAAGTTAGTTAAGCTGTTTACCAGCCTATATAAAAATTGCAAATCAGCAGATTTCCGTCTTTTCTCCAAGGTAAGAACGGAGAATCTTTCCAGCAGTTACGTGTGTGGAAAACCAGTTTCTGGGTACACGCCGTGGCATCTATACCAAAGAAATTTTTTAAATTTTCTTTGTATGGTTTCTATTTCATTGATGTGATGATGGTAATGAGGAGACCATACTTGAGAAGCATATTCAAGTATAGGTCTTACATAAGAGAAATATAAAATTTTTAAACTAAGAACATTATTAAAATTTTGGGAGTTACGTATTACAAAACCCAACATTCTGTAGCTACGTTTAACAATATCTGTTATATGCGAGTTAAAAGAAAGAGAACTATCAAAAGTTACACCTAGGTCTTTGAAAACTGTTGATCTAGGTACGTTAACATTGTCAATGGTGTAATCGGACACAATTAGATTTTTCTTTAAGCTAAAGGAAATAGCATTACACTTGACTGCGTTTAGGGGTAAGTTATTGTTTTTGCACCAATTATTTAGTATGTTTAGGTTACTTTGAAGTAGAATACAATCCTCAGTGTTGTCAATTTGATAATATAGTTTTATGTCGTCTGCGTATAACAGACCATTTACAGTAAGTTGATCAGATATTTCATTTATGAATGAATTGAAAAAAAGCGGGCCCAAAATTGAGCCTTGCGGCACTCCTGAAGTGGCAACGGTCTTTGCCGAACTGCGACCATAGCACTCTACACATTGAGGGCGGTTAATTAAGTAGGATCTAAACAGATTAATTAGGCATGAGGAAAAGCCGTAAAATTGATCGAGATTGTTAACGAGAATGCCATCATCAAGTCGATCAAAGGCTTTAGAAAAGTCAGTGTAAATGACGTCAACTTGTGACTTAGCGTTTATTGATTCAGATATAAATTCTGCCAGGGAAAGCAGATTTGTCGTAGTAGATCTGCCTTTCATAAAGCCATGTTGCCTGGTATCAATCAGATTTTTCATTGAGGGATACAAAATAGAATGTAGGACTCGCTCGAAACATTTAGAAAAGTTATTAATTATTGTTATAGGACGATAGTTCTCAATAAGGTTTTTATCATTCTTTTTATGCACAGGGATAATTTTAGATGTTCAAGAAAGCATTTTGGGAGCGGGGTAGAAATGCTCGAGGGGAGCAAGAGAGCGAAATTGTATTAAAAAAGGGTAGATCTGCCCCGAACGGGGTAGCAGTGGCAACACTGCGTTGGACGTACACGATATCGCTCTGAAAAAAGAGTATAGAGTAACAAATTTCCAGCGATAAAAGTTCGTAAGACTTAAGACGGAGTTTGACTATATTTATATACTTAGCTATAACCAATAAAAAATACTTATCTATTTAGCACTGTAAAAAATCACCAGCAACTTGAATAACAACACGGCACTGCTAACTCTGCTGCAAAACTACAGCATACATAATTTGATAGAGGGCAATGTAGAAAAACGAAATTAGAGATGAGCTATATTAGGAAGAAAGAATTATCGATGTTTTGGAAATTTCGATATTTAGTGTAGAGTTCGTCGATTGTAATCAAAAAAATATATATGTCTTGATCGATTTTTACTAATTTACTATTATAAGAAATGTACCAGATATATTGAAAATGTACTCTAGTACAAACGGTGTCATAATGTACCAGATCTGTACAATTGTACCAGCTCTGGCAACGCTGCGGTCGACTGACAGCAGCGTTGAAGGGAGGGGGTATTCAAAAGCATGGAGGAAGAGCCAAATGATTTTAGTTGCTACAGAGTGGACCCAAATATTTCCGACCTATATTTTGCATTAAGTTGTTTATAAGAATAACAATTATTGTAATCCCAAGTCGCATGATTAGTATTTACGTCCAACTTAAATTTATCTTTTAAGGAGCTACAGTTGCTACATTTATAATTATCCGCTGCAATTTTGCAATTTTTGAGATCATGTGAGCCTGCACACAGTGGACAAACAACATTAATTTTACGGTACTTAATAGAGTGGCCTAAAATGTTACATTTATAACAATGAGTTATGGGGATTGAGTCATAGATATGGCAGTTATCAAGCCCTACAATAATTTGTTTTTGGTCTATTAATTGTTTAAAAGTGACTGTATCTATTTGCAGAGCAGCCTGATATATTCTTTCCCTTTTCTTAGTGGGCCATATTTTAAGTACACTTAACTTAGATATGTTATTAAAAATACTTTTATTTTGAGATTTTAAATTATATTCCAGTGCTTCTTTGGAGTAGTCCTCTGACAAACCGACAATTCGCACCATCGGCATAACCGACCCAAATGTACGGACCTCATATCCTTCCGTAAGTTTCTCATTGGCTAATTATTTCATTCTATCTGCACTATTTGGGTCGACAGTGACTAACAGCCCGCCATTGGCAATATGTTTGACATGCTCAATATGTATATTTTCATCTGCAGGATTGATGTGTTTTAAAATATCTGCCCTTGTGCGATTGTTATCCTGATCCGCATTCTTAGGTTTAATGATAAGTCTTGTTCTTTGGTTCGTTAAGACATCCGCATAGCTAGATTTAGGTGGAGGTACCTCAGCAGGACGGAAGTCAGAAATATTTTCATCAATGGTCTGCAATATTGAGTCTCTCAAAGAAGAAATATTGTGCTGCATAGACTCAACAATAGTGCTCCTGATGTCATCAAGTGGCAGGGTACAACAAGAGGGACAGCACCAAATCAATCCAGGAACAGATGGAATCAGGTTTACAGCTTCACTGGGTATACGCATGCACTCGACATGAAATCGTCTCTGACAAGGTCCCCCACAAGTGATGTGCGGCTTGCTGCGATGCGATCCGGCTCACGTGTTGCAAAAACCACACAGGGACATGGTGTGTTGTTTTTTCCTTTCTTTTTTTTTGCGAGCTGATAGCAGCGCAGACAGGATCAAATTAATTGGGTTTAAATTCTTACGCAATAAGCAAAGTGAAAACAGATCACTCACCCTCCAGCAGCGGCCATCGAAGATGCCCCAGCGAAAATTTAAAAATTATTGGCCCAGAGATGCTGCCAAAACTTGTACTTTATTGCAGAGCACTCAAACACTGACACTTACTATACCAGTATCTTCCGTAATTAATTATCGTCATATCAGCGTTTTTCGCACTTAAAGGTACAGATAGACATGCTAGTAAAAAAGCATGCTTATCAGCATGCTTAAATCGAGAATGCTCTTTTAACTGATACATTTGCTTGAGATCAGTATGCTCCTTTAAGTATGCTTTTGAATAATCATGCTCAAAGCAAACACTCCAATAGACATGTCATTTACTAGCAGACTCACTGTTAGTGTATAGTGAAGAAACATGGAAAACTAAGTGGGTATCCGGACAGAAAATGAATAAAATAATCTTATTGCTTGCAATGCAATGCATGAGAAAAAAAGAAGGAATAGGCCGATTTGGGTCCGTGCCTGGATAACTAGAAGAGAAAACCTTGGAGCCAGTACTCGATTGTTGGTAGAAATGCGAGAAGAAGATATTGAGCGTTATAAAAATCATTTACGCATGCTGCCACATCAATCTGATGAGCTACCATCTAAAGTTGAAAGCGCTATACAGAAACAAGATACACATATGCGAAATGCTATTCCGGCTGCTTTAAACCATGGCAAGGGTGGGTTGTATACTGCTACGCCACCAGAGCTGGATCGCTTCGAATCGTCAATTTGTTTCACCTCAGAGTGGTAGACAGACCTCAAATTTTTAATTTTGGTTTTTATAACTTTTACCGTCATAGTCGGGTCGTTCATGTTAGTTATCAAATATTGATAAGCATTATTTCTTGCTATATTGTTTTTGTACAGTGGTAACCTTGGGATCCAGAGGCCGATAAAGACTTACAAATCTTAATGTTTTTTCATCTCACCAGGAAGAAATTTTGGCGTAGTCGTAGACGCACACCTGCCGCGAATAACTGATCGAAGACATTGACCGTGATCGATACTAGCATGCTCATTATAAATACGTTCCACACATGCTTATGAGCAAACCCCCTTTCACCCCCGCCACAGGTGCACGCTCAAAAATCGACCGTTGTTCGATTTGTGAGCATGCTCATTTAAGCATGCTTGATACCAGCACTGTTTTCGACACACTTGCCACTAGGTAGCAATTGCTCAATAATAGTATGCTTTCGTGCTACGTAGTAGCATGTCTATCTGTACCTTAAAATTAGGGTGCTATCATCCGTATATAAAATTACATATTTCCCAGTTATGTCAGACACTTCTTTAGTAACCCTGCCAAGATAAAAGTGCTGAAAAACATTCTACTCCACACACTTTTCGCCACTTGCTTCAACAATGCTGTTGATGCTGTCATGGTGTAGACTGGAGAATAAATCTACGTTTTTATTTTTTTGAGAATCATAGGAAACTGCAGTTATTTGTTCTTGAAAAGCGAATACTGCACTGCGTGGATTTCTTCTATGTACATCTAAAAAAGGACAGAGCTCGGGATCGAGGTAGCTCTCGCTTATGTTTCCTTGCAATACCAACTGAGGTAAGTTTATAATTCTCCAACAAGTGTTGCATAAGTGGGTAGCTGGTAAACCAGTTGTCAAATGTCACATTGCGGTTTGAATCAGCTATCGGTGCAATAAGGCATATTACCAAAAAATCTTCTGGTTTGTTGCTTAGCCGAAAGGGTCCGGTCGCGCACCCACATAAATTTCAATGTTAAGACAATAACTGATTTTTACATCGACCATGGCAAATACTTTTATTTCGCACGTGGCCAGTTTGTTCGGCATATAATGTAGAAAAAAACCCCACCTCTAAATCCTTTCAATTTTTCGTCAATGGGAAGGTATGGTATGGGAAAATAATAGTCTTGAAAATTTTGCACTAATTCTTAAAAAAGAGCTCTTATGACAGCAAGTTTATCAATGTGTTTGACATAGTTTTTCTAAAAATGACAATTTCCGTAGAATCTGTCGTCAAAAGTTCACTGAGATTTTGTCGATTGGATTTATACAGCCCAGATAAATAGAGTAATTTCAGCGCCGCCGCCGCCTTAATTCCAGGCAAATCTGTAGGTTTAACTAAATATTCATGATCTTTATTATATTTTAACTTTTTAGCACTAATCTTTATGTTAGTATATCGAATAATATCTTCAAGCATTCTATCTGTAAAATACAAAGACCAACAATCAATGGCAGTTTGCTTTTCTCGTGCAACCCCTTTTACTCCCGGCAAATGAGTAATAATATTCTCATTTCTGGTTCTAACACTTTTATTCAAAGCTTCTTTCCTCCATTAAGTGCCGTCCTTTCCATAAAAATAAGTATTTGTTTCACCTGCATTTTCATTCTC
The DNA here is from genome assembly GCA_016904865.1 of Pissodes strobi. Lineage (NCBI taxonomy): Eukaryota > Metazoa > Arthropoda > Insecta > Coleoptera > Curculionidae > Pissodes > Pissodes strobi. The sequence continues at coordinate 517,268 of MU181993.1, forward strand.
TACTTTTTCCTCAGTTTCTTTTTGTTCTTCAGCTACTACTTCGTCTTCTTGTTGTCATTCTTCATCAATTTCTTTATCTGCTTGTCTCTGTCCTCTCGCTTTAAGTTGTAAAATTTCACATGAAAGTTCTTCATCTTCATTCTCCGATTCAGAACTAATGTTTGGATTATTTTCTGTTTCTTCCCATAATTTTTGTAAATATGCTTGTCCTGTTTGGTTAGACATTTTTAGTGACTAAAAATAAAAAAACTTAACAAAAAAAGTGTTAATAAAATATATATTTTTAACTTACCTCAGTACAAATGCAATGCCAAAAATAGTTACGTAGTAAGGGTGGTGGGGTATGACATGCCCCAAGTGAACTTGACGGCGCGGCGGTTCATCTTCTTCTTGTATATCCTCTTAAATGACTAATACACGTTGTTGTTTCCTCTTATATGCCATGACAACTAGAAAAAATAAAGAATAACATTCAAAACAGGATAGTCTCTTTTTTAGTCTGGTTCACAACAAAAATCAGACACGAACAGTATTGATATTAGGTTTTATCTACCATAATTGGCATAATTCATAATTTACAATAACGTGATCTGTACACGTGCTAGAATTTTATGGCACACTGAACAGCTTTCCGTTAAGGCTGATGCAAATTAGTAGTGTGGGGGTAACTAGAAAAAGTAATGAGCGAGGCATAGCTTGCCGGACATCAACATACGAGGGGCAAAGGAAAAATGGTACAAAAGAAATTGAAAAATAGGTAAAATCTGCCGTGCTCGATTTTTCATCAGCCCTAAAGAAATTCTGCGAATGCCGTACATTTGTTGCCGCGGCGCGGGGCGGTCGGTGGTGCCAAAAGCTTTTGACCTGCTACTGCATATCGCCATGGTTAATATTTAGTCTTTAATGAATTTAACATGTAACTATTTAGTAGATGGTCCTACGTCTAGTTGCTTGATCACTAGCCTACCATAAGTATCATTTCCCCTTTGTAAATCGATTTTGATTGTTACAAATTAGCACTGGTTAAAATCAGATGATGGCTAGTATGTTAGAGCAATACGTAAATAACCTATGTTGCTAATTAAATATAAATCGTCTCTCTAAAAAAGTCTTATTATATTTTCTGGATGAATTCTGCACCAAGGTTACACCAGATATCATATTGGCGGAACCTTGAAATCAAACACGTTATTCACTTCAAGTGAATCATTATAACATTAACAACGTACCGCTATTTAAATCGACCTTGACAAAAACTTTTGGCTCGCAGTGCGTTACATTCTTGGCAAATATTAGAGGCACGTACTCGTAAAATATATGGGCCTTCCTATTCATATTAATTGTTCATTATTGTGCTGTCTGGCTGGCAGTTATATTGTGCAACCACAATAATTAGTCTAGTTTACAAACCGGCTTCTGTTTTAATTAGATTATTGTTAGCGGAAAAATATTTTAAATTAATACCCCCAGTTGGTTTAGTTGCCAAATTTTATCACGCAAGAATATACTCCATTTCGTCTGAAAGTAATTCAATATACCAATATACCTCTAGCAAAGTTGTTAGTTACAATAATGAGAAAGGAAACTGCACATAAGTTTTTCTTCTCAAAAGTTTTATGAGAGTTATAAGACATATTAGTAGTAGGTAATATCTTCATCGCAAAACTTTATGTTGCGAAATGGAACGGTTCGAGGTAATGAGAAAATCAATTTTTTTATTTGATTTATTGCAGAACAGGTATTTTACTGCTACGTAATCAAAAATTAAAATGTTACATTTATTTTAATATTAACTAAATAGTGTTCACATTAGTTAGAAGTGTCTTATGTTTCATACTTTAAAAGACATCTGACATTATTTAATTACTTAATTCATTGGAATGGAAATAAAAAAAATTTGTAATGCTTTTCTTTGATTATTCAAGTCCAAAGATACACATTTCTTTACCAGATAGGTCAGAAGTCAATCAAAGGAATTAAATCAAAATTATTATTTTAGATTTTTTAAAACAATAACGCATATACATTAGGAGCTTTGTTGTAGAGATATCCGCACTGATACGTCGTATATAAAAATAATATCTGATCAATCACTATTTGAAAAGGTGACATCATGACAATATTTATTTTGATTCTTCTCTGCTGCTTCAGCCTACTAAGAGAAATATACCTCTCCCGCTCTCTTCTATCATGTGCCAAATGGGACACCTTCCACTCACATTCCTCCAACTATTTGAGGTATTCCTACGCTAAATGTTTCTCTCGTCCGCCTCTTTGTGTTTGTCTTGCGATATGTCCTACTCAATGCTACTTTTGTTTTCTGGCTTGCTCTGTGATATCTCTTATCTCTGTTTGTTTTCATTTATACCGGTTTATTATTTTGTGTCGTAAAAATCTGATGACCAACCTTTTTCTTCCCATCAATACTTCTACTACTTTGCTCTGGTAAAGAGTAGTGATGAGCGAGACTGGTCTTGGTCTTGCGGTCTTGGTCGGGGTCTTGCAGAAAAAGCAAGACTAAGACCAAGACCAGCTCCAGTTCTGCAAGACCAAAACCAAGACCGAGCAGTGCAAGACTTTTGCAAGACCAAGACTTAGTATTGCAAGACTTACGCAAGACCAATGCCTAGCATGCAAGTGTCTTGCGGTCTTGCGTTTTTTTTTCCGCAATTTTCATTTGTTACCATATTGCCCTTAAATCTGGGATCGAAATTATTGGGTCGAAATATGGAGAAAAAAAGTTCCTATAAAAGTTTATAAAAAATCATTTTGTTTATGAGATGCTTGCAGGGAAAGTTAGAACGTATTCACTATATTTGACATGCCGCATGTCAAATATTAGATTAGTAAGTGAATAAGAATGTATTCTAGCAAAAGGAGCAGTAACATTTTTAAAGAAAATTATACCTACTTATAGCTACAAAAATCGAATTTGGATATTAAATAAATTACACAAATGTCTATACATTTCTCCAAGCATTCTTGCATATAGACCGGGAGATAGTGACCCATTTTTGGATAAGTATGTTTTTGGCCAGTAAGCCCTTTGGAGGGTATAAAAATACGCATATTCTGATGTTATAAAGTTATAAATTGAAGCATCAACCTGGGTTCCTCACATAAAGTGTGTCCGAAAAAGATAACAATGTCTTTGAGGATCTTGAAAACTATAAGAGATAAGAAATTGGTTAAATGGAAAACCTTATTTAATTGCTAGTTCAATTCTGAACGAATTGATCTTAATGAATTTATAATTCATAATAATGAATTTTATTTATCTTTTTAATTTTCAACATGTTTTCAAAAAGCCAAAAAATTGTATTTTAGAAAATGGCTGATTTTATGTAATTTTTAAATTTTTGTTTGTACCTACTATATGTTTTCGACAAAATATAGTACAAAGTTCAACAGTCGTCCTTGTATTACGCTGTGTAATTTGGTTGCTGTTTTTTAATAGTTCTTTGTTGTTTGTACAATGTTCATTGTAATCCGCAATATTATCTATTTTAATCCTGTTATGGTAGGAGAGAAAGCACAATTATTTTGGTAAGCCTCATAAACTTTTGGTTTTCTTTTAACAAAAAATTCTGATTTCTATGACATACAGATGCATTACATATTTTATCATTAGAAACCCTTTCTGTTAACTCGTTTTTTTTTTTGTTTTGTGTGTATTGTATTTTATTAAACAAAGGTAGTACTTAAGAAAGATTTTGTTTTTGAGCTTAAGGCTCTTGTTTTGTTTTTTTTATCAAATTGTAAGATTGAACTATATATTCTAAAAGTAGCTCTCTCCTCTTAACAGAGCCCCGATGATGGGTTAATATAATTCGACACGTTGGTAAGAAATATAAATTGGTTTTCTTGATACCAGACCAATAATCCTACAAACACCATTTAAATTATACATTTTGGTAACGATCTTTACTGCTTTTTTGAAAATATCTCGACAAAAAAAATATGGAATCCTTATTAAAGCAGCATTGAACTAGAAATTAAATAGCATACAACTTTTTCCATTAAACCTATTTTCTAGCACTTATAGTTCTCAAGTTACCAATCCTATAATGAGTGAAGAAAAGTACACTTTACCACACTCGAGTAGGTTAAATTGTTAGCGAATTTGTCATCTGTTGAGAAATGCATAAAACTGATGTGCAGTTCTTCATTGAGCAATAATAATTTTGGTTTATTTCAAAGCCCAACTAACGGGCCTACTTAGAATCGATTTTTATAGAACGACGTAAAATCCAGTGACTGATTTATATATATTTTCAAACATATTTTTTATTATTGGAAAATATTCTACAAAAAAACTGTCAGAATAACTGCATCAGATTATCAAGAGATATAGATATTTACATGTTAACTCAATGATGGGCAACCATGTATTAAAAAATTAAATGCACGTTTAAATAAAATAGTTCTTGTGTTAACGCCGCAATTTATAACTGTAAATACGTAGGATGTTTCAATATTACACGGACAAACTTAAACAAGTGATTCCTTATCTCGAAATGTTTTTTGAGTATTTCTGCTTAAAAAAAATACAAATTAAAATTTGTCGTTGTGGAACTTAATATTGAAAAATCAAAAATTTCAAACCGTTATTTACGTTAAAGGACTTGAAAAACTTTTTTATTTTTCTTTGTAAATCGTCTCCAGTAAAAATCTACCAAAAAAGTGACTTGAAAGACTTGCAAGAGTCTTGCAGCAAGACCAAGACCAAGACCATTTATTAGACTGCAAGACCAAGACCATATATGCAAGACCAAGACCAAGACCAAGATTAACCCGATCTTGGTCTTGGTCTTGCATTTGCTCGTCACTAGTAAAGAGGTAAGCGACTGTAGGTAGCTATTGGTAGGATCTATGCAACATACATTTTTAAGTTCACAGGGTTTCCTAAGATATAATTTAAGCGACCAAACGCAACCCATGTCGACCCATTTCTTCTTGTTATCTCCGCTATCTGCATTTATCCTATCACTCCTCAGAACATCAGAACATGTCCCAAATTATAAGCGTTTTCGATCGACTGACCATCTACTCTTGCTTATATACTTAACTTTCTGGCTTTTTATTTTGATTCATATTTGGCTTGAATATTGATGGTGTTCTGCTAGGGAAATTTTGTAAATGCCACTGCCAATGCCGAACTAATTTGAATTCTTGCCAAAATCTCACTTTTTGGCCAGAGCCAGTACTCTGTCACGTACAAATAAAATACTTATACACTAAATACACTTCTGCCTACTGGAGATCTAATACTAACCAGCTGCGACATCTAGTATGCAAAGAATTTACACCCACGATTTCTACAACAATTCTGTACAAGGTCCTCAAACAAAGACACTGGGTGCTATTGAATTAATCTAACTTGATATGAAATATTAATTGCAAGAGCAATCTCTTCAACACAAGTTTCTTGTAAAATGGCGGCCAAATTTTATATGGTTTGAAAGAGGGATGGGGGAAAAAGTTTGCTTTCCTAAAGTCAGAACTTAAGCTTTTTCAATTCGTCTATTCAGTAAAATTCAGTTTTCAATGCCAGGTCTTATTTCGATTCCAAGCTAAGCCTATATTTTCAGAAAATAATAAATACGATTTGTTTTATGCTATGCTGCTTGGCCTCCAGTTCTCGTTTCTAGAGTCACGCTTTAAAGCATCGAAAGTTGCGGCTCCCTCTGCTAATCTCTATAGGTCCTGCTTTGTTTTGAGGGTTGAAAAAATATATGATTAATAGAGGGTCTAAAAAGTTTCGTTGGCGTAGTTTGCAAATGACGAAATATAACTCAGATAATCCATATTGTAGAAAAACTTTAACGTTTCGCGTTAACCCTTTCAGTCACCGACTTCAACCAGTCAACAGAAAATTCTTTTTTTGAGATATTTTTTTTTCGACAAATTTCATATTATTTCATATCACTTATGACATTTCGATTTCAATAGACATTAGACTTTGATGCATAAACAAATAAATATAATTTCAAAATCTATACTTGGTAAAAATTGGATATTCGTGACAAAAAAAGTAGGCATATTATTTCCTATGAAATTTAAGGAAACAGTTCCCGACAGACGACACATAAGTGAACTTTATATTTGACACAAAAAATGTTAGTTCTTCGCTTGTATTTTTTCATCTTGGATCTAGCACCATCCTTTTTGTCAACAAGTTCGGACTAAATGGTAATTGTGATCATATCTAGGCCTCGTCAACCGACCTACACTCAACTTTCACTCGTTTTTTTTTTCAATGTCCCTATCTCCTGTCCTCACTCAAATGAGTGTGTTCTTCGTTTTGAAGGCTTGAGCAATGGTCATTCAGAAATCCCATAATTCCATGATTTGATTGGACTATAAACCTAAGCAGTTAGCTGTTTTCTGGATTCCTGCCGGCAGTTTACCTATAGATAATCAAGAAATCTAATTTGTCGACCCCTTCAATATTTGCATTATATCTAGTCAAGCGACATACGTACATAGGTATTTGAATATTGACATAATTTATTTTTGCGTCAGCTTTAGTAATTGTCATATCATTTTGTTATCACTATGCCGCTGCTACATCAAAACTCCATTCTCCTTCAAATCGATGGACTTAGCTGATACTTGATGGAAATTAATTGCAAACTTTGAAAGGAAAACTTCGTTGTTTTCCTTTCAAAGTTTCCTTTCTCCTTTTTGTCATATTATTTTATCAGTTATTTGTTTTAAAGAATCTGTCGACCCATATTGTTCCAACGACCATACCTGATTGACTTCAAACTCAAAAATTGGAACAGATGATAAGAGCTGAAAAGTTGTCACAATAAAGGCCATGGTTTTTTCTGTTATTCTTTCTGCTAACGATAATGTCGTTCCTGAAAATGGTAATTTTTTGGATCTATTTTGATTATTGAAAATAAATAGATATATTAAAAATATGTTATAATTATAGTAAGCATGTTAATTATAACTTATTTGTTTAAAGAAAATGATAACTGGGATAATTAAATAATACAAATATTCCGAAAACGGCTAAACCAAATGTCAACACATTATATAATTTCGAATTCAGAAAAAAAAGAAAATTTTTTGTTTTAATATACAGGGTAATCCATTAAAGATTTACCATGTTTGCGTTTTTTTATCAACTTAGCGATATCCCTGTGTCATACTATAGAATATTTTCTGGCGATTCAGGGTGATCCCTACAACTTTTGTATTTAAACATTTTTCTACCACGTATAATAACCGCCCTAGACGTCGTCTAAATATAAGTAATGACCCTGTATACTCAATGTATAAACGCAGAAGTAACGAAGGCACCTATCTTTTACACTATTTTTTTCTAATCTGCATGAGATGCGTCATATAGGGATTTATAGCGAGATACTATCCATTAGCATCATTTCTCGATCCCTTGTAATTTATCAGCGCTCATTTTGACGATAAAAATTGGAAATAAATATAAAGAACAGGTGAATAATGTACGACATCGCTTCATTGACTGCTACACCATGCAGTCGAATAATTTGCCGCTGCAGCCGCTGTTGTGACGCAGCAGTCCGCCGCACAAGATAAACCACTTATTCGTAATTCCGAATAAGCAGTCTCTCCGTCGAACGCAGCGGCCGCTGCATGCAGCCACTGCATACGTCCGACGCACAAGTGGAATCATACGTTTACACAACAAAAAATTATTGATAAACGATTTTTTTTCGATTTCCGGCACAATCACATTATCTCTGCTATCTACAGAGTGGAAATGTTTTGTTAGACTTTCCCTTGGAATGACCTCCCGAAGAAAATGCTTTCGTTTTCTTTTTTTTTGCTTCTCCATGATTCTTCAGGTCGGCGCGGCGTAACGACTCGTATGTTTTTTTCCCATAAAATTTGCATTTAGCTTCTTTTCCTGAAGTGCTTGCTGTCAAATAGCCAACAACCATTATTCTTTAAAAGTAGCTCTGTAATACATATATTTTAATTTGATTGTATTATTCATCATATTTGTGTCTCGTACTTACCCCAGTATTAAATAATTGTACAGAGTGTTCACCCATAATATCCCCCCTTTAACTTTGTTAATTTTTAAGCTACAAAAAAAAATAAAAAAACAAAATTGTAGGGTTTTCAATGTAGTTTTTGCACACGTAAAGAAAAAAAGCAAAAAATTTTATAGTATACAGGGTAGATAAAATATAAAAAATTTTTTTTAAATCGGGCTCTCTTTTTTATTCGATTTTTCGATTCTACGTAAAATTCTAAGTATTTTTAATGTAACACACTATATGCCTATTGCTATTACTTCAGGAGTTATTGACAGTTGAAGTCGCTATTTTTAATTATAATAATAATTCTTTAATCATTTAAAAAAAAAGTATCACTCACAGCTTAACAAAAACAGTTAGAGATTAAAACTGTGAATTAAATATATTATTGAAAGTCGAGGATAATCCCAACATTTCTTTATAGAAAAAAACTAAAGAAGAGCTTGCTGATTCAAGAAATACGTCTTATGGACAAATTTATAAAATACTTAAAACTACTGAATACAATACATGGTTATAGGATTTTACAGCAATTTTTAAAAACAGGCTTTGACTTTATGTAAAATGCTGTTACACGTTTTAGATACTTAAGCACACAATCAAAATAAACCTAAGACTATAAAAAAACAATCGACAAAATATATATCTTAATGTAACAAATAATCTTTACAATGTAAATTGCTCAACCGGTCCGCCATTTTCTTCAATACATTTTAGGTAGGTTCTTCGCAGCCTTTCCAACGCATCCAAAATGGATTGAGCATAATTTTGATTTAAATTTTGAATTTCGGCACGGATAAGGTCCTTTAAATGGTCAACGTTTTCAATATTATGGGCATTTACCCAATCTTTTAAGGTTCCCCACAAAAAAGGCATCCATGACCGTTAAATCCCGACTATTATTAGGCGGCCATTTTATTGGTGCATCTCTCCCAATCCACTGGTGAAAATTTTGACTTAGGTGATTTCTTACGGCTATTACATTGTGAGGTGGAGCTCCATCTTGTTGAAAAACAATGTGTCTCACCTGCTCCAACGGCAACTCATCAAAATAGTCCTCTAATTCTTCCTGCAGAAAACTTAAATAATTGTCTCCGTTTAAAGTTTCATTAGAAAAATGAGGCCCTATTATTTTGTTTGTCAAAATAGCACATTATGCATTAACGGTTTGGCGGCCTTGAAACTTAAATTGTCTGTAACAGTGGGGTGATTTACTGTCGCTCACTGCCTAGTATTTTTTCTATTGATCATGCCACCGGTTGAAAATGACGATTCGTCTGTCCAAGAAACTGTTTTTAAATATTTGTTGTTTAAATTTACCTCTCCAACATTGTTTGGAAGAATTCCACCCTTTTTTCCCTCTGCCTCGGTGTTAATTTGGGTGTAGGCCTAACTTTGAACGCATTATATCCAGTCTTTTTTAGTGTTTTTTGTTTTCATCTACCTTAACTGTTCTTCTTTTTCTTCCCAGACGTAATATTTGATGGAACTTTTCATACATTCTTAAAATAGTTTCTCTGTCTGGAATATGCATCCTTGATTGGTCTAAACCCTCTTTGGGCCAGTTTAACATTATTGTTTGCTTTAATAATATTTGAAAAATAATTCTAAATCTACATTTGAATACGACATTTTCAGAGCGCTAAACTAATATTAGCTGAATTTATTTAAATCTGTCACTGTCAGTGGTAAACAAACTTTTTTCTATGGTCTACTTATGTGTAGATTTAGGAGACTCAAAGTAGCACCAATTTGACGTTGTCAGTAACCGTTTGTTCTTTTATCTTTTTATGGCAACAGTCACTTAAGAATATAACTTTTTGTTTAGCTTTTGAAGTCATTGAGGAAAATATTGAGTCTCCTCAATTCGACCTCATTGCTTTGAGTAGTGCTTTTTGTATCTTCTGTTTTAAAAATGATTATAGAATTATTATTATAATAAAAAAATAGCGACTTCAATAGAACTGTCAATAACTCCTAAAGTATTAGGAATAGGCATATAGTGTGTTACATTAAAAATCCTTAAAATTTTACGTAGAATCGAAAAATCAAATAAAAAATGGGGGATAGGTTTAAAAAAAATCTTTTTGATCTACCCTGTACCCGATACATCTTTTTTTGTTTTCTTTACGTGTGCAAAAACTACATTAAAAACCCTGCAATTTTATTTTTTATTTTTTTTTGTGGCTTAAAGATTACCAAAGTTAATGGGTGAATACCCTGTACCGTCACTCGTAAAATATTAGACTATCCGCTAAACGATCGTAACGAACGAAACTAACATCGGAAAGAGTGGAAAGACCATCATATTTAGAAGCTACAATACAAATTATTCCTGCCGGTGATTTGCCTAGATTCTCCGGCTATATTTTCTTGTACGATGCTCCATGTTAAAACAAAACTCACATGAGAGCAAGCGAATAAGCATCTCCTTCGATCGGAAAACTACCGTTAGTGTGCGATAGACAAGAACAACATGTTTTACTTCGGGCGCATCTTGCCCAGGATTTGGCACCCGTTCGTTGTACAACTGGAAATACCTAGAACGTCGCTTTAGAGGGACTCCTTTGTCTGGCGCACTGCATCACTGTGGAACTCACTCCCAGGATATCTGTTTCCCATTCACCGTGTCAATCAACATCTTCGCACACACACCGCTCCGCGCTCGTCGAGCGCCATGGGATCTCCCTTTAATGTGTGTGCCACTGCCATAAAACAAATCTTACAAGCAAATATACTGTAGAGAGAAGGGAGGTTTTAACGCACAGTGTGCTACCATCTAGCCACTTCACACTCTACTAAATTAGATGGCGAATTATCGGTTATAGTTTTTAATAGTCTGTCAAAAAATTACTTCGCAAGGCTTAGAGTAACGAATGTAGCGACACAAATAGATGGTTGTTTATTTATAATCCTGATTCTACTAGATTTTCTACCTCCCACTAAAACATAAATTTTCCCATCAAATAAAGACTTGAATCAACAGATCTAGTAGAAAATCTACTAAGTTAGCAACCCAAGCTTTGCTCGCGGAAATTTAAAATTTCCTGTCAACAATTGAAACCCCAGGAACTTCTTTATTTTCTCCTTATTTGTACAGGGAAATCGTGCTGTTATTTTGTGTTGCATATAAACTAGTCATGGCTGTATCAGGAATGTATTTCAAGAACTATTATATAGGCGCAATAAGTTCCTCCAGGTGGGATTCCTGACCCCCAAACCAATTTGTTGGTCGAGTTTCATAAATAGCACCATCTATTATCCATTAAGCGTTATTTTTTCTGAAAAAAATCCCTCAACTTATCCTTTATAATTCTTTCCTCTTCTAAATATTCATTATTTATGTTCTCACTTTCTATGTGCAAACCATCTGATGTTATTTGCTCGATTATATTGTCAAAATTGTGTTCTTCTATTTGATCTAAAATAATCCTCAATTTTCTGCTCGTCGCGTCGTCTGACAGACCCAAAGTCCAAAATAACTGAATCGTCATCGTTCAGGAGACATTCTAGGAGTTTTATTTTTATCCATACGAGACCGTTAATATTTTCTTTTTCCACCGCTACAAGAAGAATTTTCCATCCTTTACAAAAAAATATCCCTATGAAAATTTTAAGACGGGAAAACAATTTGCCCAATGCATGGGACAACAGATTTCGAGAAAATATCAGTAGTACCTTGAAAATATATTATATACTTACCGATAGCATTAAAAATCCGTTAGAATTCGATTTTGTTCCATGAACATCAATATTTTACAGCAGCTGCTTTCGCGCTGCTATTGACAGTCGATAAAACCTGACACTGCAATGTCATCACGGTGTTTACTTTCGGCAACAGATGCCGCTACTTGTGATAAACGCAGTATTTATGCATGTCTTAGATAGATATTGTGGTTTTGAGTGCAGAAATCTTATTTCATTTGTGCAACAGATTATACTATATGAATGAATGGGTTAGAATTAACTGAAGTAAATAAGAATATATCTTTCTTTCATTACCTGTTACATCTTAATTGACAGCTTTAAATCAATGAACTCTTTTCTAAATTGCTCATGATACAGAACATTAATTTTAATCAGTAGAAAGAGAACGTAACGTAATTAATTAATGAATACATAATAAAGAACCAGTCAAGCATTAGCATCGAACTACGAATGGTAATAATGGCATAATTTTAAAAACTCACCCTCGAACGGTCAAAATGCTGTGTCGGCAAAATCATGACGATTCGATCAAGTGGTACGGACCAATAGGCTGTTGCGTCCCGACGCTATGGACGGTTAAGCGGCGTGACGGCAGTTTCGTTGAAATGCGGCCGACGCCAAGTTCGACGCGCGGCGTCGGTCGTGAAAAATCTCGTAAATGCTCAGATTTCGTGTTGCATCGTTAACTTAATTTATCTGAGCTAAATAAAAATTCGTGATTATATGCTGATGGTATTTTTTCGAGTTCGAATTAGTTGTGTTGGAAAATACTAATTCTGGTGTAATTTGGTTTAGTGATACTAATTTTTCATGCTCATTAGTGCAAATTTTGGTTGTTTCTTGCTTTAGAATGATTTAATTATTAGGATACTCACAATAATTAATACAGATTTTGCTTAAAAGGGGAAACACGTAATAAAAGTATTTATAAGTGTTAGATTCATATTGCCTATTTATTTTTCTGTTAATTCTCAACTTTTTGACCGATCTATACCCCTCATTTTTTCGTTTGTATGGACATTTTCACGTTAAAATACTTAATTTAATAATAAATAATATTCTATAGAATAATATTCATTCAAGCATCAGAAAGTCAGCTCAGAGGTTAAGTGTAAATACTCTTTTACATTACTAGTAAATACATTTAAAAAATCACCTTAAAAAGTTTCATTAAAAGGATAATTCAACTGTATGTTATCGAAATATATCTTTTACAAAGGTGTAGTGTTTTAAAACTTCGTCGTGTTATTTGAACTTAACGTGCGGCATAAAATAGTGTTTTATTTGGATACTGCTATCATAATATAGGATAATATTTCAATAAGATGAGCCGAGCAAATAAGGTGAGTACATAGAAAGGTTTGAAATATTTTGAGAAATCGAGCGACAAGAAGAAAAAATATGTCATTCCTATTTACTTAATTTTATTCTGTAATTATTCAGTGCTAGATATGTGAAAGGGGAGGGGAAGATTGTCTTAATATATATATATATATATATATATAGGGTATAATATCGAACTTGTATTAAAAGTTTATGGGGAAGCACTTAACTTAGGATGATATTTTGAAAGTTCTAGGTTTTTGGTTATGCTAAGTTCAAACAAAATAAAATTAATAACTGATTTTTTCCATTTTTCGGATCCACGTGAAAGGTAAAGCCAATTTAATGTAATAAAATCTGTACCTAGAATTAACGGTTCTCGATATATATAGCCGTAACTAAATGTTGCTAATATTATTGTAGATCCTTTTTATTATTATTCACATTAACCAAGAATGCAAAGTGTTTTGTTTGGGTTAAAACAACAAGTTTAGTGTTCAAACTTTTCACAACATACATTCGCTTTAAGAAATATTTATACAGGATATTTTTATAAATGATTTTTCTTGCTATAAACTAAACTGCGTTATCTCAAATAAAAACATAAACATTTTTATTACATTCAAAATCTGCATAAAATATTTGTGATCATTCATGTGATATACTTTATACCGGAACTAAAGAGATCAAAAAATAGTCAATAAATTATTTTCTAAGTGAAATCTTCTTTAGCACGGGTGTGATTTGAGACTCGATGAAACGAAAAAGCGGCAGTAAAAAGAGAGAATGCGATAGAACCTGATTATACAGTTGTTACATATTTGTTAATTGCTCACATGAATTTTTTCTTATTTCTAAAACCTTCACTTGTCATTTTAAAAACAATCGTTGATGGTAATATACCAACGCAGAAGCTTAACATTATGAACTTTTGTCGATTCCATTTGCTTTATCTATCAAGAAACCTGAAAGATAAGAGAGAAGTACCCAGATCGACCAAGGCTCTCAAGAGATATATACGAGGATATAATATAGCATACCGTGCGATTGACAGATGTAAAGGCTGGACTGAGGGACACGGAGGCAAATTTGAGGATTTCGTTCAAACCTTTTGAAATGATCCTTTTAGAACATAATTGGAGGCCCTACCAAATTTTATTTGGTGCATTCACTTAAAGATGAAGGCTAGGAGAGTAAGCTTATGCGAAATGATCCTAGTAAAATGTCAAGAAGTTCCAGATACTACGTTTTCAAAAACCGGTCTTTTAATAGACATAAGAGTCATTATTAGAATAGCCACATTTTATTTTTAACTATGGAAAGGAACATGCAAGACGGCTGGTCGCTTAATGTGCATTGCGCAATGAAAAACAATGAAATATTTTCCTGACATTTTTACGAAGAAAATCTAAATAGAAATGGGTACTTGGAATTTTTAGAAGATGTAATCGAACCTAGATTAGAAACCCCTCAAAGTAAAGATTGTCGCACCGTATGATATCATCATAGGGTCGACCCGGTTTATTTTGCACTAAATAACTTGTTAAAGATGGTTGATTGGCTAGCTTAAGGGTTTGAGACTTTTTTTTAATTGGGGACAATAATAATTATTGTTTAAAAGAGTCTTTGACAATAAAAGAAATATAATGGAATGAGTCAGAAGGGCTTCAAGAAGCTTGGAGAAACATTCCATTAGGGCTGCAACTGGTGAAAGTGAATATATGTTTGAAAATAAATGGCCGTTCTTTTGTAAATTTTCCTAGAGCGTATTATTGCTTTTTTGTATTTTTTCTTATTCGCTTATTTACTTTGCACTAGTGTTTGTAATGAGATAATTAATTTACATTATTAAAATAAATTTTGCAAATACAAGCTATTTTGCAATTTATTTCTTGATCTGTTTATATTCGCAATAAAGTATGTTAAATAGTTTATCATTAAAATTGTCTGTAAATGTCGAATGTAGAAAAAATGTGTATGGTTCTAATAAAAAAAATATATATCGCAGTTTTGTTTATCGAGAAAAGGGTTTGTATTTTTCGTTAACGTGAATAAAAAAAGTAATAATAAGAACGGTCAACAATTGGCAAAATTTAAACGTATCTCAAAAACCGTTAACTCTATATAGGGGTTATTACATTAAATTCGCTTTATTTTCTTCCTAGAATTAAAAAATGGAAAAATATCGAAGTGATTTAAAAAAACGAAGTTGGTAACGGTTACTATAGTAGTCGGTATCAATAGAATGACGATTTATTATTTTTTTTGGACTAAGCATAAACAAAAACATTAAACCCCCAAATATTAATATTCTAGGTTAAGTCCTTCCTCGTAAACTTTTAATGAAAGCTCGTTGTGACTTATCCTGTATATAGATTTAAAAATAGTATATGATTAACTAAAATCGTTGATTGGGAAATATATTCAATCAATGCTTAAATTTGGATATGTTAGTAAACGTGGTTTTTAATTGAGGACAATTATTATTTACTATATTTGATAATAAAAGTAGAGAACTAGCAAGATATAATAATTTTAACAACTTTAAAACATACCCCGGGCGATTTTTTTATTTGATAGTTAAAGAATAATAGCCGCTATAAAAATCTGCATATAATATGCGCCAGCAGAGTTGTTCTTTAACTACTAGTAAATTTGTTTTATAGGAACAAGCTTCTCTAAGTATAGCGAAAAACTAGTTTTTGAGTCGTTAGATGGTGAAAATATTTTTACAGAGACTGAAGTTAAAAAATTTCACTCAATAAAGTTTAGGATCAAAGTTTTATTACGCAAAAAAGTTTATAGACGTTAAATTGCGCAAGTTTAGGAACCGGCTTTTTTAAATTTAAACTGCTATGTTCTACTGTATGTTCATATATGGGCAGAGGAAAAGAAAACAAGATTTATTTTTTCCCCTAAAATTTGAAGATAAGTAATTTTTCAGTGGTTACGAGCGGTCGTTTAGTAACTAAAAAATGATACTAACAACCATAAAAGTAATTTAGCGGCTATCAAGCAAAAATCAAAAAGAAACTTTATAGGGCGTTTTTTCGAAGTTTACGTTTTTAAAGCATTAATTTAGTATATATTCTACTACTATTCTTTGGTAATACATTAGTTTTTTCATGAATGGTTTTTTCTACTGATTCATTTTCTTAGACCGGTAATTGGTATTAATAACCTTTGGTATATGCACCAAAAAAGAAACTTAAAATGCATCTTAAAAATATGAATTTTAAATTTTTTCGTCTGTAGAGTTAGAACGACAATTGAAACTATATTTTCTTATATACATTAGGCTGTTGTAATAGCGATGGTCAGAGCTTTTTAATGCTTGTTGGGACTCTAGCAGTAAGATATATTTTTCTCATTGTACCTATAGGATTCCATATAATTGTCGTGCTCAAGGTTGGTACCAAGAAATATACTCTTTTTAGCCGGAAAATGACTGAGCGAGTTCTGTTGATACCATCTTGATGGATTTATTTTCAAAATCTATTTACGTGGGACATACGATAGAAAACATAACTCCCATATTCAACTGTTCATTATGGCTTAGCTGGTATGGATTTTGTTTGCACAGATTTTGATCCAGTGTGAAGAGTAGTTTTATTTTCATACAATTTTAACAAAGCTCCAGGCCATTATAGTTCCGGATTGTAATGATTTTGGTTTCGTGTCATATTAGAATTGTATATTAAGATACTCACCGACATCTTTTATAACTCCACTAAGCACTTCATATTCACATAGCGACACCATATGAAAATGAGAAAAATGTACAATTAACGAGGCGAGAAAGCGCCTTATATCCCATACAATACATGTTGAAAAGTAATTTCAATCTCATTAAAATTCATTAAAAAGTTGATGTCAACACGCATGTGATTATCGTTTTCTTAAGAACCTAAGAAGTGCTTTTTGTGTCATGTCCATTGGTGATCGAAGGAAAAATAGTATAAATTACTCATGTGAAAGTACGTTGCCAGCCTCGTGATAACTGCACTCTACTAACGCCTCATGCTAAATAACCTTATCTTTCAAAAATTAGTACTTCAAACACAGGTTATGTAATATATAATTTCCGACGAGCGTACGCAAAATTAAAATTTGGACACGAAAGCGAACTACTCAAAAATCTCATAGGTAATGAAAATGTATATGTGTTTCAGTAACTGTAGACTATTGTATGCAATGTGAGACACCGCTGTAAGTCTTAATTTTTAAATTTGCTTTGTGTCATATTAGAATTGTATATTAAGATACTCACCGACATCTTTTATAACTCCACTAAGCACTTCATATTCACATAGCGACACCATATGAAAATGAAAAAAATGTACAATTAACGAGGCGAGAAAGCGCCTTATATCCCATACAATACATATTGAAAAGTAATTTCAATCTCATTAAAATTCATTAAAAAGTTGATGTCAACACGCATGTGATTATCGTTTTCTTAAGAACCTAAGAAGTGCTTTTTGTGTTATGTCCATCGGTGATCGAAGAAAAAATAGTATAAATTACTCATGTGAAAGTACGTTTTCAGCCTCTTGATAATTCCACTCGACTAACGCCTCGTGCTAAATAACCTTATCTTTCAAAAATTAGTACTTCAAACACAGGTTATGTAATATATAATTTCCGACGAGCGTACGCAAAATTAAAATTTGGAGAAAGCGAACTACTCAAAAATCTCATAGGTAATGAAAATGTATATGTGTTTCAGTAAATGTAGACTATTGTATGCAATGTGAGACACCGCTGTAAGTCTTAGTTTTTAAATTTGCTCGTAGTTCTGGATATCGCAGTTAAAAAACGACATATTTTTTAAGTATTCTTCATAATGATAAATGATGATTGTGTATCAAGCAAAAATAGGTACCTACAGTTGTTGATCCATTTCCATGTCAGCGAAAAACTACAAACACGATGAAACATCGTTCAGTTTTTTCAACATTTTATATAATTGTTATTGTAATTCATTCAGGTTTCATTAAAGATTCTTCGAAAAATAATGGTTTTTCTTTTTGTTGTTATCTGACGCTTCTAAAAAGATATTCTTCTTAGTAGGTGCGCAAAGTGCCTTTCCGATACTTAAAACATATCCGAATTCCGCTTCGTGTCCCCGAACTGTTTTTGCGTGCGAGAAAGTATCACTTTGTGCACTTGTTATTAGAATAACTATACCTATCAACTACCACCCGATGCTTGTGATATATCATAAATATATCATTCGAGTTCAGTAGTTAGTAGTAGTTAACCTACCTGTTATGTTCGGACTTATTACTTTGTTAAACGCTTTTTCGTACCTTAGGTTTCAACAGCATACGTCCACTTTTCTAAGAAGTCAATTAAGTTAAATCCTTTTGCAATAAAGCCATGTTGCATGGAAGATATAGCTTAGGTTTCTATTAACGAGAATGTTATTTTGTATTACATTAGATTTTTGTAAATGCATTTAAGTTAGACCATTTTCCTGTTCTTTTCTCAGATATTTTAATAATATTCGCTGCTGCAAATAATACGTGGAATTCCTCTTTTGGAGAAGATTTGTTGGTAATTTATCTAAACCAGAAAAACAATTAACTGCTTATATTCGATTTATAAATTTAGAATATTGGTATTGAAGTTAGAAGTCCAGTTGTGTGCATTTGTATATAATTCAGGAGAATATTAGTAATATTCTCTCTATTTGCTAATATTATTGCCTGTGAATCTGGTTTCTTCGCCAAATAGTGTTTTTCTTCTAGTGAATTAAGAAATTATCGCTGGAGTTTAGATCATCTTCATATGCATTTCTGTCATTTCAACCGTATAACTCTATTACTGTGGTTATGAAAATTGGCACATGCATCCGATTTGGTTTATATGAGTTAAAGAGCTACCTCTTTCTTCTAATACTAATTTCTTTTGCAATTAGACATCTTAGACAAGATAAACATTTTTCCCGATCCAAGAAGTGTAAATGTTAATTTTTCAATATCGTTACCTAAATTCTGGATTCTATACTTGAGAAGACGCTATCGCAAAAATTATTAATTTTTTGTCATGTTACCCCTACGAATATCTTTTTTTACTTTGTTAAACTTTAGTGGTATACTTGAACCAATGATTTAAATATATGAAACTTTTGTTCATGGAGAATGTATTATTTTTGTCTTAAAATTGCCTCCAAGCAAAACTATTGGATCTTTTAGCGTTTTGGGATAAGAATTTCAATATTTTGATCAGTTTCTTCTAGCGCTGCTGGTCAATATCGCGACAATTTTTACAAAATAGAAATTTTAAAAATTATATTTGCATTTTTTTATTTTTTATGGAAATCAAATCAAGAAAATCAATCACGTTCCAAGAAGGTATATTCTAGTATTTTTCTATTTTGCATATCGGCCCCCATATTTAAAAAGTTCTTTGACATATGTGAAATATTAGCGTCGTTTAATAATCAGCTTTGAAAAATAATTATTAAAAAATGAGCTAAGAAGTAGTTAGTTAGAATAGTATAATATTTAGTATAATTTTTGTAGACACTCTAAAGCAGAAAGTAGAAAATATTTTTAGATTTTTGCTCAGGTTAGGTATAGGATATTCAGAAATAGTAAAAACTCGAAAAATATAAAAAACAACCCAACAACTTATAACAGTAACTATAGATCATTTTCACTGATGCCGTATTACAGTGTTAGTATTACTAGGCATCAGTACAATAAAGGAATTTTCTATTTTGATATTTTTTGCAAAAGAGTCAACTGTAACGTCGTAAATTAGGTATTTGAAGGTTTATTTTAAATCATAAGTTTAATATAATGTTTAAACATATCTTCGACAAAATTGTAGGTATAGTTCGCCCAGCCTGGGCTGGGCGAACTATAGTAAGCTTCGAACTTAAAATTCGAGATGACATTTTTGTTACCAAGGTACTAAAAATAAAATTTTCATTAAATAAAGTTGAACCTTTTGCAACGCATAATGTAGAATGTAGCCGTTTTTTTTTTAACCAAAATATCAAATGTAATTTCTCGAGATTCATGTAATTGCTAAAATTTTGGAGGTCTAAAAAAAGAAAACTTGAACTTTATTCCAAAAGTATTTGCTCTTTGAGTCAGGCTAATCCATCTAAATTTATTTTTCCTCTATTGAGCTCTGATTTTCGAATTCTGTTATTGAAAAGAAATTTATCAAATTGAAGGAAAATGTTGTCAAAGTTCGAATACTCAATAAAAGATACTCAATAAAAGTAAAAGTAAAGGAGTATAGTTTATAGACATGAATAACCGGTATTGAGCCAAACGGATTTAGTAAAATCAGATATCCTGTCCCAATGTTTATTGATACTATTGATTATTAAGTTAATTGGTATGTTGGTAAGCAGTGATTTAAGGCTTAGACTGATTAATTTATGATTTGCAAATATTAATATGTTATTTATAAAATTCAAACATTTAAAAGGATCTTTAATATAAGAGCTATTAGATTTATTGTATATGAAGTTTTCAAGATCTTAGCTGCTTCAATACAATTGATAATTGTAAGACATCAAATGTTATGTTAAATAAAATAATATATCTTCAATTCTAATCAATTTTCTTTTAATAAGAAACTTTATAAACACGTTTTTGAAACCCCAATGAGTAGTTCTATTTCTCCAATCATCGCTCAATATGAAATGGATGATTTTATAAATCAATGTTTAGAAAATTAAACTTTTGAACCAAATTTTATTAAAAAATTTGTTGATGATATTATTTACTGTATTCCTAGTGACAATGATAATTAAACAAAATAAAAATAATCTAATTACCGATTGGTATTTAAAAGGTGTCCACTCGAAAAAACCTTTAAATTATTTTTCTTATCATAGTAATAAAATCAAAAGTTATTTAGTTTTAGCTTTAAAAAATAGAATAATATACTTAGTACATCCTTCTTTAATAAATAAAATTTTACACATACTTAAACACATCCTTGAAGGTAATTGATATCCATTCAATTTTCTAAGCATATTACTTTTTAACATTAGAATTAATATTAATATCGTCAACAATAATATTGATTTTTATGTTATCATCTAAAAAACAGAATTTCTGGACATAAGAGACTTGGCAAAACACTTCTGCGTTATCTGAACACACACATTACTGGTCACATACCAAACTTCAATGAAATTAAAATGTTCCATAAAGGAAAAATGTAAATAAAAGTTTATCTTTAGAAATGGTTGAAATCGATAAAATAAGTTCTATGAATGAGAACGGAACTTGATCTATAGGATATTTTAATACTTTAGCAATTTTTAGCACATTTTTTAAAATGGTATAAATCACAAAATTAAATTTAACTACAGTTTTAATTGTAAGTTAATACAAATTGTTGTATATTATATATATTATATAAAAATAATTTTCAGTCCTGACGAAAGTCACAATACTGACCGAAAGCTTGGATACAAAACACATTATCTCTTTTAATAAATCCGTTTGGCTGAATACCCGTTATTCATTTCCACATTTACAACATCCTATGAATATATTAAAGCAACTTTAGTATAAGCAGAAGGCAGAAGATCTTGTAATCTTAGAATTTGCAGCAATTTTCAGATTAGTAGGAAATAAAACTGACAAATATCTCTGGTTCCTTGGAAGTATGACCACTTAAATTAAGTGCATCAGCTAGATTTGCAGAAAAAGTCACGAACTACGTCATTTTTATTTATTAAGAAAAACTGGAGTTCGCTACTTGAATTCAATTCAATTTTAGATTCTATACCTAAAAATCCGCGATTGAATGAAAGTTTATATTTTATTGAATTTGACTCTTATGATTCGTCTTTTATATTTTCATATTCATCTTGCAATTTGTAGCTAAATTTAAATCAATGAAATAAATATATAAAACTTTTATTATGTTAAAAATATATTTATTAAACTATTTTTAGTCTCATTGAATATTGAGACGTGGTTTGCCTAACTTCTTTTAGACATATTTAAAAAAAAATTGATATAACCATCAAGTGTTTTAAAACAATTCAAACTGCCAATAAGTATTTTAAAGGGCAGCGTGGAACTTCTCTAGATAATGCATTCCTTTGTTCTCCACTTTTTATTCTTTTCTTTTATACAGTTTGTGCAAAAATTGGCAGGTACCTTCGCGCCTTCTGTTTGATATTAAATTGAATATGCAAACCTCCGCGCGGAAAATTCCCGTTATTGAATAGGCGAATTGCAAGTATCTTAAAGCCAGGAGCGAGGTTCATACTGGTAATTCATGATTCGTGTTAACGCGGCTTTATTCTTATGTGTGTCATCTGGTTGCTGTACAAATTTCAAATGCACTTCATTTTGTTTACATAATCTCGCAAATCTAGGTGCAGCCAAATATTATAATCAAGATACGTCTCCTCCAAATCCCGAATAACCGCTATATGCGATAGAGCATTTTAAATTTGGTAAATTTATTTCGAGCGGATGTTCGCTAGCACTGTGTTAGAAAAACAAACATCGTTTCGTTCCATTTTATGGCAAGAAAAGTTTTTATTTATAGTTTTATGTACCAAAACGTGTTTTTATACCATTTTCTTGCCACGAAATGTGCTTTTATTCCACATATCAACAAAAAAAAATTATATTTAAGATACAGAGCCGCATTTTAGATGTTGTTATGCGTTCGTCAATGAAATGTATTCATAATTGCTATTTTTTCCAAGCTGTGAATTTTTTACGATATAGGGAAGGGTTGCATAATTTGGTTGACCCGTTTTATTTTACAATCTACTTACTGTACCGAACTCTACAGAGTGTTTTATTTACCTTGTCCTTAATTTCTGACGCGATATTTAGAATTCAGCTATTCTAATTCACACAGATTGCGTTTTTTGTTTAAATCGCTATTTAGCGATATTGATGCGTACCGATTTGGGAACGTCGCGCTGCGATTCGAGGATCTTTTGATAACGCGGGAACCAAAGAAGCATTTTAGTACGTTTTTCTTAACAAATGTCGGATCGAACAGGCATTTCCTTTCGGCAAATTCGAGTAATTAATTAAAGTAGGTACAGCTGAATTCTGGGTTTTTATTTTCAAAATCGATCAGAAAAATTATTGAATGGGACATGTAATCTGCGTGATGTCTTATGATTGGTCAGTCGTAATTCTTGGAGTGGGGATTTTTTGAGGAAGTTTCTTGGCATTCCACGTTGGTTTCTCAATTTTTCACTAACGTCGCTCGACGTCGATTTGCCGTTTGTAGCAACAGTGAGTGGTGTCAAATGGAAATTTAACTGATTTTACCTTTGGTGGGATTTTCCAAGCGAACTATTTCTGGAGTTTTCGGCGTACCTTTACCTTACCTTTTTAGTTACTTGTTTGCTTGGTGCCTGGAACTTACTACTTAATGGGATTTGTGTACTGCTTTTGTCAGAGGTTTTCCTCGTCCACCTTTTGAGTTGACCTAGCGATTTTGGCGTTGAGCAGATAACTGGTCCTTCACAGGTAAAAGAGATTTTTTCTCTGATTTTTCCTTGGTATATTATTTGACTGGCTCTGATTATAAGTGTTCTTTAAATATGAGTTTATATGCGGAACGTTGACTATATCGATGTTTCACAGGGTCCTACAGATGGGCCATACCGACGGGTTTTTCTTCCTTTTTGGCTACGCCTAACTAGGGGTCAAGTTTTCTGCTGGTCTGCTTTTGACTGGGGTATCTCCAGCTACTCATAGAGCCCTTCTTCTATCGAGGAAGTTTCTGGTTCTTGCGTTCAGTTCCTCGCGTTCCGTGAATATCAACGGTTTCTTCAGGAAGCTGCCGTAGGAGCAATCTTCAAACTGTGAAGAATTTGTTTTTTTTTAATATATTTAAGCTAATTGGTTAGCGTAAATCGGGTTAGTTAGCCTTCGAACTCTAATTTTATCTCTTTCTCTCTGATTATCTAAGATTTATCGTTATTTTTATTTGTTTTGTGTCTGGTGACTATTAGTGCCTATACCTACTTCATTTATTTTACATACTCTTTTCTAGGGTCTATTGGCAATTAAAATCTCGTCTGACTCATTGCATAACAGGTAAATATATTTTTTTGTGTGCCGTAATAGGTAAACGTACTAGTTATTAGTTTGGTTTAGGTAACCGACATAACGAATATTTTGTTGTGCGTTAGTTAACATTTTAAATCATTGTTTTTTTACCGCATTGTAACCATACCATTTTTTTGGTAATAAAACAATTTTCTTCTGACCGATCTACCTGTTTCATTTAATTAGCTTTTAGCAGCAGCCTAGTATTCTTAATTTAGAAAAGACAGTTTAGCAGAAAGTGTTTCTTTTTCCATTCCACTTTTTTCTCTGAATAACTTCTACTTTCAGAAGCTTCCGTATCTTTCATGCTTGGGGCCCTTTCGCTGGTTTGGGTGGCTCTTTTCATATATGGTGGTGTTTCTTTATTTTTTTTAACAAATTTGCATACATTTGCATTTGAGAGCTCTGTCCGAGGATAACTTCCTTTTTTTATCGGAAAATATCCAGCACATTGTTGACTTTTCTAACAACCAAATTTTATCTTTAACTGTTACTTTTAAAACAGTAGGGTTTAATGTTTTTGAGTTATGACCACCGTAGTCCTTTTAATCCAGTGAATCGCATTCTTCCTATGTAGCATCCAGCTCTTCATTTGTTTTTCGTTTTTTCCAAGGCATTTTCATGATATAATTTGATGACTCAGGATATTAGTCCTCAAAATATTCTTCCGCGTAGTTCTGTGGTAAGTCTTTTGTGAGACAAAGATCAGTTTTTCTAATCCTAATTTGATTGTCACAGTCGTCTAGATTTGTCAATCAATAGATAATAAAGACAAAAACAAAAATCTACAATCTATCAGCGTAAAGCTCATCAAGGGAGTAATAGGCCTTTTTCAACAATAGCCTCTTAACATGCTTATTAAAATTCCTACCACGCTCCAAGCTTTTAAGTTCCAGAGGCATGTGGTTAATAGTTATTTGTGTATTTAGAGCGTAAAAAAACGGATTGCCGGTTGAGGAAGGATGTTACCGCGCGACGCGTAACGGAGCACGGTAATCTTTCGAAAACGGCAATATAACTTTGCGCTCGAAAAACACACAGAACTTTTTCTACAGCCGCATTTTAAAAAATTAAATGCACATTTTTCTCTATATTTATTCTGAAATTGGCAAATGACTGTCATTTTTAATATATTATATTCGGGCATTATTAGAGCAGGAGTGTCAGCAACATCTGTAACATAAAACCAGAGTACAAATAATATCGAGTAGATCCACTCAGCAAAAATCGTTTGATGTTTTTGCATCAAACGCAAAAGCCGCAGCACGGCAAAAAAATAAGTTTGTACTCTACCTGCAGCAGCGAGCAGTCTGTGGGGAGAGATTCAAAAAGGATTCGCTGATGCGCTCTCCTCGGTTATTATAAGACATCGCGATGCGAAAGTACACAATCTCATGGCATTTGCACACTGTCTGTCCCTCGTAGCAGGGCCATCGTGGGCCACGAACCAGATTGATCCGGATTCGCCCCGTCGCCAAACGCTGTTGGCGAAATTGGAAATTTGTCTCCAGTGAACCTACCGTATACTTATTTATACCGTGATAAAACAGTCGACGGAAAAAGTGAGAATTTTCTTTTCCATGTACGCTCTGGAGCGTAAAATCAATTCCGCGGCATTCGTCGATTTTGTTAGTTATTTTGCACACGGCTGTAGAAATACATTTTTACCCCTTCATACGTGGGGTGTATGTGATTGTCTTGTTGCTTCAACATCATCGTATGGGATAATTTGCCAATAGCATTAAAATTCAAATAATGTAACAGTTTAATAGCACATTATAAATCACACAAATTCTAGAAAATTGGTTCAGACCTCTTTGTCAGCTGACGGACGAATACACGCGCCGATTGCATCTAACAGAAATTGCGTGATTGTGAATAAGACTGTAAGGTTGCGAGCGCGATAGGGTGACTGTGACTGAGATTGTTCCGAAAATCAAAGAAATTGCTAGTGATTGCAAACAATTTGTGACAGTACTGAGGGAAGATCGCGCGAGGTAGTTGCACTTGAAAACAGACAGTAATGGTTACAGATAGCCTGCAAAACACATTCCCGTCTCATACACCGCCTAACGAGTCCTGTGCCTGCGCGCATCACAAACACATGCGTTGTTTAACGTTTACATTTGTAACGTTTACATGAGAATGTCTAATATTGCACTTCACGCATAACCCTGCGCTCGCTTCGCTCTCTACGAGGGCGCAACCAACAAACACTAACCAAAACTAACCCAAGGAATGCCCAAAATCAAGAAAAATAACTTTTTACAAATGTAACTTAAAAAAAACATGTTTTGCTACTGGAATTGAACCCGGGCCGCCGTATCGCAAACGCAGCCTCCAACCACTAAGTTACGGACCAGTTGACAACAGTTTCCTAGACCCTGAAAATATGGTGGTTGTCAACAGTGTAATGCGCGCGCAACTCTGACGCCCTCTGATGTGGTACGGGAAACGTCTACTAATAAAACAGACCGGGAAACGACTGCGTACGCGATTGATAATGTGATTGTCAGATTGCTATAGCGATTGCGGGACTGCGATTGTGATTGTGAGATTGCAAATGCGATTGTGGAACTGCGACCGAGATTGCCGTAGATATCTAAGGGATTGCGAGGAATCGCCGACGTTTTGTGAAGTATTGCGGAAAGATGTTACCTCGTATGTAACTAGTTTTTGTCACCCATATTATAGAGTGCTCCTAATTCTAATAGATATTATATCTAACCAAAATTAGTAATTTCAAATACATTTTAAACAATATGAGCCCTTAAAATTTGTAATTCCTATATCAATTACAACAGCGGGCATCTGAAACTACGGACAAGGTAAATTCAAACATTCTACAGGGTTATTCATCATTAGGCAAATGAAAAATATTCATGATTTATGGCGTGGTATAAACGGTACAGTATCTAGGTACAGTGACAAATACAATATTTCGATTTACACAGCCATCTCATTATATAGCAAATATAAATAATATTTATTGACAGGCACATAACCCATATAATTAATCGAGCAACCAACGTTACTCATGGCCATTATCACTATAAATATGACTCTGTACCGGAACTATCTTTTTTTGTTGATATGTGGATTCATAGCACATTCAAGGAAATGGCATAAAAACAAGTTTGCAAGTGTGCATAAAGCAATAAACAAAATTTTCTTGACATAAAAATTATCATTGAATGAAATGATATTTATTTTTCTAACACAGCGTAAGCGAACATCCGCTCAAAACAAGCTTACTATGTTTCAAATCACGGACAAGCTTTATACAGAAATTGGTGCGCTATTGCATATATTCAGGATTTGGAGGAGACTTGTGTTGATTATAATTTTTGGCTGCACTTGGATTTGCGAGAATGTGTAAATAAAGTGAAGAGCATTTGAAATTTATACACCAAGCAGATAATATACACAAGAACTAAGCCGCGTTAACAGGAATCATGAATTACCGAGGATGAACCTCGCTCCTGGCTTTAAGTTACTTGCAATTCGCCTATTCACTTACGAGAATTTGCCTCGCCATGATTTGCTTATTCAATTTAATATCAAACAGAAGATGCGAAGATATCAGCCAATTTTTGCATAAACTCTTTAAAAAGAGGAACAAAGATTAGGAGACAGAAGGATGTATTGTTTAGAGAAATTCCACGTCGCTCCCTACAGGGCAGTTTGAATGGATATTAAAATATGTTTATTAGGATATAGAAAACTTGGTACTATTATGAGAATAATTTTTAACATTTTTCCCAGATAGAGATATCAAAGGCCGTATATTTTTCCATATAAGCCACGGAACTGTAATTAAATTGCAAATTAAGAAGGTATATATAAACGCTGTCCAGGGTTCTTTCTCATTATCATCTCAGCAAACTGAAAAGTTATTATGCATAATAAGTGCTGCATGACTGACACAATAACGTGTAAAATATGACGGTTCAATTTAGTAGACCATAAAATTTTTGCAACCATCCACTCTCCACCGTTAACTAACCCAAACTAACCGTCACAAAATTCACAGCATGAAAGGACATTGATATAATGAATAACTATCGTCAGCTGACAGATAACATGCTTAATTTAAGAAAATAATTTTAGAACTTAGTTTTCATCTCCAAATACGGTCCTGAATTAAAAGTATAGTTTCCTGTTTTCATTTCATGCCATGAAATCGATCTCAAAACACGTTTTTGTTAATAGAACTAGAAATGAAAAGTGGTATTGTCATAAAGCAAAATATTTTTTGTTTTTCTGATCCAATATCTACGAGTCGAATATCCTCGCAAAATCAGCTTACCATGTTTAAAATCACGAAAGCATTATATAAAAATTGCTGCGATATTTCATAGCGAGATATATTCAAGATATCGAGAAGACTTGTCTTGATTATAGTTGGTGTTTGGCTGCGCCTTTGGAATTTGCGTGAGAACGTAAATAAAGTGAAGAAAGTACATTTGAAATTGATCCTCCAAGCACATCGTGTACGCATGAATAAAGCTGCGTTGAACGCAACATGAATTACGAGTATAGACCACACTCCTGGCTTTAAGGCACTGCAATTCCTTTATTTAGCAATGGAAATTTTCGTTGCAAAAGTTCACATATTCAGTATAATATAAATTATTAGCAGTCGTAATGCTAATATGCTAAATTTCATGACTGCTAATATAAGTTAGCAGTCGTGAAAATTTTATGGCAAAATTTAAAAAAAAAGAAAAAACTTAAGTTTTTCTAGAGAAATTTCAATTTGTTCACTAAAAAGCTTACTGGCAGTTTGAAAGTTTCATTGAAGCCCTCTAAAGAAATGAATTTTTAATTTATTATTTACACATACAATGTATGGTTTATTCATGCGTACACCATCTGCTTGGAGTGTCAATTTCAAATGTATTATTTTCACTTTATTTACGTTTTCTTGCAAATTCCCCAAGTACAGCCAGACCCAAGCTATAATCGAGAAAAACTTTTCCATATCCTGAATATAGCTTGCTATGAAATATCGCAGTAATTCCTGTATAAATTAGTTCGTGGTTTCAAACATGGTAAACTGATTGTGAAAGAATCTTCGCATATCATTGCACTTGAGAAATAAGCATATTTTGTTTTATGTTTTATTCTAGTTTTATTAACAAAACACGTGTTTTAAGAGCAGGGCAGAAATATATATGTAGACTTAGGACAGCATTCAGAGATGACAGCTCAGTTCTAAAAGTGGTTTCTCTAATTAAGCACGTTTTGTGCCAGCTAACGAAATTTATTTCTTCCAAGCTGGGAATTTTGTGATGCTTAATAGGGGAGAGTTGCCTAAATTGAATGGCCGTCTAACTTGAATCTTCATATTTTATACATTTTATCGATCACGCAGCTCCAACAACCATGATTAGCCTCAATGAGGCTAAAAATACAGTTTGTGTTATTGATAAAAAATGGCGTTAATTGCCGAAGAAAAATACTTACGTATTTTAATTTAGAGTTGTTTACTGAGTCGAGGTCCACTAGCTTTATCTCACTTTTTAAATTTATCCCGAGGCCTGAATATTTCAGCATAAAATCAATACACATGAAAATTCTTTCCTTGACTTTTTCTGCAAGTCTGGCTGCTGCGCTTACTTTACTAACCGTTATGCTTCCAATGAGACAGAAATATTTTCCAATTTTCATTCTAATCTAAAAATTGCTGCAGGTTCTACGATTGCAGAATCTTCTGCTTATATTAAAGCTCTTTTGAAAATATAGTTCATAATGCTATGGCAAAACTATCCTTCCTCACTTTCACTTTCATCGCCTATTTGAAAATTGTGGACATTCTCCTTGAATTTGATTTTGATTATATATATTTCTAATAGACTTTTTATCGTTAAAACAAGAAAAGTGTGTCAGCACTTGGTAGAGGCTACTAAATAAATCTAGGTGGATTTGCCTGAATTAAGAAGCAAATAGTATTGGTGCAATAAAATTTTCGAAAGTTTCAGGCCACCAAAATGTTAGCGATATCATGAAGTTCTAGACATTACTTTACCTGTCTCAGTCTCAGAAAAAAACATCCTGTGTGCACTATGTGCGCATATTTGAAGTGAAACTTCTTATGCATAAACTGCAACAGCCTTATATTGTTATAGATTTTCGTCTCGCTAGGTGTGTCACGGCCTTGAATTTTTATCCTCAGCGCGTGTTAAGAAATTTTACTTTAAAAACACCTATGAGCACAGTTTATGCGATATATTAGCGGGTAAACTTTCTATGAAGATATTCTACATGGTAACTCTTATCTTAATAATGATTGTAATAGGAAATATTCTCTTACTGTTCTTAACATCTTACTAAGAGTCGCTCGCTCCTCCGATAAAGTACCTATTTCTAAGCGATTGGATAGTGGAATAAGATATTACAAGCATTGCAAAGCATAACATTTCCTTGTCACATTAAACGTCAAAGAAATGGAAAAATTCAGTAACCACAGATTCGCTAACATGCCATAAAAAGATTAATTACTCTTAATTGCCTTAGTTGTTTCTATGAAAAATAAATAAAGCAATGCAACACACATTTGATCGCCGGCGTGTTTTTGAAATTTTGTGAAAAATATCGCGATATTGAGCAACAGTGTAGAAAAAATTATCGAAACATAGAAATTCTGAGCCGCAAATCTTTGGACAGGAGTACATCAAAAGAGAAACTCTCTTAAATTTTACAAGATTAAAAGAAAATGTGGTCAAAACTGCGTGGAACCATAGACGAGTATGGTTTCGTCTATGGGGGAACGAAACAGCTAAGCTCGCCAGCAGCGGGGTGAATCAATCGTTGATTAAAACAATAAATTGTGCTTAACACTAACAACTTTAATAATTAGATACAAATATCAGTAAATTTCTTAAGCCTATTAAGAAATTTAAAATAAAGGAATATAAGTTGTTTATTTAAAAATTACGGAGCATATTTTGCAATTAAAAATGGAAATAATAAAACAGGAGCTACTTAAAATTCGTTTTTATCAAAATTATTAAAAAAAAAACGGTGTGTGCTTAAGACCGTACGACAGAAGTGAAAACTTCAAAAGACGTGAATTTGCTTCACATTGTTCGGTATCCGTAAAAAGTTTAAATTCAACTAGCTCTCCCTGTATAAAAAAGCAACGTCATATCTAAAGTGTATTCTTTTATGATTTTTTACGTAAATAATATGACCTACAAACCTCTCTTTTTACACTCTTCTTCAAAAGTTCTTTTTCCCGACATTTTCAAAACAGAGAAATACTTAGAGTTTTTCATCTAAATTCCCCCATGGAACTGTAGTCGATTTTTTAGATATTCGCTACTTTTTCGGCGTTAGAACGATCCAAAGTGACCATTTTTTCAAAAATATATACGTTCAAGCAAATACTCGTTATTTTCCGATTCTCACGTGTCCCGAAAATGTCACTAAAATTAATTAATTTTTCGACAGTTGCCATGTAAAAGCAAAGTTTTGAAAAATCGCTCATGTGACGTAATAACTCCAAACGAAAATCGGATCGCCAAAAACAAATGCCCTCAAATATTGCTTAAAAACGTGCCAAATCCCAAATTTCCACTCGCAGCCGTTTTCGAGAAAAAATTATTCACGTAGAAAATTACCCGAATGAACGCTAACGTTAATCTTAGTCTGGCGCATTAAGATGTCTTACATGACGGCCTAGTTTCATTCACTACCCACTTCTCTTCAAAAAGCTGATGATTGCATTTCTGCGAATATGCGATTATCGTGCAAGTGCATGATTACCGCGAAATTTTATTCTAATTGATTTTAGTCAACAGTTAAATTTTTCATTTTATTGTTAGTGCCTATTTTGACAGGGAAATAAAATCCTCAATGTTATTTATTACGAATATTTTTATTATCTATACGTGGGCTAGAAAACTAATTTGCTATAGAATTTTTGGTAATAGAAACTTAAAATATATTTTTGTTTTTATCTTCATAAACAACCTGAAATCCAGCAAACTTGCAATTCCTATAAGAATAATAAATTAATTAAAATTCGAAAATGCCAAATCGTCTCATTAGAATAACAAAGTTGCATCTGAACCTCCATCCATTTTGAGTTATGGACATGTAAGGATTCAACCTTGAATATCAGGCTTGTTTTAATTCGTGACAGGTAGAATCTACCTTGATCACTCACGAATATATATATACCTTAAGCGAAATAGGTGGTAAAAGTTTTATTTAAATACCTACACAAAAGAGCTTTATTTGTTATGACGTCGATGCTGATAGAACTCTGTTTTAGAAGCCAAATGTTTGTTTTACAAGTTCTATGTGGCACATTCACATTTGTTTTAGTCTGAGTTGAAATAAAGTGACATTACTTAAATAAACAAAATTCGCTCTTCTATATCGAAAAAAAGACTGATACTACAGAATGTTTCAATTTGCATCAAAATTTACATAAATATAAATTTAAACTCTGAATATGTAATGAAATTAATTGAAAGTAAGTAACTTTAGAAACAGGAATCTTATCAATAGCAAGTTTTTCGCTTTTGCGAGATATTAAGTGTGTACAAAAGAAGTCTTTGCATACTCGAATTGATTCTCCTTTCACTTTTAAGAACTAAAAAAAATAAGTATGAGCGCCTGCCTAGATGGATCATTAGGCATTGCTTTTCGTGCTTTTGTGAGCTTCTTTGTTGTATTATTCAAAAATACTTATTTAGTATTAGCATTTTGAGATAAGAACCAATATAATTTAAAAACTCGTTCTCTGTCTTCTCGAAATCTGTTTACCCATTTTTTTTTTGTTTTTAACCCTTTTTGCCTTCACTGATTTTCCTCTCATGCTCACGTCTTCCTCACCTGATTGACATTTCCTTTTTCTTGTGCTAACTTTCCATTCACTCAGGTTTCTTATGCGCTTTCGTGTTATTTTCTTCACGGCTACTACTGCCGTATTCTCTTCTAAAGTATCTTCATTCTCTTGTATTTCCAAAGTATCTTCATTATTTTGTACTTCGAAAGTATCTTAATTCTCTTGTGCTTCTAAAGTATCTTCATTCCCTTGTACTTCGTTATATGCACATATTTCCCGTACTGCTTCTGGAGTTTCCGCATCATCGGAAGTATTCTCGGACACTCCAGGAGTAACCATAACATCATCAACGTTGCTTATAATATTTCCAAATACAACTACCATTTTTTAAGGGATCATTATAGCTGGTATTCTTTGTTTCCTTTGAGCATCCGAGCCGCCTCGAGTTCTTAAGTATATAATGAACTGCTACTGTTAAGTAATCTCTGGTAAGATTAGCTACGTGACATTCTCGGAAGGTGGAGGTAAGATTAGCTACGTGACATTCTCGGAAGGTGGAGTGTAAGAAGTGCTACACTAGTTCATTATATACTTAAGGACTAAAAGTGGCACTTTTTTATCCCGAGGATAATTTATTTTAGCCCGAATGAAAAAAAGAGCATACAACTTATTTATTTGCTTACCTGAATCTGATCTAACTATTTCTTGAGCGCTTACTATTATTATCAGAGTATTCATCTGATTCCCTAATTGTTTCCTCTATTCCATCTTAGTCGTCATCAGTATTGTTAATGCTAAAAAATACCTAAGATCAATATTAACGCCTTTAAAACTAGGCAAAACAAATTTTACTTACCTGATTTTAATATTTGTGTAGTTCTGGGCTTCATAATTATATAGTAAATCTCCAAACTTTCACAAAATTTAATAGTAAAGATGTTGTTTCGAAACACGAAACAGAAACCAGACGAAAAGTAGACAATAAAATTTTAAGGTTATAATATTTTCAATATTGACACTTTCGATGCAAAAAGGTTCTATCTACTAGAAGCTGGTGCAACAATGGTTATTGCTCCTTGCACATACAAACTTGTTTCACTAAAGATGTCAGATAAGCTTTTCTTGCACCAAAAATTTGCTTTTAAGAATATGAGATAAAACTTTGTAATTTTGCTAGGTCACTTATCATTTAAAAGATGGCGCCACAATCACTACAGGGATTTAAACTTAGCAACTAGAATCATGTTATTCTGAAATCTCTAAAATTTTTAAAATGGCGGTTAGAACTGTTATTCTAATGCGACGAAATATCAAACCCTAGAGCAAAGAGCCAAATTTTGGCGTTATAGTTCCCAGTTTCATTGATATTTTCTTATTAAAAGTCTTATACGATAAAACATGGATGCATCCTGAGGGAGGGCAGTTTTTTTCTCAGCTTGTATGTAATTCGTCGACTAGTTCTATAAGTAAATAGTAACGTCTGTGGAAATATGCATTTGAAACTATTTTCTATAAAAACTAAATAATTACGAACAGTAGCGGACGTTCAGCGAACCCTGACAAATCATATGCCCTTCTACTTTGAATACTAAATCTAAGGCATACTTGCCAAAAATACAGATAATTGTAAAAAAGGGTCCTCGTTACCTTCCTTATAAATAATTGCCTTGTAAAATTTTTAATTAGATATCATTATTTAGTATCCAGAAGTCATTACGCGGACTGAAATAAAATCATAATTTACTTCCATGCCACACGAGATAACATTCGTGTTTTTAAAACATTGTGCTTTTTATTGTTAGCAGCGTATCTTTGATCTTTTAGCGTGCTTTTCCCCTAAAGTTCAACGTCTCATTTAGAAAACTCATTAATAAAGGGGAAAACAGAATAGAAAAACGGGGTCAAACGCGAAATATCTCACGCACAAATTTACGCGTACTTTTGTAATTCACTCTATTTTTACCCAGCATTCGGCATTGTGTCTCGGTCGTTTATTTAAAGTTGTGACAGGACGATTGATTTAGCAATAATTATTTTTCTAAAGCGTTCGACGTAACACATTTTTTCTCGGTTCTCCATCTATATTCCGCATTGTTCACATTTAGAACAATAATAATTGGCTCTGTTAAGATTTTTCGTGCGGGATTATTTATTAAATCTCGCATTTCTCTAGATAAAATTTGTAAGTGCTTAATTATATTCAATCATCACTTTTCGCTCAAAATTTCTCTTTTATCTGCTTAGTAGTGTTTAGATGATTGAGCCAAAAAGTTCAGCTGTGCTTTGCGTCAGTTGTTTTAAACAACTCTAAAGAGTGGGAAAATATCTGAATACCTCAAAAATAGTTACGCTGTTATATCTGTTAACAGAATGTCTGATAATTTCTCAAATTTAACCAAGACCTAACTAAAACGTAGAAGAAAACTTGTAATGTATCGATTAAGCAGTATATAATATTTTTCCCTTATGTTGAAATCATGAAATAAAGATGAAATTCGATTTAAATTGAAAAATTTAATACTTTGAAATGATATTAAAAGACATTAATTGATAATTCCAAGAAAATTATTTCAACAAAAATAAAGAACTTTTTCGTTAGAAAACTTCAAATGAATTTTAATAAGCAAATTTAAATGCTTTTGATTAATCTTGCTACGACGGAATTCGTTTTTTAATGAACTTCGTTCGTATATCGAGTC
>MU181993.1:572908-587775 GCA_016904865.1 Pissodes strobi
GTCCGGTGAAAGACCACCCCACCAGAATTGGGAAGCGCTAAGTGGTTTTCCCAAATCACGTTCCGCTTCCGCGCTGGTGGTCCCGGGTTCCACAGTAGGAATATTTGGACATGATGGTGCTTCCAGGATCAAAATATTCCGGAAGTAAACTCCCCGGCCATTCGGATCTCCGGGCGCTGGGTGGCTCTGGGAGCCCTTCATTCCGCATTTCACAGACAGCAAAGATACCGAACCAATTTAGAATAGATTTCTGCAACATAAGAGGCCTAAATACAAACATAAATTTGGTACACCAACATCTACAAGCAAATAGACCACACATGTTAGCCCTTACAGAAACACAAGTATGTTCTACAACAACAACAGTGAACTACCTCTATCCTGGTTACGACTTACATACCCGATTTAGATATAAGTTCGGAATATGCCTTTTTGTCCGAAGCGACCTTTCATGTTACCGCGAGGAAACACTCGAACCGAACAACCTTGACGTCATGTGGCTCAAGTTCACCGCCAAGGGATTAACCAAGTTTATATGTTGTCTCTATCGCCCTCCGAGCGATAAAATCTACCAAAGCTTTTTTTCAACACTAGCTACCACTTTTGACTCAATACAGGTCTATCACCCCAGTTCAGAAATAATCGTTCTGGGAGACTTCAATGCCCACAACACCAACTGGCTCAAACATCACAACAAGACCTACAACGAAGGTAGAGAAGCTAAAGCATTTGCCATCAGCTGCGGGCTTACTCAACTTGTAGACGAACCAACTCGAATCTCAGAGAGGGGCGAATTCGCCGCCCTCCTGGATCTTTTTCTGACCATCAATCCTGACCAGTACAAGGTTACAGTTGGTCCGCCATTAGGTACCTCCGACCACAAACTTATTACAACGGTTTGTGAATTGCCACCCATACAGAAGGATCCACCATTGCCTCGCAAAATCTGGCATTACAATTCTGCAAACTGGGACGATCTAAGGCAGTTCTACTAAGATTTTCCTTGGCTCGACGTCTGCTTTGCCACTGACGACCCGTCAGACTGCTGCGAAGAGATCATGCAAGTAATCTCCTCAGGAATGGAAGCATACATCCCAAATTCCATCAAGTTACCATCAAAAGGAAAGCCCTGGTTCGACAAAAGATGCGAAAGAGCTGTAGGAAGGAAACAGCAAGCCTATAAGTACGGGCAGCAAAATCAGACCGCTGAAAATCGCAATTATTCAATCGAAGCGAGAAACGAGTGCAAGCGTGTGATCGACGAAACTAAGGACAAACACAATCAAAGGATCAGGAATAAACTTTTGCAATGCCCCAGTGGTTCCAGGAATATTTCTGGTCGGTAGCAAAGGCAGTAAGTAACAACTTTACAAAAACGTCTCTCCCACCTTTGACGGACGAACGTGGCATCACGGCGACTACAGCCAAGGAAAAAGCAAATATGCTCGCCAAAATGTTTTCATCGCACTCTACCTTAGACGTGCCTCAAGGCAAGACTCTCCCCACTATACCGAACATCAACACTACCATGGCAGAAGTCAAGTTTTCTCACCGTGATATTCGCAAAATCCTTAAAAAACTAGATACGCAAAAGGCATCAGGACCGGACGGAATACCTGCCATCGTGTTAAAGAACTGCGCCAACTAACTAACACCCGTTTTTTCCAGGCTTTTTTCTCTTTCTTACAGAAAAGGGATTTACCCATCCTCTTGGAAAGTCGCTCGAGTGCAACCTGTTCCAAAAAAAGGCAAGAAAACCACGCCCTCAAACCATCGCCCAATTGCCTTGCTTCCAATAATCTCCAAAGTCATGGAACGTGTAGTCAACCAGCAACTACTCAAGTACCTCGAGAGCAACAGAATAATCAGCGATAATCAATACGGCTTTCGCAAAGAGAGATCGACAGGAGATATATTGGCCTATGTCACTCATATATGGAGTAGGGCAATTGAAAACTACGGAGAGTCTCGAGCGATTGCGTTGGATGTTTCAAAGGCATTTGACAGAGTTTGGCATGACGGACTGCTCAACAAACTGCCGTCCTTGGGACTGCCCGCCTCTCTCTGCAGCTGGCTGGCTAGTTTCCTCAAGAACCGATCCCTACACGTTGTAGTCGATGGACACATCTCGGACACATTCACTATCAACGCCGGCGTGCCTCAGGGCGCAATACTTTCACCAACTCTGTTCCTCATCTACATTAATGACCTGCTGATCGAAACGAATAATCCTGTTTACAGTTTTGCAGATGACAGTACCCTTGTCTCCCACTTTAGATCAGAAAAACCCTTACCAGCGACTGAGACTCATCACCGCAGACAGGAGCAGATTACAGCAATTAATCAAGACCTGGAGAAAGTTCAAACTTGGGGCGACCGAAATTTGGTCCAGTTCAATGCAGCAAAGACCCAAGCAGCAACGTTTACTAAGAGGGCCAATACAGCGGGCCCTGGCATCATTATGGCAGGATCGACCATTCCTTCATCCTCGTCAATCGGGCTGCTGGGTGTCTCGGTCAACACCAATATGTCATGGTATGACCATGTTGCTAACATCGCAAAATCAGCCTCCCAGAAGCTTGGTGCGCTATTTCGCAACAAAAAACTCTATACAGCGCAGTAGTTGCTCTTGCTGTACAAGGCGCAAATATGACCGTGCTTAGAATATTGCTCACATATCTGGGGTGCCGCACCAAAGCATACCCTAAAGCTGCTGGATTCCATTCAGAAGAGGGCTGTGCGTCTCGTCGGCGATCCGGAGTTGACCCGGAAGCTGGATAGTCTGGAACATCGCAGACATGTGGCCGAGATGTCTCTGTTTTACAGATACTTTCACGGCAGATGTTCCCAGGATTTGGCCCGCATAATCCCGCCCCTGGCAACTCCTGTCAGACAGTCCCGACAGACGGCAGGAGCGCACCAGTTCGTCGTACAACTAGAAACACCTAGAACATCGCTTTACCAGAACTCCTTTGTCTGGCGCACTGCATCACTGTGGAACTCACTTCCAGGACATCTGTTCCCCACTAATTACAACCTACAAATATTCAAGAACCGTGTCAATCAACATCTTCGCACACACACCGCAGGATCTCTCTTTAGTGTGTGTGCCACTGCCATAAAAAAAAAAAACTACAGCATAAATTCAAGATTTCTATTCATTATTTTAAAAATGATATTTTCTTTCTTATAGGGCAGCTTTTAAATCATGTTGGAACAAATACAAGAGTGCTAAATAGAAGCTGAACGAAAGAAAGATATTTTGACGAAAAAGACTTCTATTGATTCGATACAAAAATTATTTTATGACAATGCTTGGGCAGTTTGAACAGCCTTTTACTATTTTTAACGTTGATATTCGAAGGCATGCTAACATATATTAATAAAGAAATTATCAACAGCCTCGCTGCTGTATATACTCTGGTATACAACTACCGCATTACGCTGGCAACCTACATTTAATTAATCCCTTAAACTTTTACTCGATGGGGAAATAAACCTTAACCTCTGGGATTAATTGCAATTTTGATATTGTGTAAACGCATCGAAATACATTTCCAAACCAGTAGAATTAAGCATATGTCCAGATTTATGCACTATGAAGCTAAAATAGCTCAAACACACAGTAACAAAATCCATGCATTACATTTACATGCATATCTGAATATTAAAATCACAGTCGGGATTAAATTTAATCGCACTGGTTTGTCAACACAGCTACGAGTACGTGAATGCATGTATGTTTTAATTAATTAAAATGCCTTTTGCATGTCAAGTTATTCTAAATTAAGCAGGATCTGAACGTAAACTCTAATTTTCATAAGCTGGGCTATTTTAAAGGTTTTAAAATGCTTTTAAATATGTATTTGTGCAGCAGAGGGGAAATCAGTTCTCCTATATCGCTTCATATCTGTCATTCAAATTAAATCCACGACGCCTTTTCCAGATGTAGTTCAGAATAGTGAACTGAAGATCAGAAAAATCAATCAGATTATTTAAAATATATTTCACAAATAGATCTGTATAAAAAATCATATTTTGAAGGTAAAAAAGAAAGGGAATTGAGCTATACAAAATAGTACCTCTTGGTTTCTAGTCCCAAGGTTCGTATTGCGCAAGTGCTAATTAAATGACACTAACGAAACTGAAAAGCCTAGAAGAATTTGACGTTTCGAGGAACAAATCGGCCCAAGATGTCAAAAGCGAGAATCTAAAAATGAAAATGATTAGTAACTCAAGTTAAATGATTGCGATAGTAAAATAATTGGCATTTTTGCAATTTACACGCTCTGACCAGAAGCAAAGTGGATCTAGCTTAATTACGATGGACTTGATCGTCTGTTAGATTATGTAAAGTTGTAAAATGGATAGGTCATAACAACAAATTAAATTAAAAGATAAATGCGTTATTCTCAGTGTCTATACTTCGGAATTCAGTAGTTCACTTCTTACCATGTCGCGACCTATTTGATTCAAAGTGTTTGTGTTGAAATGAACAAGAAGTTATATGTGTTGAAGTGAGCGCAGAACATCCTTTATCAAAGCCATATCTTATATTTTTCGTTAATCTTGTAAAGCAAAAAGATATAAATATACATACAAGGTACATAAGAGAACAACAAATTAACGAGAAGATGTAAACTAAATCAACATTTTCAACACATCCCCTCATCAAGTCGTTTATTTCCAAGAATAATAAACTAGAGAGGATGGTTACTTCCCATAAGAGCCAATGTTCACTTACTATCGCCCCGTACCCCGCGGACCCCTCACCAACATCGTCGTCGCTGTGACGTCCCTGCAGGACGAACGTTCTGCATTTCGCCATTGCTGTCTTTGCATCTTCTATGTTTTCGTTGTGTTTTAAGTTTTTTAAGAGATATTTTCGGATGTTTTAAAACCGTTGATGTTGTGCTTTGAACATTGAGAAACCTAATATTTATTATCTTTTTCGTTTGACCCTAAAGAAAATTCCATAAATTGAGGATTTAAGCAGACACCAAGTGCCTCTTTTGTAGAGTATTTTTCAGTGTAGTGTTTTTATTAACTTTTTTATTAAATAAAGTAGAAAAAACTTAAATTATTTTTAAATGTAAGCAAGTCTGGGAGGAATAATAATATTTTACCTAATATTGTAGAGAAGTTATCAAACTAAGGGTTTTAAAAAAGTAGGTATGTTCACGTACATACACTGAAAAGTAAATCTAATTTATACATTGCTTAAGTTCCTTAGATTGTGGCTTTGCTTATCATGTTAGAATATCCTAAATATATTATGTCATACAGCAGTGTCGAATCATATATTAAGGATTTTTCATTCATAAGCACCCATGCTATTATCATTTTGAATATAACATTTACTAGTTAATACACACAAATTATAAAACTATGGCTTTCTTAATTCAGTTTTATTTTCCATAATTTGGAAATAGAATGTCGAACTCTCAGTGCCACAAGAAAATTGCTATTTTGAATATCAGTAAACATATACAAATAAACAAATATACTTGCTTGTAGAATAAAAGGAAGTTATTAACTAATTACTGTTCAACTTTTCTCTTTGGATATGATATTTTAGATAGCTTCAAATAATGTAATATATATGAATCGTTTATTTCAGAAAGGTACTAACATTTTCTGAGAAGCAATTATTAAGCTTTCCCAAATTATGCATACTTCTTTGGCCCACACTGTATAAAAAATTGTCAGATTTTATTTTATTTTCATCTATTTTTCTATCATAAACTCATACTTTTAAGGATACTTTTCATACAAGATTAATAATCCCCAAATCAATATTCCTCTAATTAATTTTGGCTTATCCAGGTTTATTTAAATTCAAATACAAAAAGCTTATAAAAATATTTTCCATTCTTTATTAAGAAAAAAACATTCATTTCATAAGAAACAGTTTAATTTTAATATCCATTTAAAATTTCGAGTTTAAACACATTTTTATAAACTAAACAAGAAGAATAGTCTTGCATGTACCTACATATTTGCCATATGTATGTTAAG
This sequence comes from Pissodes strobi, assembly GCA_016904865.1. NCBI lineage: Eukaryota > Metazoa > Arthropoda > Insecta > Coleoptera > Curculionidae > Pissodes > Pissodes strobi. The sequence goes on from MU181993.1 coordinate 578,927, forward strand.
CCTTTCGCACCAACTTCGTGCGTGGTTACGCACAGAGCAACTGTCAGTAAAAAAATCCGGCCGATGCAACCATCCTCTCTAGTTTGCTATTCTTGGTTTATTTCAACCTCTAGTTTTAAGTAGAGTATTCAGTGTGGGCTTGAACAACGACTTTGTTATTAGGTCAGCAGACTGTATAGATGTTGTAATTTTACTCACTTCAATCTCTTCCTCTAAGATATGTTCACGAGCAAAAAATAGTCTTGTACTTATATGCTTTGTTCTCTTATGGAATTAGCTATTTTGAGCTAGTCTAATGACACTTTCACTGTCAACATGTAGTGTAGAAACGTACTTCATCGATAGCTTCTTCATAGCGTCTCGTCAGCTATTTGAAGCTTCACGTGCAGCAACGACATCTACTCGCTTGTAGAAATTGCTACTGAAGACTGTCTTTGACTAAGCCGATATAGATAAACTACACTTGAAGTTGAACGACCTGTGGCTCGATCACTACCATGGTTAGCATCAATATATCCGTGAATTATTCGGGTCTTATGCCTGGGTTTATATAAAATACCATAGTCTTGATTTTCCTCCAGTTAAAAGAAAGTATAATATAATAAGGGTATCTCGGAAATTATAAATGAGTCAAATTTCATTTTATTGGTGACAAAGCTGCATGATTCTGTGACATCTTCAAAACAGCTCTAAAATTACCATTAATTCGTATATATAAATCTAACGATGATATCTAAATATAACTATGGGCCAAATTATAAATAAAAATATAACCTAAATAATTTATTCAAACTGCATAAAATAATATTTAAGACTTTTCGTTAATTTTTTAATGTGTCAAAATGTTTTAAGCGCTTTTGATCATCTTTTAGTTGTAAGTTCTACTAGGTCATAGTTTTATACTGAGCATTTAAAAATATAATTGTATGAGCGTTTAAAACTTTTCCACTATATTTATTGCCGATATGTAAATAAATACTTATATTTCTATTTAGGTTTTTCTTCTTCTGATGCGTATCCACAAATGGATATTTGCTATATATCCATTATTTTTCTGTTATTTGCGGTGTGTACATCTGTACTGTTCATCGCGCACCCCTATACACTAGCTTATGCTTCGCAGCCAAGACATTTTCTTTCTTCCTATTTCTCTTTTGCCCTCAACCTTGCCTTCAATTATCAGCTGCAAGAAATGATATTTTTCGTTTCATATCGACTCTGCGATATACTCATATCTCGAAAACCTCCAATTTGTTAATTGCACTCGCTCTCAGTGTCCAGCCTTCCATACCGGAAGGGAGCACGAACTTACCGTAAGCACCCTTCCGAATTTCAAGAACGTCTGTCGGGCTAGTTTAATGCGACATTTTACTTTCCTGTTCGATGTCCGATCTTCGAAAAGCCAGGTGCCTAGGAATTCGAATTTATCCGCTCTTTCTATAGGCGTTGTGTTAAATGTTATGTTGGAGTTACATATACATTCATGTTTCTGGAGATAATCATACATTTTGACTTTTTTGTATTTGGACCCATTAATTTACTCTATGCATCATCAGTATAACGGACATGGTTAATTCGCACCACATTACTTTTGACTCCCATTTTCACGTCTTCTAAAAGCTCTTGCAAAATTGCTTCTAAATACAAATTGAATATGAGTGAAGGTAGCATGCATCCCTGCCGTACTCCTCTTCTTCTTCATTCATTTATGCTGCTGTACTAGATCGGATGCTTTTTCGTAAACTATAAAACAGAGTCATACGTCCTTTCTCTGATCCTAGACAAGCACTTGTGTTGCGTCTATCGCTTCCATCGTATCTAACTTCTATCTTAACACAAATTGTGAGTCAACTAGGACCCACTTTTTGTATATTTCTTGGTGTATGATTTTAAAGAATACTTCTAAGGTATGACTTATGATGGAAAGCAAAAATTCAAAGCTAGAGATATTAGTCGAAAAAGTAAATATAAACATGTATTTCGGAAAGGATATTCCCCAAATTGCACTACCGAGTTGTTTAAGATATCTGTAGTAAAAAAATCATAAATCCAAGTGTACGTTTATATGCAGAAGAATTACAGCAAACTAAACAATCTGATGTGTTTTAAATAGAACAAGTTTTAAAAAAGAAGAGAAATACTATTCTTGTGAAGTGGCATTTATCTGCATTGGTCTTCTTAGGGAAGGGAATAAAAGAAGAAAGTAGGGCATAACCATTGTTTGGGGTAAGGACCTGTTTTATATAATAAATAGTTTCTGTAGTGCTGTGATGTCCCTTTCGTCCAAGAGTTTAAGTTTTTCCGAAGGAATTTCATCTGGGCCTCGGCTGTTATTTTTTGAACTACGTATTGCTTTTCCTAGCTTATCTTTAGTGTTCAATCGAGAAAGTTTTTAAGTTTAACTGAAAGTTTGTCGTCGTCGAAATTTCTTCTATATATTTTTCTAAACATAGTTTTTCTATTTGCTATCGATTATCTGGTTATTTTTATAGACTGTTACAGTTGGTCTCATATTTTTGTATATATGCGAGCAGTTTTCTTTAGCTTTTTGTGTAAGTTAAGATCATCGTGATTGTTTCTCAGTTATTCCATTTCAATGCATGAATGCTTCTATACATGCTATCGTCTGTTCCATTCTTGAGCAAGATCTGATCAGTCATCCATTTTGGGTTTTTGTTTATTTTTTTATATCCTAATATGTTCTGCATAGAGTTTGTTACAATATCTGTTATCTTATGATGCCGTTCAATCTTCTCAAATATTTAATGCTATTTTTTGAATTTGTGTGTATATATCGTTGCATATTTCGGCTTTTGTAAATGGGTCTCTCATTTTTTCTAATCATATTCGTCGTTGTGTGATTGGTCTTCTTTCACTTGACAATATAATTTTTAAAACGGCCATGTGGGCAGAAAGCACATTTGCCTCAGGATATATGCTAGCTCTCTTGACGATTGAGCTGAATCTTAGTTGATGAGAATTAAAGCAATTTGATTTCATATAATATTGTCCCTTCCATCCGCTGCGGACTTCCAAGTCTAAAGGCGGCGAGGATGAAGATGAAACTATGTATTCGTAACCTTCCTGTTTTCTTCTTGGCAGAACTGCAAAAGTTAACCATTCCTTTAATTCTTTTTTTCCAAGGCCAGCTCTTTCCTCAAATTTACCCTTTCCCATCTTGGCATTGAAGTATCCCAGTATTATGTTGTTTAGTCAATTTAAAGAGCTCTTTCACTTAATCATAAAATTATTCTATGTCCTGGTCCGGCAAATCTGCAGTTAGTGCGTATTCCTGTATTAGGTATATTAAGATCTCTTGGCTTGGCCCTGAGCTTCAACAAAGTAATGTTATCTGAGTATGATAAAGGCCACTACAGATTTTAATAGGTCCTTTGTTATTATGATTCCCATACCTTTCCTATGGTTTTGATCTTCGTTACCGGAGTAGAAGAATACTCCATCCTCCACACTGCATTCTCCAGCACCATCACACCAGGTTTCAGCAATACTTAGGATTTAGGTTAACATTATTAAACACAGTATGTGAAATTTGTGTTATTCGTGTGCGTAAAACTTGAAACGGCGACAGTGGCGGATTTACCCTAAGGCTCGGTAGGCCCGGGCCTAGGGCGGCCAGATTTTAAGTTGGCAATAAAGTAATTTTATTATGTAGTCTATATGGCGGATGTTGAGAAATGGGCGGCTGATAGCTTGGGGCCTAGGTCGGCCGAGACTGCAAATCCGCCACTGAACGGCGAGTTTGCTTTACCGCACTAGGTGTTCAAACTTTGCCACAATTAAACCGAATCAGAGTCTTTTATAGTTTCTGACATTCTAATAAAAGGGCTTGAATTTGAAAAACCTTGTTCCACCATTGCGTCGAGAATACTGTAGCTCCTAGGCTATAAGAAGAATATGAAATTTGTTTATAATATGTTATTGTTGTTGCCATGAACGTTCAAATGGTTATAAACCTCGACTAGAAGATCTTACATTTTTAGATTATGTAGTACTTTTTCGACGCAATGGTACATTGGCTACTAAAGATTTTCTATTTTGTTGCCATATTCTCTCCCTTTCGCGCATTCCGGTATTTTATCTATATAAAACTTGATATAATGCTTCACTGTATTTCAAATAAAAACAAAAAACGATAAGTTGTATTGCCGAAATAATTTTAGTGGCTGTAGGGATTATGTGTATATGTTTTATTCTTGTCTTCTTTTTTTTTTACAAAAATACATTTATGTAGGTTGCTTAAAGGCATAGGAAAAAAAATAAAATTGTACAGTTTTTGTTTCTTTACAGTGTTGCGCTATTCCCATTTCCATTATTTTATTACTTCCTTAGAATATAATAGCTAGTACAAAAATGAGTAAGTGGATATTTAAAAAGTGGCGCATTTAGAAGTAGCGAGTGACCAAACCCAAAATAACCAGCTTTAATACCAAGACTAATTGTTAGCACTAATAAATTGCAAAAAATTACTCACTGTCAATTTCCCTAAAGTACTTTTTTTTAAATATAAATTTATAGCATATGAAAATGTAAGGCGTTATAAGGACTAATAAAATTTCTAACATGCAATATTTGCACTTTTATGGTCAAACTACAAGACGTGCTCATTGCGCTCTATCTGGTGGAGAAGGTGTCATTCAAGATCCAAAACACGTATTCTACCAGATAACTCAATGTGAAGTTTGAATATCCCCGAGGAGCGTCTAGCCTATCGAGCAGTAATCCATGCGAACGGCCGGCGGCAGGTCGGTCATTATCTATGACTTTAAGTTAGCAGTTTTCTTACATGTTTATTGACATGTTATTCTCTCGGACATCAAACACAACTTATGCATTTAAATCTTAAAACAAACTAAATGTTTGTCTAGATGAGCTTAACTGAATTGGAGAGAAGGGAGAAACAAATATGCGGCTTAACTACATGGGGTAAATTATATATTATGTTTTGATTTTACGTTCATAAATGATTTCTATTCTTATTTTGTATATCTGCGAATGCAGCAGAACACCACTGTTTTGCGGAACAATGTTGTTTGTACCATGCCGCAATCATATTTTTCAGTCGGCTTCGATAAATCCGATACATTTGTGCAACTCTACGGATGAGAGCCGCGTTAGTACTTGCAAGTAGGATTTTAACAACGGAGGCAACTCTCCCCTGCTTCAAGCTGTCCTGGAATTAGGCCCCACCCACTTGACCTTGAGTGGGGGAGGAAGAGAAGAGTTATCATCGGTAGCAAATATCTTGCACAATGAAATTAAATATACAGTATTCAATTGTAGGTTAGTTAACAGGATATACAGATAAATTACCATGTAAAAAGGATTCGAAATAAACTAAAAATGAAATGGTTTAAATAAAAGAAATTTGATACACATTTGAAGGTAAAAATAATTTTAAGGGCGTCATTAAAATGTAAAATGAAAATAAAATACCTTAGGAAAAAAACATTAGATCTCAAGCATTTGATACCAAAGCAATGTAAAAGTTGCGTACTAGATCGCCGAGTATATATGGAAACTGTGATTGTGTCCCAGAGAATATTCTGCTGTCTCGAAGTTCTCTGTGCTCGTTCAGGTTGTGTAGCTCAAATAGTGATGAAGAATATAAACTCACTTGTTTCGAAATAAATGTACGTCTGTAGGCGACTTAGAATAGTATAATAATCGGAAGGCCGTGGTACGCATGTCTCTTTATTAGGAAGCGGCTGATGAGGATGGGTCCTTTTTAGACTTAGGTTGATACGTTAATTTGGGGCTTTCTTAAATATATTTTAAGTTACGTTGAATTGAACGGATTTACTTCGTTTACTTTATATCGGCGTATTTAACTTGATTTGAATTTAATTAACTGATTTTGTTGCTTTTAATTGACGTGTTCTAAGGAGAAGTTTATTCAGGCAATTCCGTTAAATTACAATCTGCCAATGAATCGAACACCTCAGAACCTTTTCCCTAAAGGAACAATATGGCTCTGGATGAACCAAGGGTCTGAACTTATCGCCAATAAGCGTTTGCCGTTAAGGTACTTACTACGAACTGAACCAAGTTGTCGTTTACTCGGCTTGCTCGCTATTTTATATTAAAATTTTCTGAAAGTTTTTAAAACATGTTTAGGTAATAAACATAATAAAACTGTCTTTGAAGACCAAGTAACAAGTTCATACTTTAGACTGAGTGATATTTTTTGGAATAGAATCATTACCTTCTCTACTAGCATTGGCCCTTAGTGCTCAAAAGCATCTTTTATAATAAAAACTCCAAAACTCATCGCTACTGAGTCTAAAAAGAACAAAAAAATATAACCAATGAATAAAGATTTTTCAAGAATGCCCAAATACCTCTTTTAAAGATTCAAAAACTGATTGCTAATGAGTTTATATGAAAGAAGAGAAACTCCCTAATTATTAAAGAGACATGTCGGATTATTACATAATGAGATATATGTTACATTTCAAAGTTCTAGTCTTGGCCATGCCCATGGCCTAGTTCGGTCCTGGATTCCAACCAATGATCACCCACGCTTACCACTACTCAGTTCAGAATATTTACTGGGGGTCTCGATTTGGCTGCTATTTGTATAAGGGCTGTTTTCCATCTGACCGAATTTGCAGGACGTCGCTGGATGTACATGAAAAAGATATAAACAAAACAAAAATACTCAATAGCGACAGTTCTTCTTATCCTAACGTTTTCCCTTGACTAAGGTTTTAATATTTTTTTTCTTTTTGCTCTTTAATTGCTGAGTTAATGACAGATACTAATTTTTATTATCTGAAAACATTATCTTATCTTGTAATTCAATATTTTTTTATTTGTCATTATTAGAAAAGTCGGCATTTATGTTTCAAAATTATAACTATTATTAATTAAGTCATTCATTATATAGTAATTAATTATATGGTTATTTCACGGATGTGTTAAAAATTTTAAAGCATTATTTTAAAACTTAGTAATGTATGTATCTGATCTTAAATATTTTATATTTATTGTCAGGAAAATGGGCCAATGCTTTAACGAATTAAAATAATAATTGTTATTGAAATATTAAATAATTTGTGTATCTTATAGCTAAAAATTCATTTTAATATTTGTCGATATACTTTAACCGTTCAAATATGTGACAGTCATATTTCTGTTGAATCAGTGCGTTGTAATGTATCGAAATTTGAACTTCTCAGGTGGTAGCATCATTTGACCTAGTCATTGACATTGCTGTTGAAAATAATAACATTTATCAGCGAATATGCTGATGCTGATTTATTTCTATATTTGGCCTGGTATAAAATGTACTTATAACATCGGTTGCTCGATCTCAATAATAGTAAGCATTGCCGAGGTTGTCTAGAACAATAATAATAATAATATGGTATATACAGACAGAATAAAAATATTTCACTAACGTCATAACAAAATATTGTATGTACTTGCATTAAATATTTCCTTCATTATGTTTAATTCGGTAATATGTCTCCATATGCTAGAATTTGAATGCTGATGTATTTATAATATATTTGCTTATCACTACAATGCTTATACTGATCTTAAAATCGTATATAACCTTGTATTCTGAAAGTATAAATAGAAACAGTTGGAGTAAAATACACTAGAAGTCCTTCTTTTGCTACACGCTTATAACGAAATATAGATTAGGTAAAAATCGTCTGGAATAAACCAACTCCGAGGGCTCTTATCCTTTGTTGTTATCATTTATTAGGTACTTCTGATAATATGTAGAACCAAAAGACCCTGCTCTCATATTCAAGAACTAGTTTTAATAAACATTTTTGAGGTAGGAACAATTAGAATGCGTACTCCTTTTTGACAGGTATCTTGTTTATGGAGAGAAGCTTTTACAGTAATGGTAACTTACGATTTAGTCTACGTTTAGAAGTTATGTTATAACGAATATGCTTTTTGAAAAGCTTTCTTCTTTAAAGATCAATAAATTAGAGGATGTTTCTACGAGTCCAGCGATTCGAAAAGCCTAGACGATCGAGCCAAAGTGGTGTAAATAATATAATCGTCTAGGGATAGGGCTAAATGTACGATGCGATACCGTGCATGCGTAATATGACCGAAATATCGGAATAATCCATGTCTTTACGGTTCTAGCAAAATTCCTTTAACGCCTCGGTGGTGTAATAGCCATTGTTCATGCACGGTATCGCATCGAAAATTTGGCCCTATCTCTAGACGCTTGTTAAATAATTAATCAACTTGAAAGTGCTATTAAACAGTCGACATTTACAAATCTTAATCTTTGGAAAATGCTGCTTTTTCTATAATAATTATGAAATCAATCATAAAATATTTATCTACTGAGTAGGTTATAGTGTACCACAATTTGACAGCCACATGATTTTTGAATAGTTTCTAATTGTAATAGCCTTTCAACATTATCAGACTCAATGAATAATCTATACCTGCAATGAAAACCGAATATCATAAACCTATACATCTGTAGTAAGACATTAAGCCGCTGATTTTTGAAAAGCGTACCCTTTCTCTGGTTATTAGCTTTAGGTATAGTTCTAAGTAATGATAATATGAGTGTCACTATCATCAATTCAAGACCGTTCTGGAGACTTTTAATAAAAAATAAATTGGCTGATCTGATCCATTATTGTTGAACATTTAAATGACATTTTTCTAGACTAGTAATTTTTATCTCTATTAAAATTAACAATATTTTTTCTTTCCTTTTTCAGGTAAGATGGAGTCATAAATTACCAGTCAACTGCGAGCTAGATAATGTACAAGTGTAAGTAGGTTTGTTTCATTAGTCAGTTTTAGATGATGAACACTACCCCTTAAAATGTTGTAAAGAG
>MU181993.1:592775-611064 GCA_016904865.1 Pissodes strobi
TATACGGGGCATATACAACTAATAAGTATCATGAAAATTAAAACGTTTGACACCTTTACGTTAAATTGCTTGTAAAATTTGATGCAGTTGAAATGAAATTGATACAACACTGATAAAGGATAGTTTCTTCAAAATTAAGGCCGATTTTAATTACAACCGGAAAACTAAATAAAAGAAGAGTTTTCGTTGCAAATTGATATACCCAACTAGTGTTTGAGATATTTCAGCTTTAAAATTTTATCGCACTTACCGAGGAAATATTAGTTTTGTTTAAATATTTCATTCCGATTTAATACCGTCGGCGATAAAGAGGATTTTTATTAAAATTTAGTAGAAATATGTAGACTTATAAATGAAATGTACAAACAAAAATACTGGGTTACCAAAAAGAGCGTAGGCTGCTGAATTATCATATTTTATTTTTATCCTGACAAGATTCTCTATTTTATGTCTAATAATAAACGTTCAATTTTTTTAGATATTTAGTACACCTCATTTCTTTATAGTGTTGTTCTTTAAATAACAATGAAAGTTAAAATAGGGCAAAATTATTTAGGTATACCGTTGAAAAACGTACGCAAGATCCTTTGGGAATTGTGAGAGAAGTAGGGCAAATGCACCATGCATTTTACAATCGAAGAATACCATACCGTTTCGTATTTGGTTGAATTGGTCGTGTTCTAAGCGAAATAGATAAGCCCTTAAAAGTAGAAATAGATAATATGGTTAATAAATAATTGATATTTATAATAGAAAAACTTGGCAAGAGATGTAAAACTTGTAGAAGTAGAGAGACAAGTACTGGTATAACTTCCAAGTGTTTAAAGTAGAATAGAGCAAACGCAGACATGATATATATTTCTTAAAAGGAATAATGAAGCTCTGGCGGTCTTTATTTTTCAACTGACAGTACTAAAATTTGTAGCAGTCTAATCCAATATAGCCAGTCAAATCAGCTGAGAAAAACTAAGTACAGGTATCTAAAAAAATACATAGCTGCTATTGAAATAACTATTAATACATCGGATCTTTCATTAAAATAATCGAACTCATCCTATTTCAGTTATTACTAAAACGGAGTTTTATCCACGATTCCGAAACAGAATTATTGCACTCGACGCGCGTTTCGCTAACCGTGTTAGCATCATCAGGAGATGATTAAAACTTGAAAAGTTTTTAGTTTTAATCATCCCCTGATGATGCTAACATGGTTATCGAAACCTGCGTCGAGTGCAATAATTCTGTTTCGGTATTGTAGATAATAAAACTCCATTTTAGTGCATTTTGCCGAAGGTTCCAAACCCCAAGTTTTTCAGTTATATTGCTAGATATATCAATATCAACAGAAATCTACGGTCGCGGCGCACCAACAGTATGTCCAACACTGGGGCTAGTATGATTTGCCAACCTATATCCAATAATTTTTATCTGTAGGGTCACCTAAAAATTCTGGTGGATTTTGAACTAGTAGATAACATAAAAATTTTAGGGGGAGAATTGTGGATGGATTCTACACCTCTGTAATTTTTGTCATGTGTGAGGTTGATGGTAAACATTTTCAGCATTTAAAACGTAGGTAATGTTAATTTTTATTTCATTTCAATGTCGCTCAATCGCTAAGATGGTCATCAAGTTTTCTAAAAACAACAAAATAACATGTTTTCTGCATATGGAGGGTGTTCGCGTGAAGATGCTTACTATTGCTATCTCGGTTAATATTGAACCTACGAAGTAGGTTAAATTAACAAACTACTGGCAATTTTTCCGCTGATTACGACACTGAAAACAGAAAAACAATTGCGATTCTAATTTACGAGTTATTTTCGGAAATTGCCTTTTTTTAAATGGAACACCTTTTTCGCATATTTGTATTCCACGAAAAATTCCTGAAAATTATTAAAATTCCTGTTACATTTAACCTCAACCTCTGGTTAAATCTGAAGTTAGTGTCAAACAATAGCTTATGACAAACTAAGATGAAAAGTGTCGTAGCATTTTAGTCTATCTTGAGTCGTTTAGATTCTACAAAATGCTCGATTTTGAACTGTCGATATTTCATAAACCGTTGAAGATAGGTAAAGGGGATTATTAATAAAATGTGCCTAGAATTTTTCTGGAATCCAAATATGCAAAAATATACAGGATGTTTTAAAAAAAAGATAATGTCCAAAAATACCTCGTAAATTAAATACGCAATTGTTTTCTGATTTTAGCATCGTAATAAGAGGAAAAAATGCTAGTAGTTTGGTAATTTAACCGACTTTGTAGGTTCAATATTAACTGAGATAGCAATAGTGAGCATCTTCAAGCGAACACCCTGTGTATTTCTTCAACTAAACTATACTAAACAACTAAAAGCTAAATCAATCTATTTAAAAAATCTACATTTTGTCAAGATCATGGCTGGTATGATCTCTGCTCGGATTATTCTTATTATTTCCCTGTTAAGCCAAAGCTAGTATACGCTGACATCTATTGTAAAATACGGATATCTTATAAGGTTTCTAGTAGGATTTTAATTCCCCATCGAATTCAATTGAATTAAAACACTACACATCCATAAAAACAATGCGAGAATATAACGAAGCGTTCATTCGCTTTAAAAGGCAAGCAGACAATAAACACACCTGCAAAGCAAAAAGACGGTAAGTCATATTTACAAGGGGAAAAAACCGTAACTGCGCGCTTCGACAGCTCCGATACGGTCTTTTCGCTTGGCATTGAGTAGATTCGGCATTTTCGCTTTGTAGACCATAGCAATTTTGCAGTTACGGTAAATTTAAATAATGAAAAACAAATAGTAACAATTGAACTGCAGTGTTCTGCATTTCTAAGAATATAGTTTGGTCAATTAAAAGTCCAAATAAGACAATAACTCAATTTTCAATTTAGTTACGGTCTTTTCGTTTTGGACGGCAGCATAGGTGTGATCGTATACTTTCTAGGTTACATTTTATTGGGGCCAGATGAAATTCTAGGGTTTCATGTAGGATTATTTTTGATATTAGTATTTGTGATCACCACTTTTCTTGCTTTATTAGTGTTACCCCTGCACTTTTTTTCAATAGCAATGTTTAGTTCATTTTAATTGCTGAATGTCAGCACGTTTCACATTGTAGCGTTGTAAATGCTGCCAAACCCAGAAATACAGTTTCTTACATTTCAATGGTAGATTTCTGCGGTTAATATTATTTTTACTTTATATTAGAACCTAACATACCTATTCTGAACTTAGGATTTATATCTTAAAATTATAAACATTATCTATTTTACAATTTGAAATATTGAAACGCACCCCGCCCGTATCGACGGATAGATTTCCGAAGTGCTATGTGGTCGTTTTTCATTTTCGAATGTTCTCTTGACGGATGTCGAATATATATTTTTTGGCAATTGACGTGGTTTTGTGCTCCGCGCGATGAAAACGTAAGAAGAGAAAAATACAAGTTTTAAAGTCGCGATTTTATCGTTGTAATTTTTCACCATCAGGTTCATTTTTCATATAAATTTACCGTGAGCTAAATTGGCAAACACACAGCAATTAATATTTTATCGTATAATCGGCAATATCGTCCCGTAAATCTGCTTTATGTAAAATGAGGTTTCCCCTTTTTAAAAGATATGCAACATCCTTATATTTCTATATCGAATAGTAACAATTATTTATAATTTAACTAAGGTCCTTCCTCGTGGCTGAACCTCCACCCTCCGCCCGGTCTTTTCCTGGCCTAGAGGGTTTTTCAAGTTTCATTATTGCTCGCTTGAAACCCTTTTTTGTCAAAGTGATGCTGAACGCATAGTGTGACGTGCAGCTTCGCAGGAAACAGTGAAAGCCTTAATTTGGACCAGCCAAGTAGCCGGGTGGGTACATAAACAGGTTAACGAATTGAGCTCACTTCGATTTTTCCCTGTTGATCCTCGTTGGCTATATATTGTTTTTGCAGGTTGATTTATTTGATTTAATTTATCTTGTCTGTTTGTATCTCCACTGATATTATCGCTGTAATGGAATTAATTTATAATTGTTTTTATTTAGGAGATTATTCTTTATTTAGGGCATTCTCTGATTGTCGGATACTTAGTCAGAACTTTGTAAATTCAGGTTTTAGTTAGGAAGTATTGATGCTTTAGAATTTAAGATTAAAGGCTAATGATCTATAATTTGTGTGAGTCTTGTTTTAAAGAAATTAATAATTATTTTAAGTGCGATACTATAATCTAAATTGGGTTTGAGATCTAATAAATGTTCTATTCTGCATATAATAACTCAGAAGTCAAGGTGAAGTTGAATTTAGGCAATTGATTTTCAGGTTTTTCAATATTTTTAAATAGGGTATTTTTCTAAATTTTACTACTCAAATCTCAATTCTAAAGAATTATTGATATATTTATACTAGAAAACTTTGTGGCACCTTCGCCCAACTGTCATCAGCTCTACGATCCACACCTATAAATGTTAGAGTTAACTAGGCATATGGACCGGTTGTTAAGCAATTAACTAATCGTGTTGCAGTATAAACCTGTCATGACTATACACCATATAGTCATCATTATATCTCAAGGCCCTGCAACAAATCCAAAACTCCTGAAGACATTGTTTATATTAAGACACTGTTGCTAAGGTTTTAATAATATTTACACATATTTACGGCAAAGATGAAAATAATATCAACACAAGAATAAAACAGATTTATACTGATTCCATTTATAACATTGACTTCATTTTATCTGTTAGTATATTAATTAAAGTAATAGTTCAAACGTAACTTCTTAGACATCTTAATCTTGATAAAAATTTGAAAGCTTTTAAAGAAGGCCGAATTAAAAAAAACATCAAGCAGAGAGCATTACAAGATTTCCGGCGAAAGCCCCTGCGACTTCAACTTTTGTCGCTCGACCCATGTTTACTCTAATTAATTAAAACACGTGCTGGCCGGGCAGACAGAGCCGTTAATTAGTCAAGTGTAATTTAATGTAAGCTTTGATTTTAACCTCATCTCATTTACGACAATTTTCTCTGTTAGTCCCCAAGAGTAGAATATTAAAGTATTTAATAGAATGTTCATTTAATGAGAAAAATGAATCCTTACGCATTTAATTTGAAATGTCTTATTCGAAGTAGAAGAAGGAAACTGAACCACCTTTATTAATTATATATTTTTTGCTTAGCAGTTCATTAATATTATTTTAAATGAAAACTTTGCATATGAAATGCGCTATCAAATCAATTTTAAATCAGCTCATCATCCTTACATTACTCTCAGCTGGCGCTCGTGGTGTTTATTTTTTATACTAACTATGCAAAATATAGAGTAGTAGCCAAATAAAAACGAACAGGCATTATAGCTCTTTTATTTTTAAAGATATTTTAAAGTTTTGGAAATTTTTATGACGTATTCGTTTGTCTTTTCAGCAAAGCAATTGAGCGTGAATAAATGTAATATGGTATAAAATATGGATTATCTCGCTCATTTTCCAAAATTCATTAAATCAGCTTGAAGAATAACACACATTTTATACCTCAAAAACGGTATCATAATGTACCTATTGTTATTAACTAGCCTTCATAAGAAGCTCTTAAATAGCTTGGTTGGTATAAAAGCCATATATGTTGTTACCTTGTAATCTGTTTATCCTCTAAAATGGGCCATTATATTTTTGTGAAGAGTATCCATGAAGTTAAATCTAGGTACACTACGATGAAGCCTGATCATTATATTCTCCAGTTATTATATTGAGATGCAATTATTGTTATTCTCCAAAATGCATTATTAATTTCCCCTGCTGAACAAGATTATCCAAATTATTATAAACAGATAAAATTTTCAGCACCCTCAGTTATTTTTTAGATGAAACAAAAACGCCGGATTTGGAATATCCATTGAAAAACATTCGAGCATCAAATAATTTAAATATAAGGCATAGTTGCCAGATCAGTATTTAACATTAAAGTTGTTTTCGCTTGGTGGCAGAGATTTTCACGAGAAGCTACTGATGATTTTTCATAAATCCATTTAGTTTAGGCTATTTACCTTGTAAATATTACCGCCATGAGCAAAGCAAGACCAAGAACAAGATTTGCATGGTCTTGGTCATGTCCTTACGCATAGAGTCTTGCTCTTGTTCTTGCGAACTAATGTGCTATGTTGATCTTGATCTTGGTCTCAGCAAGAGTCTTGCAAGGCTTGCTTTTAAACAAGACGTAAAATTAGAAAAAATTAAACAAGACAAAACAGTCAACTAATCTCAGACTGCTTCGAATTTGATTTCCGTATGTTCCACTCTTACCATTGAGTATCTAAATTTCTGATATTTTCGAAAATATAAAAATCTAACAATCGAAGATTAACTGTGCGAAATTTGAAAGAGTCTCGCAAAATTCTTACAACTTGCAAACGTCTTGGTCTTGCAGGACATGGTATTGGTATTTCTTGTTCTTACATACACAGTCTTGGTCTTGGTCTTGCTAACCAAAAGACGATCTCGGTCTTGATCTTGTTCCCTTTGCAAGACCAAGATTAAGATTGCAAGACAAAGACCAATCTCGCACATCACTATAAATATTTCCAGATCTGGGTAGATTTGCAAGAGTTGACTGATGGCTGATCAATCGTTCATCGTAACTCTCTAGATGTTAATACTTTATCTGACAGTGTGTTATCATAACCAAAACGTAAAATATAATATATTATACGTTTACAAATAGGTTATAATATGTTTTACCAAGACGTTTGTATGACTGTATATTATACAGTCATACAAACGCCCTTGGTAAAACATATTATAACATTTTCGTAATGTAATTAATACTTCTTATAGAAACAAAACACGGAGAGATTGTTTGGCTGTCCGTCCTCCTTATTGACACACTCATCCCTTTTCTTCTTAAACTCAAATCAGCCAGTGGCATTAGCTTCGCATAGCGGTGTTGCTATGCTTAACATAAATATGAAATATATTGGGAACTACTAAAATGCATAAACTACTATGCAAATATTATCCTGACCTAAGTTTGAACTTGAACTTTGAGAATATTATGTAAACATAAAGACAAATTATAAACAACACGAGCAGTCAACGCAATTTATTCAATCTTGCCGAGAAAGATATGGCCAGGCTGGGCTCGTCCACCAAAAGCCACAGGTTTTTAGGGTATCAGGGTTTATACCATGAGACAACATGACGTATACAGGATTTTCCTGGGTTTATGCATGATTTCCAGTGGTCCGGGGACATTCTATGACCCACGAATAATTGGAAAACATTAGGATGGGTTCATATCGAGCCCAAATATTTTGTGGGATCCCTCCGCAGAAAACTTGCATTAATATTCTCATTTACCTTACAATTCGATTAATTCGACGAAACAAAAGATGTACACAATTATAATCTAGGTGTAATGAACAGTATGAACACTTTTATTGTAACCACTCATGATTTTACACAAAACAGATTCACATTGCTATTTTCAATTTTCTACATACAAGCATCATATGCCTCCATGGAAGCATCGGCAAATTCATGGAGTTCAATTTTCATAGAATTATGGTATAATACATGCCTGGGTATATTCCAATAATTCAATTTCAAAAGTTGCTGATTGAAGCGACGCCATTTTCAATTGGGATCAGATGGCCGGGAGGAGCAACAAAAATGGGGGGAAGAACTTGTAAATTTATTTTTTAAATTAAGTTGGCAAGCAAAAAATATTATCTGACTATGATTGTATAAATCAGGCAAATAACGATCCGTCAAAGATTTAAGCTCCCGCTCCGTAAAATTACCTTAAATCAATTTACGAAAGTTTTCTTATATAAAAATTGGTTGGAGTTTCGTGATTTACTTTATTCCTAAATAAAGTCGAACTCTGCTATATAACAGAAGTTTCATTATTCGATGGCAGCTCTTGAGGGAGGTGTGGCGCATATAATAAGAAGCATTGAGTTATGTAGAGACAACTATCCCATAGCACGGGACCCTTTATATAATACCAGAACTATTAATAGTTGAAGTAAATTACCTGAAATTTTACTTCTTGTACTTATAGGTACCTACTTCAAGTACTTAACTTCAAGTAATTTTGTTATTAGATACTTGTATACTCGGCGCGCCGAACAGATTCACCAAACACGGAAAACACGGATACAATAATTCTTCTTATTTTATGATTCCAATGGTTCCAAACATAGGAACTTTCATTAACACACTCTATTTTTATTTTTTGTATTATGGATAAGAAAAATCGAAATGAAAAACAAAACAGTGGGTCGATTCAATCATAAAATAAGACGAATTGTTTCCGCGATTGGTGAATCTGTTCGGCGCGTCGAGTATAGTTATATTTTCAAATATCTATTCAAAATATTTTTATCTATTATTACCAAGTATTTTATGTGACGTATTTCTAAGAGTCCTTGGATGAAATTCAGGTCAAAATTTGCTGCAAGTATTTAAGGTTAACGTGAAGTAAATACTGGCCACATATTGGCTGATACTTGCAAAACGGAACGAGAAGATTATATAGAAAATCATATTGGTAGATTAATTAAAATATCACGCACTTAAATTGCCAAATCAGGTGAGTTGTGCAAGCTATACACTTAATTTAATTGCTACCCCCGGATGATAACAATGCTTTGAAAAAAATACAAATTTAAGAACCAAACAATATATCTACAATTCTCAGTTTCTTTTTTCACTATTGTTTTGCCACCTCTTGCACTTTTATGAGAAACAAATAGAACAAAAAGTTTAGTACGAAAGTAGCGGAGTGTAATGAAAGTGTTTACATATATACAGGATGTGTAAAAAACTATAGCATCTAGCAGACCAGAGTTGTTCAAAAATAACCTAACCTATTTCTGATTATAATTCTGGCACATTCTGACAAATCTCCTCATTAGTGTTAATCAAATAAAATAATTTTGTTATGTTATATTCAAGATTATTTCTTAATGCATTCAAAAATAATCCGAGGTCTTATTTTCTGATATTTTTAAATCTAATAGATTGTTTTATCTCCGCTTTTATCAAACAAACTGATATTATATATTATAATCTGTATTTCAAGTTTAAGGTTCTTTAGAAAGTTTTTATTTATGTGGAAATAAAATATCCTCATATTTTAAGTTTCAGTTAAAAATAGGAACTGTGATGTTAAAATTTCAAATCTAATAAATTATTCAGTTTTCTGTATTATAGTATAGTTTCCAAGTTTTTGGTACATTCAATTTATTCTGCATAGTGTAATAATAATTATAATATATGTTTCTTAACTCTCTATAAATAACTTTTGCAAATTTTATTTTTATAATATACAATTAAGGAAATAAATATTGTACATTAACGCCCGATTTTCCAAACGGTATTTTGTTTGCCAGAATTCCGTTTTAAGTTTTTGACACGAATTTCTTGATTCTTGTATATTCAAAGTTTCATGGATAGACTTTTATAAAAATATGTAGATACATTATACAACCAAATATTTTCAAATTAGAATTAGTACTTTGAAATCATGCTTCGCTTAATTTAGAACTAAGATACACAGATATACAACATTTTATTGGAGTTAGTATTAGGTATACATGGCGAGTTATAAGATAAGATATAAAGCTTTATCACTTTATTTTTGATGTGGGAAACATTAAAACAATATTTTAAAGATATTATAAACACTTGAAGTACCAAAATTATTACAAGTAGTTTACTTAAAGTATTTTTTACATAATTGAAGTACTACATATACTTAAAATAATGCCACTTTATTTGAAATGTTTATTTCTTACTTGAAGTAAATTTCTTAATGAAATTCAAGCTTACTTGATAATTGAAGCATAATTAAAAAATTTTATACTTATACTTCAAGTAATTTTTTAAATATATTTACTTGATACATATTCTTGAAGTACTTTCGTATGACAGCTTTCTGTAATAGGTATGCAAATCGTAGCATTCTTGTGCAAAATCATGTGACAGCACTCTTCGATCTGCCTATTTTGTCGTGTGAATTTTCTAGTGAGTTGAGAAAGAGCAATGTTAGATATTATTTTTGATCTATAACCTTATTAAGGAGTTTAAATTAACCTTACGAATATTGGGATACACTTTTAATCTATATTTTGGGTAAGAAAATACATAAAAATCTCATCTCGGGTTTGGGCGAAGAAAAATGCTAATAAGAAAAGTGATTTGTTACCGTCTTATATACCGTTGTGAATGTTACAAAATCCAGTGGTGCGATTTTCCCCTTAGTGAAGCGGCGAGCAAAGCAGCGATAAAAGAGAAGAGCAAGGAGGCGAAAGTAAACAAATTAATAGAAGTTAGGACGCGCATAGTGAGACGTACTGCAGGGAGTTATTCACTCTGTATTACTCGAGCAAAGCGATGTGTATAAACAAATTTGATTTCTTTGCTCGGATCGCCGTTCTTGAACATATGAATTTGTGATTATAAAATGGATATTGATGCATTGATCAGTAGTATTTTTCTTAAAAATGCTTTATGGGACCAGTCCAACGTCAGTTGTGTCTTATTTAAGTGAGGTTTCTGATGAAACTATTGCACTTGTAATTACATATAAACTTTCATTTTAAGCTTCGTTTCACTATGATCTTTTTATTCCAAATAAAATGTTAAAATAAAAATTGATTTCTTTAGCTTAAGGTCACTGTCAGTCGTTCTATGGGGCTAATTGGGTTGCGATTGAAGTTTGTTTATTTCTTAACTAACGTTTATTGGATTGTTTCCAAAATATAATCAAACATGTCAACGTTTCATACGAAAATATGAGTAACACTATTCTGGATGTTCACGGAGTTCCTTGTATAAATGATGAAATTCACCAAGTAAGGTTCTGCTTTGATTTATTTCGTGAATACTGCAACGTCTAGTTTTTCCTTTTTGTTCTTTAATAAATACCATAGGTATAGAAAATTTTCTGTCAATAACCAATTCAAGTTTGACGTCACTACCTTATTACTGCTCGATCTTAAACGCCTCACTATGTATTCATCTACTCTTTTATGATCGCGCATAACTTCATTGCTTTTCACTTCTTCTTCATCGCTGCTTTGCTCGCCGCTTCACTATGTGTTTAGCCTTACTGGTCAATTTGTGTTATCGATACTCCTGCTACCCTACTTCTCTCCACTTTGCTTCCGTTGTTCCGGGTCGCTCAAAAGATGAATCGGTTTGGAGCGCCACTTGACAGATGTGGTATATATTCTTTTTAGTGCGAATTTGCAGTCCTTGCATTCCTGTAGAAATTTATAGGCTATGGGCGGTAGGTATATTTATACCTACCAGTAGTGTGTTGTAGCCGGCGCCAAAAAAGAACGGAAGATACAGAAGGATGCATTTATCTAAATATACCTATTTACCGGTTATCTTATTAATTTAGTATAAAGTTAGTGTAGTAAAATACTGCCTATTTATAGTGTTTCGTGATTGACTGCATTTAGTCAGACTTTAAAGAATTCAACATTTAGTTGGAATTATTTCAATATGGGAATTGGGCAATATTAATGTTATAAGTCATATATGAAAACTTAGTATCTTATATTGCTTTGGTTTAATAATCTGATAATATAGGTGAAATACATTATGAGAGAATCTTCTCATTAATTTACGGGCGATACCATAACTTCAGATTAATTTGAGATAAAATTAATTGGCTTTGGAGTGTGTGAAAGTTTTTAACATTGAAATAAATAAGTTATTGGGAATCTTGATTTTTATTTTGGTACGTTGTAGTCAAGATAATAACTAAGTCGTGTATCCTCAGTTTTTTCAACGTTCTTATACAGAGTACTTTTCCGAATTTCATTATCCTATTTTTAAGGATCAATAATCATTGATATATTTCTAGTAAAAAAAAGAAATTAGTGGGCGCCTTCACCTAACTGACAAGACATAGACTCATGCCTTAAAAAAATCGAATCGCGCCTACTAAGCAATTAACATATCGTGTTACGTAATTAGCACTCGACGCAAATGGCTGGTTACACTTTTACTAGATATATGATTTTTTCAGGAACAGGGCAGGGAATCTAAAGCTGTAAAATGAAAAGATAGAAAAATCAAACACGTTGAAATCGTGCTTTTTTTCGTCGGAAACAATTGTGCAGTATATGTGGCGATTCTAATTTTTGAACACTTTTTGGATGGAAATAAGATCCGAAAAAAAATCCTTCATATTGACACACACTATCCTTCCACTCCTTGAATTCAAATCAGTCGGTGCCTTGAAACAAGTATCTAATATGAAAATACTTGTTGTTTTATAATATTCTCCATAACAAGAATTTTTGTTCAAGATTAACTAAAATCTATATCAAATGTAAACAACTCTATTAAGTATTACTAGGTTTTCACTAATTCAAATTAATGGAGGAATCAATAGTAAAATGTACCTACTTACTTGTTGCAAAAACCGATCTACTTTTCTTTAAGTACCTACTTGCCGATGTATGTATGTTACCTTAAAACTGATATCAATACCATGGAGTCCACTTTAGGTACCATGCGTTGATGTAAGAGTGAAAGGTAATATTCTCAGAAGAAGAAATATTAGCTTATAATATGCTAGTAATTCATATTTCTTAGGTATAATTCAACATTAATTTCTTTTATTGTATATACTCTTAAATTTCATACCTTTATTTGCTACATAAGATGTATATATTCTGGGGCCATCAGCGGCAGATATACTGCTACAAATATTATTCTTAGCTTCTCCGCAGCAACATTTGCTTATGTATTGGCATACGGATAGACTTCTAAACTCTATTTTTTAAGAATCCTATTGCCAAATTTTGGTCTTGATGATTGACATTATATTCAATTTCAAATTTGTACTGACATAGTTACCTGCCACACTGTGCACTGTAAGTGAGGAGTACAGAAAAGCATGCTTTAGATTATCTTACTGCTTTTCATAGATTAATTAAAATCATATTTATTTTTTAAAATTGATTGTTGCTTAAAACACGAAACGCCTTCAAGAAAATATTTATCGGCAGAAATGCAGCATGCAGTGCCTAATGGGTAACTGGACTTTAACGATTTAGCTCCTAATCACAAACACTTTGTAGAGAGGCGTTCAAAACTGCTTCGGCTAAATTTTAAGTATTCTTGTGTATCATATTTGGAACGTTCTGTATTAAAACAGCGTTTTACAGAATACCATTGATGAAAATAGCGTAAAATTGAAACAGCTCCGCATCAGAACCCTATTCTGTAAGGGACGATTTTTTTATGACATTATTTGATATAGAGCCGGCTTAGAGCTTTACAACCCTATTATATTAATCGTGCTATTAATACTAAATTATTTACGTAAATAAAATATAATTTTAATAACTACAACGGTTAAAATGTCGGATTTATGACCGGGAAAATTTCCGAGCAACCAAGGTCAAGTTGTATTTTACTAATAAAATATTTTATATATTTTTGGACAATTCAACAAATTTTATTTATTATATCGAGTATATCATTCGCCGGTTCTTATTGCAGAAATTAGGAAAGTTTTAGGTAGTTGGACGACGACTCTAAAAATGATTTTGTTTTCGAGACTTTTCCCCCTACGAGATTATTTAAATTATTATTTAAAATGAATCTGCATTTTCTTGCATAAATTTCTTGTTAGGCCAAGCGTTGGGTACAAAATATGGGGTTCTGTTTGCAAAAGGTCGAACAGAAATGAAATTTTGTGGGATGGTAGAGATAGGTCCCCTGATAGTACATCTAAGTTTGCGACCTCGGGGGGGTGCCGCTCGAGGGGTGGGGGGATGAAAACTCTGCTTCGCGGCGCTTGGAGGAAAATAGCACCGTTGGAGTAGGCGCTATAAAAAAAAGTTCAAATAACATATGTAGGAAACAAAATTATGCACAACTTTGGTTTTATACACTTTTTCGGTCCGACCAATATTTTTTGCTCTACGGCGCGCCAAACTTGGGGGGTAGTTTGCAAATTTTAACAAAATCAGAGTATAATCGCGGATTGAAACAAATATGGCTACCAAACAATTCTGGTATATTTTTTCCTGTAAGAGTAAGGTTTTCTAAGTAAACTGATGCTTGATTCGTTAAATTTGACCTTATATTATAAAGGATATGATTTATTGAAGTGCGCCCTTACATACTCTGATATGGGCATTTTTCATCTATCATGATTTGTAAAATAGTGCTCGAAAATTGTCTATTGTTATTTTTACTACATAATTTACAGTTAAAAACTTATAAAATAGAACTGCATAATGACCAAACTTTCATTGAAAATTAAAATTGTGAAAGTTAAAAACTCATAAAATAAAAAATAAAAACTCCATAATCCCCTCGAGCAGCGACTTAGAGTGACTTTATAGCAAAAACCAAAACGTTCAGTCCTTACCAGGCTGGAATGGCTTCATGGAAGAAGTGACCTGGTCAAAACTATACCAACGCAGTATGATCTTGTGTTTACCGCTTATAAACGCTCCACCGAGTGACTACGATACTGTCTTCACGTCCCTTCTATCAGCAGCAAAAAAAGTAAAAGTTTGCAGCAACAAACTTGTTTTGTAACGTTTGACCAGCCGTTATATATAAAAGCGCGTGACATTATCGCAAGTAATGTTGATCCTGCCTTAACCAACGTTGTTCCAATATTAGGAGGATTTCTCATGGTAATGTCGTTTATGGGGGCCATCGGCTATATCATGGCCGGAAGTGGCCTAAAACAACTCATTAGTGTGATTTATGCCGAACAGTCTGTTGATAAGATGTTGTCCGGGCATGCGTATATAAGGGCCGTAAGAGCACATATTTTATGCCACTTAGCTTTTGCCAAGATTATTTGGCAATCTATAGAACTTGCAGAAGATGAACAAGCTTGTATGTCCAAACTCTTGGATCCTGCGGATCGCTCGGTTATACTGACGATAGAACAGAGTGAATCGTACAAAAGCCTCACAGGAAAATTCAAAAAGCGCCTTATGCAACTGGAAGCGCACTGGCCGACGGCGAAGTTGTGGATACAATATTTTCGTATGGTTACGATCCTGAAACAATTTATTGAAGCTGAACGCTCATCCAACTGGTATTTACATTTGGAGACGATACAGAAGATGTTACTACCATATTTCCATGCAGCTGGGCACTTCCTCTATGCAAAATCGTGTCAGCTCCACCTGCAAGATATGCTCGCTTTGCCTGATGAAATGAATCCTGCTGAATATGAGCGCTTTACCGACGAGGGATATTTTACTATCCGACGGTCTGACAAATTCTGGTCAGGAATTTGGTCAGACATGACAATCGAGCAGACCTTAATGCGTAGTATGAAAACTTCAGGTGGCCTAACACATGGTCGTGGAATTTCTGATAGCGTGTTGACCCTCTGGATATTGGGAATGTTATATTTGTACAACATATGCCATGCAATTGAAGACTTTTGTTCTGCATCAATACATAGCATAGAACAGCATGTAGACATGAGAACATTACGTATCTTGCGCGACGCACAAGATCTAAGCAAGCTTGATGATTTTCTATCATTTCACAATCTTTTCCCAGAAGATGATGTTCTCATGTCAATTAACACTGGAGTTCTTGGAGAGTTGAATGTAACTTGCCACCAGGCGTACGAAATTGGATCACGTGCGATGACACAAATGTTTGGTCATACTTTTGAGTCGGTGAAATTTAAACCTAAAGAGCGAGTTGTCTCTCTAGCCGCTGCTAACTGTAGCGTAAAGATTGCGTCGCCGTCGGTTTCTGTTGTGATCAATCCGCTTTTGTTGTTTCAACGCATATGCATTGCGAAAAAAACGGACGGTAAACTGAAAAAAACATGCAGTACGAGCTTGCGCCTTTTCCGCTTTCAATGTTCACCGAGGAAGGGATGCGCAAAGGGGTAAAATCCTCACTGTACAAAGCTTATGTGCCCGTAACACCAGTCAAAAATGTTGACGCGACCATGCATGTAATATAAGGTCAAATTTAACGAACCAAGCATCAGTTTACTTAGAAAACTTTACTCTTACAGAAAAAAAAATATACCAGAATTGTTTGGTAGCCATATTTGTTTCAATACGCGATTAAACTCTGCTTTTGTTAAAATTTGCAAACTACCCCCCAAGTTTGGCGCGCCGTAGAGCAAAAAATATTGGTCGGAGCGAAAAAGTGCATAAAACCAAAGTTGTGCCTAATTTTGTTTTCTAAATATTTTATTTGAACTTTTTTTTCATAGCACCTACTCTAACGGTGCTATTTTCCTCCAAGCGCCGCGAAGCAGAGTTTTCATCCCCCCACCCCTCGAGCGGCACCCCCCCGAGGTCGCAAACTTAGATGTACTATCAGCGGACCTATCTCTACCATCCCACATAATTTCATTTCTGTCCGACCTTTTGCAAATAGAAACATAGAAACCCCTTGTCGCTTGGCCTATGTTCCTTAGCAGGAACATCATGCTTCACACTTGTCGATAGCTTATTAGATTATGCGTTTCACCATACGCATGCAAGAGTTTGAAGTTGTTTTACTTGATACGCAGTTACGTAGTTAATTGCATATTAGTCCTTTCTAGGAATTAACTGTAGCAATTATTTAGGAAAGCAGCTTAGCTGGAAGTAATTTTCTTATGATTAGATTATCGTATTATTCGACTTTTAGATCGTTCTTGCCGAAGTGCCATTAAATTTGTCATATTAAAAAAAAACAGTTATTACTTCCATCTCAAATTATTTCCGCAAAAGCTATTCCAGAAATAATTCAATAGATTAAAATTACTTAAAATGTACAACAGCGTCTAAAAACAAAGTTTGTTCTTAACTTCAACTTTGGAACATAGATATTTTGGTTCTCGAACCTCAAAACTGATGTGATTTTTCATTACGTTTGAAAAGCGTGTCTTGTACTGATCTCATATTAATGAATCCACGCGTGGAATTGCTTAGTTATTAGTACGTATACTTTTAAAACAATATCCGCGGGCGCTGTTCATACCTTGTTAAGGACTTGTAAGCTGCTTTAAGTACCAATATAAATCTTTGCGTGATAAGCTTTTAAGAGAAATTAAACAAGCATGAGGCACTATACAGGCAACGTAAAGCTTGCTGCAAATTTAGACGCTTTAGTGGAAGGGTTCATCACTCAACTCATCAGGATGGTTTAGTAGTGCTAGTTAGGGTCGCTAAACATTCTTATGTAAAAGGACTGAATAGTTTCGAAAGAAAAATATACCGAAACACACTAAAACAGAAATTTAAACTATAAATCAAATCACGTAATAATGGTTAAAACGTGGGTCGTGAAAGTAACATCGAATGAAAATAATTTGTAATAATCAAAGTTCCAACGTACAAAAAGAAATTTTAAGAAAGAAACGTAAAATTAAGAAAAGCGCATTAATATTATGAAATAAAGGTGAATGCGTTGCGTCAGTTTCTGCTAATTTTATTAACACTTGATTGCCTTTGCAAAAAAAACTGAAGTTGATAAAGGATTAAAAATTTAACTAAATCTTCAAAAAAAATCGTTGACTTCTTCTTAAACACATAATACCAAATTTATTAATATATAGGACCTCAGAAACGCATTTTTTACCTAATATCACCTGCATATCACAATAACCTAACAGACCAGCAACATAAAGCGAATATCATTACTCTTATCATCTTGTCAATGTCAATGCACAGCCTTACAAAGTGCACGAGCTTTTTACTATTTTAATGACATATTTACTAACCATTCTCATTCAGATTTTTCGTTCTTAATAACGTGGCAAATTTTGTTTCTCGAATGGTCGAGCATTTTCCAATTTTTTTAGGGTTTTCAGCTTCGTTAGGGTCACTAAACTAGCACTGTTCACACCCTGGGGTGAGGCCCGAAGCGGCCTTATTCAGGCAGCCTTCAGCTGAGGTGGAGTAATATGCAACATGATGGTTTAGGCATAGCCTAAAGAAAACTATAGCCGCGACACTCGGCTTGTTTAGTGGGGTACGAAATCAAATTTTCTCCGTGAAGCTCAGTGAAGGGAGGACACCACGCAGTTGGAACTCGATGCCAATCATATGCGCTTACCTGGGCCGGAGTGCAATAAATTTTCATAGGAATTAAAATAGAAAAAGATTCGTTGTTTGGGTAAATAGACGTTATGCGTATATATTGTTTTGTTTGTATGTTATATAAATAAGTTAATGTTTATGTGTTAAAATGGGAAAAGAACGGCAGAATTATGCAGCTAGTTAGTTTGTTTATTTAAACTTAAATTTGATCATAAGGTATCGGAATCGGTTCAAATGACTAA
>MU181993.1:611464-623660 GCA_016904865.1 Pissodes strobi
GGCTATGGTTTAGGTCTAGAGAGATGTTTTTTTAATGCCAATAATTTTCCTCTCTCTGCTTCTAGACATATTTCTGTCACGAAGACAGTAAAGTAACAACGCGTTGTTCACACTTTGAGAGAACAAGTAAAATTAGCTAGTCACTGCAATAACCCTCAATTCTAGAAAATAGACTACAGAGAGTATTTCAGTCACGAACTCATGATTTTTTAAATTAGGCAGAAACCCACCCTACACGTATTCCTTATTAACGAATTTATTGAAATAATTCCACATAATAGGTAAGCAATCTTTAAAAGCATCGAACACCTCAGATGGAAGAGAGATAAGAATTGTTGTACCACTCCTAGAAGAGGGTGACCCAAATTGACCTCCCTAAGGCTAAAATTTTCGTAAGCCAGAAAAAAAAACAGTTCATAGGGGATTCGTAATTTTTAACTGCATCACAGTAAAATCAATTGTATATTAATACTGGTATCAGGTTTTCATAAAAAAGTGACGTTTATTCGTTTTTTAAGTATCTTATAAAATAAGGGAGGCGAAAAAGCGCAGATAACTAGGGCAAAATTATTTCTTCGCAATGAGGTTTATGCGTTTATAAAGACCATACCTGATTCCACTTCTTTCGTTAATCAGAATGAAAATACAAAATATGTCATACATATATAGTATTCAGAATACCAGAGGACTTCAAAAAGTTTTCAAGAACGCATGTTTATTATTATTATACCAAACTCAGTTTAATGTTAAGAAATTATTGGGTGGTCTAGAGGACAAAATTGAAACATGGAAAAAGGTGGCATTTATGGAGTTGGAGGCATGGACTGTAACTAAAAATATGTTGGAAAAACTAGAAGATCCATACAATCTAGATTAAAAGAACACGTTGATCGAGTGTGACTAGTAGGATCCCAAAAATGTTGTTTCGGCATTGTGGGTAAAACTGTGTTGTGGTTCATTTTGTCGAATGTCCCAAATCTCAACTTAGTTAATATTTAACCAGATGAATTACAACTAGGAGCTTTTATGGAGACATCCATTGAGACGTCGCGTCACGTGGAAGGAGGTGCTACATTATTCTGGTCATAAGTATCTTCATTTTGTGGCAAATTGTCGGGTTGAACTTGCTTCACCAGCTGCAAAGTCATTGCCAGAGAAAACATTGGCAGTAACAAGAATCATTCCGGACCGTTTAAAACAGTTAATGGGGCTGACTCGTGATAGTGATTGAACAAATTCGCATACTAAAAATGAAAGGTTGTATGAGAAGGGTAAGCACAATTACATTTAAATTCTTAATATGTGAAAGAGGCCACTGAGTATCAAAATGGCAAGAGTCTCCCATTGTTCACCGTGATGATCAGTTTTCTAGCCAATCTGTAAAACGTGCCAGAATATTTGCATCTAAATGATATTCCAGGAAGCGCTCCATCTTTCAGCCCTTCCTTTATCCATTTTCTGGGAAAAAATCAGCATAAGGCTGACATACAAATTATAGCAGTAAGCATTCTGATCCGCAGCAGGTACTTTGCCACTTTGCTATATTTCTCTCCTGTTAAGAAGTTTAGTATCATTAAACCTGGAATAGTCTCATTAACATTGGAAAAGCTGTGCGGCAGAAAAGATATTTATCTAGCACTGCCTTAAGTAGCTTGAATAGGCAGAAAGAGTAAAAGAATATTAAATGATCTTATCAATTACCAACAGCATGTGGAACGAAAATTAAATTTACCGCTAGCCTACTTTCAATCGCCGAAAATTCATTTTGGTTAATCTTGATTGCAAAAAGACAAAATATTGTGCTACGAAACATCAAAGGTGAAATGGATTTTAATAATACAATTTCGGCTAATCCTTTATTCAAAATGGCTTTTCTCAGTTCCTTTGAATTCATCTGACATTTGATAGAAATTAACAAAATAAAATGTACCCTTCTAATTCAAAGTGCATTTAAATTACATAAAGTGCTTTAATTTATTCAGCTGATGCTTGAGGCGCTTGAGTCCAGCAATACTCGAACTATAGAATGCCTTTCAAGGGAGCACCGAGAATTTCGTAGGGCCACTTGTAAAAATGATAATGATAAATATTGTAACGTTAGCTATTTCACGAGAAGTTGTTTTACTGAAAAAAATATTCAATTGGAAAAAATTGTATAATGCACTAAAAGATAAAATTATCGAAAATCCTTTGTTATCAAGATTGCTTCAAAATGTGTTGATATTATTTAGGGCATATTCAATTCATACATTTTGTCATGAAACAAATATTGGACGCCGCCGACGGACAACTTCGGAAAAATTAATCTAAAAACTTTAAACTTTAAAAAAATTGAAAATGACTGACTCAGACTAGATCAGAAGCACAAAAGATGTGCAGAATTAGCAGCACAAAACATTGACGTTCACGCATCTCAAAAATAAGCTGTTCAATTTTGATGAAGTTAATGCTAGTTTAAAGACAATCAGACAGATATTAATAGAAGCAATTTTAAAACCAATACGACATTAGAAGTTCGTAGAACACATGTTCGTTCGTATTACTAACGAGGACCTGAAAATATCGATTTTCTCGCTGACTTTAAATTATATGTTATATGATTGTTAGTTATAGACGTATTTTGTATAATATACGTTACGCGAGTTTTCAGTTATTATTAAATTTAACATTATTTAGGACTAATATGCTTTAAACGTAACTATCCTCCTGAGGGATTTTTAAATACAAAGTTAATACCAAGATTGACAATAAATACTTAAAATTTTATCTTAATGCAAAATTAGTTAGTTTGTTAATAAGAGATACAAAATAATACAATTATTCAATAAATATTAGAGCGCATCAATGGCAATATGGAGAAAATATTGAAGAGGAACAAATAACTCAATCATTAAATATCATAAAATCATTAATTAATGACTAGATGAAAAAAAAAATTGGCGAAGGAAAAAGAAGAAGGGAAAGAAGAGAAGAAAGGTATCTAGCGATTTTATAATATTTCCAAGAGAATTCATGAAGCATAATTCTCGATTGTGTGCGTTACCACAAATATGGAACTAGAAATAAAATTTAAATTTTGAAACGGTTCGAAGAACGTCGAAATGCTTTGGGTATAGATTATATAAAATCATGCCATTACGAAAGCTGAGTGCCAATCAAAAAGAAAGAAGATATACTTTTGTTACAAATATTTGGTAATGTTTACCAAACTAAATCATGTATGGTCGGATAAAAACCCTTTTACCGTCGAAAAGATTGCTTTTTAGGTGCGAAATTTTTATCAAGGTTTAGTATGGTATATTACAAAATAAAACTTTAGGATGATTGTTTTGTCGGAGTCTATCAACTATATGCGAGGTATGCAATTTCCTAAATCATCGGTCAGTATAATTAATGGATTGGTAAATATTAAACGTCATATTGGCCTAGCCCAGACTTTACATCATGGGGTCTTTTGAAAAAGGTCGTATATAGTAATCGAAAGATGAGAAACAGAATAAAAAATCAGAAAGAAAATGATTATTGAAATAATATAACCACCCTTCAAGAGAAAGAGAAGATTGTAAAAAAGGCGCAGAGTTACATGGCAGACATGCTCACAATTCCTTTTGATATTAATTTGGGTTAGTTGTATCTGTTTTTGATATGATTTATTTGTTAGTGTTTGTAATTACTTTCGATTATTAATAATTAATCAAAACCAGTATTTACTGTTTAATACAATAACTCACTATATATTAACGCTGAATATAGTATTATTGCCAATCATGACGGTATCTTTGACTTACCTACCAAAATAATTGATATATTTCGAAAATCACTAAAAACCGCATAGGTTGTATTATACAACAAATGTTTTTAAACTTGTCATAAAATCCAAAAAGGTGGTAAAAATCATAGCACCTACTTCAAGATCATACTCAAAAATTTTACTGATAGGATATTAATATGATTGATCCATAAAAATCCCAAAAATTTTCACATTTACCACTTTTCCTAGCCTTGAAAGTAAAAAATTATAAGGCATAATCACTTTTATTTGCATATCCCTGTACAATAGCTTCGGATTACAGAGAGGAAGTATGGAATGCAGTTCCTCAAGAAAACATTCAATCTCTAATTAGTTGAATTTCGAGAACAATGCAAGCATTAATTACTGCCAAATTAGGAAATTCCCCTTACTATATATACTCCTATTTCATTGCTTCGGAAGATATAGCGTTATAATGGTATTAGATTTCAAGTAGATTCCATAATTTTTATAACAATTGGAATTAAAATTTGTTTATTTTTCTTCGGATAAAAACTTTGAATTTTTGACTCTGACTTTTTAAGTGTAAAGGGGTTAATTGCTTGATTCGTCAGAATGTATTGAAAAACAAAATGAAAAATTTAACTATTTCATTGATAGTGCTTTGTGCTTTTATGGAGCAAAGTTAAAAGTTAAATATTTGAAATTGATTTTCTTAATCGAGTTGCTCATTGAATATTTGTCATCAAATAGGAAATTTTAGGATTCCTGGAATAACCTTTAATTCAAGATCCTATTTAGATAACTGTTAGTAGGACACTATTTAGTTCTTCATTTAACTGTGATGTACAGGGTCTTCCAACGAGGAATGAGCAGGAGCTTATTTTTGTACAAAGTAGCCAATCCATATATTTTTGTCTGTGGAATTCAAACGTTACCAAAACACATACAAAAAACAAAAAGGTTAGGCTATGGATAGCGTAAAAAATTATAGCCACCCTTCAATGGAATTACAGAAGTTTGCTCTTAAACGTTTAGAATGTTTGATTAAAAAATACTTTAAGAAGATCCAGCCTTTAACAACTTTGGTTAGTATTAATCTCAACCACCCCTATGCAGTAAGTACCATGGCTTGATGTTAAAGTTGAAATAATAACATAAAAATGATTTGCCAGGAGTCTCAATAAAAATGTCATTTTGGAATGCTGGATGGCACTTTCGCACTTTAATCAATAAATTGAAATAACGGTTTTCAATAATTGAAATAAATTCAAGTGACATTCTATATTTTAATAATTTGTATGCACTAGGGAAAATTACAAGTCAAGATTGAAAAAAATTTCAATAATTTTAACGTGAAACAAACTGGGCCGGTAAAGCGCTTGAAATTAGGAATTCTGACCTAGTCCTTTTTTAAAAATGGATTTAGTTATATATTATGCTCTATCCTCTAGAAAGAATTTGCTTACAAGAAAGTCGAATTGTCAGGAACAGAGTGAATCAAAATTATTGTGTTTAAATAGCTAGATCTTTTAATATTATATTTAATTGCTTTTAAGCATAACAGGTAAATTAAAAACTCAATTGATATGTTTTGAGAAAAATGTTTAATCTTCTATCTGTTTAAATTAAGAGTCTAGGTAAGGTCCAGTTGAGCTTCATTTAAAATAATAAAACTGTTTTCTATGGCAACTAATCTATTTTTTTTAGCTGTTTTGTGTTCCGCAACTCAATACATTGCCCTAAAAAATATAAACACCTATTATAAAATAATAATAATGATTCAACTCATACTTAAGCGCCTTCTGTCTTTTGTCTCTAATTTCTGTGCTTTAAAGGTGCAAAAATTAGAGAGTTTGTTTTTTTAGTAATTCCAATTCTTCCCAGTTCTTCTATTTGGGGATGACGATAAATTAAATTTTTTTGACAATACTTATAACAGCTCTTTCGAGACTCGTTAGTAAATTTCCCCCTCCTGTAACCCCTTGCTCAAATTTAATTCTTCGTTCTTTTGCGATTACCTTTCTTTACCGTTCATTGAAAATCTCAAAAAATATATTATTAATTTTTGGAATATGTAAAGTACTGTAACTGATTACTCTGTTCAAATTTGCAGACGTCTGCCCATATTCCCTTGCGCTATTAAGTAGACAACACAAATTTTCCAAAGCTTCATCTTCATCTTTATGATGGTGTTTATTTTTAAGTTGCTGTACCTAAAGAAAACCACAATTTTTATATTGGTATAAGATGTAATAAAATGAAAACTAGGAATCAAGAATAAAATAATAACTAGTACACGAGGTATAAAAAGTATGGACATAAAAAATATATTCCAGGTTTACACCCTGTATTGAGGAACTTACATTTTCTTGGTTATGGCTAGAGCCACATTATTAATAGCATCAGCTACTGCCACTTAGAGCTAGACCTAGCGCGGCACCTAATGAGGCCAATGTATTATTTCACTTCACGCCTAACCCTCCGCTCACCTCCGTTCGCTTCGCTCGCTACGGGGGCTCATAGAGCGAGAACTAACCAAAACTAATCCAAGGCATGGACAAAATGAAGAAAAAATACTTTTTACAAACTTAATCTTTTTTTTTTAACCGACAAGAATTGAACCCTGGGCTGCCGCCGTATCACAGGCCCAGCATCTAACCACTGAACCACTTGCAGACGATTCATTACACCGCAAAGACATCGGTAAACTGAAGCCTCATTAGGTGCCGTGCTAGGTCTAGCTTTAAGTGCTAATGCCTGTATTCATTTTGCAGCAATTTGTTTGGGCTTTCTATATTATGCTCTTCCAAAAGAACTACAAATATTTTAATATAAATTAATAATATGTAGATACAGGGCATCCCAGATAAGAATGCAACAGACTGTGAAATAAAAAAATAAAAAATATGTTTACTGAGTATAGGCCGTGTTAATCTGACACTCAGGTTGTTGATTGGTGGGCCTGAGTCTCACCTACTTCCTAGTTTATTAAAATACTTCTTATTTATAGTGTTTCGTGATTGACTGCATCTAGTAAAACCTTTAAGAATCCAATATTTGGTTGAAATTATTTCTAGATAGGAAAGAGTCAGATTAAAACCTAGTACCTTATTTTACTTTGATTTAATAATCTGATAATATACCTAGATGAAATAGAACATAGAGAAACTTCTCATTAGGTTATGGACAACTCCATTGCTTCAAATTAATTTGAGATAGAATTAATTGTCCTTGGAGAGTTTGTGAAAGTTTTTAATATTTAAATAAATAATTTAATTGCGATCCCTATTTTCAATTTGATAAATTAGTGTCAAACGTGCTTTTCGTTAATAAACAGCTTTGATTTCAATGGGTAAAAATAATGTTTGTATTCTTAGTTAAAAATTTAGTGGCGCCTTCACCTAACTGACAGAAGATTAATAATTATTAATGAATCCGCTAGTAGACCTGGCATATAAGCAATTAAAAATACGCATGTTGCAATGTGCAAAATATATTTTTTTTTATGGCAGTGGCACACACACTAAAGGGAGACCCTATGGTGCTCGACGAGCGGTGTGTGTGCGAAGATGTTGATTGACACGGCTCTTGAATATTTGTAAGTTGTAATTAGTGGAAAACAGATGTCCTGGGAGTGAGTTCCACAGTGATGCAGTGCGCCAGACAAAGGAGTTCTTGTAAAGCGATGTTCTAGGTGTTTCCAATTGTACGACGAACTGGTGCGCTCTTGCCGTCTGTCGTGACTGTCTGACAGGAGCTGCCAGGGGCGGGATGAGGCGAACCAAATCCTGGGAACATCTGCCGTGAAAGTATCTGTAAAACAGAGATATCTCGGCTACATGTCTGCGGTGTTCCAGACTATCTAGATTCCGGGTCAACTCCGGGTCGCCGACGGGACGCACAGCTCTCTTCTGAATGGAATCCAGCAGCTTTAGGGTGGGCTTTGGTGCGGCACCCCAGATATGTGAGCAATATTCTAAGCACGGTCTTATTTGCGCTTTGTAGAGCAAGAGCAACTGCTGCGGTGTATAGAGTTTTTTGTTGCGAAATAGCGCACCAAGCTTCTGGGAGGCTGATTTTGCGATGTTAGCAACGTGGTCATGCCAGGACATATTGCTGTTGACCGAGATACCCAGCAGTCCGATTGACGAGGATGAAGGGATAGTCGACCCTGCCATAATGATGTCAGGGCCCGCTGTATTCGCCCTCTTGGTAAACGTGGCTGCTTGGGTCTTTGCTGCATTGAACTGGACCAAATTTCGGTCGCCCCAAGTTTGAACTTTCTCCAGGTCTTGATTAATTGCTGTAATCTGCTCCTGTCTGCGATGATGAGTCTCAGTCGCTGGTAAGGGTTTTTCTGATCTAAAGTGGGAGACAAGGGTACTGTCATCAGCAAAACTGTAAACAGGATTATTTGTTTCCGTCAGCAGGTCATTAATATAGATGAGGAACAGAGTTGGTGAAAGTATTGCGCCCTGAGGCACGCCCGCGTTGATGGTGAATGTGTCCGAGATGTGTCCATCGACTGCAACATGTAGGGATCGGTTCTTAAGGAAACTGGCCAGCCAGCTGCAGAGAGAGGCGGGCAGTCCCAAGGACGGCAGTTTGTTGAGCAGTCCGTCATGCCAAACTCTGTCGAATGCCTTTGAAATATCCAACGCAATCGCTCGAGACTCTCCGTAGTTCTCAATTGCCCTACTCCATATATGAGTGATATAGGCCAATATATCTCCTGTCGATCTCTCTTTGCGAAAGCCGTATTGATTATCACTGATTATTTTGTTGTTCTCGAGGTACTTGAGTAGTTGCTGATTGACTACACGTTCAATGACTTTGGAGATTATTGGAAGCAAGGCAATTGGACGATAGTTTGAGGGCGTGGTTTTCTTGCCTTTTTTTGGAACAGGTTGCACTCGAGCGACTTTCCAAGAAGATGGGTAAATCCCTTTTCCGTAAGACAGAGAAAA
The DNA here is from genome assembly GCA_016904865.1 of Pissodes strobi. Taxonomy (NCBI): domain Eukaryota; kingdom Metazoa; phylum Arthropoda; class Insecta; order Coleoptera; family Curculionidae; genus Pissodes; species Pissodes strobi. The sequence goes on from MU181993.1 coordinate 620,186, forward strand.
AAGCCTGGAAAAAACGGGTGTTAGTTCGTTGGCGCAGTTCTTTAACACGATGGCAGGTATTCCGTCCGAATAATAATTTAGTGCCTATCCAATTTGTGTTGTATATTAATGATTTGATTTCCATTAAAATTACATTCGTCAACCTAGTCAGGGGCTGTTAATGCATGAAAACTGAAAGTATAAATATTTATATATAAACCCACTTTTTAGTAAAATTAAAGAAAATGAAGGGCGTGTATTTTGAACTTCACAACTACTGATTAATTTAACGAGCCATTAAAATGACTAATAGAAGTTCAAAGTAGTGGCCCTAACAGCTTCAAAACGTTTATTTTAAAAATGGTTCCTAGATCGCGCCTTTAACAGCGTTGATGATCATTAATCTCAATGAATGCTCGCTCAGAACTAGTTGCCGATATGTATAGTGTAATTAACATATTACTTTTTATCAATTTGACAATATTTAGTTTGTTTAGCTATGCAAATGAGAATATTATCCTTCCATAATAAAGTATTTTTTACTTTGATTTTGACGATTATCGTTTACTCGGACATAATTTGCGTTGCTCTATCGTCTTTACGAAACATTCTGTGAAGTTATTCTAATAATAAGTATTATTTTATTTTATCTAGCACCGATTAATTTTCAATGCAAGAACCAAAAAATCATAAACATGTTGGATAATTAAATATAACCATATTAACCTTAAACAATTTTCGATTTTGATTTACATTTCCAACTTCATTTTAGATATTTATTTTATCAATGCATCTCGTTTTATATCGTGCGAATGCAGCTCTAGCGGGAGAGCCAAGTGACAAAGAAAAGCTTTCAGCGTGATTAACATTTCACAGAAATTTTAAAATTCGATTAAACTTACTTTAAATTATAATCTATCTCGAAATAAAGTGGGTTTTTGCGTACTTATTCATGATGTTTGTTAATGTAATGTAGTACTTAAAGAAATATTAAATAGCATTTGTAATTATTGTTACTAAAAAGGGAGGTAGAGAATATTAATTTCATCTTGTTCTTCATACGAGATCTGCCTTTAAGATGGTTTATTCATAAATCTGACCCAAGTCCAAAGTTCTATAGGCACTACTAAAACGCATAAACTACTAATTAAATATCACCCTCCTAAGTTTGAACTTGAACATGGAAAATGTTATGTAAACATTAAAGACAAATTATAAACAACGCGAGCAGTCAACATATGCGATTATGAATCTTGAACAAGCAACGATCAGCACATAACCATAAATAAAACATAACACAAATCTTTATTATCAAACCGTGATCAAACAATATAAACAATTAACTATAACTCAATTGAAAATATATGCGCACCTTAGTAATCGAGTACAGTGTAAATTTACTCTGTCTCTGACCACATTGTATTTGTTTTTAACTAAAGAGCTTTCGTTTTCATCTCTTTTTACCTGAAATATATCGATTTCGAATTCGAGCTATATAACCTGCAAGTCATTCCAAGGCGTGGCGCCTCGTCATACAGGTCATAACAGTAAAACTATATTAAACAAAGTGGCGCAAGCTAACCTCTAAACAAATTTAACATGCACAGTCAATCTGAGGACCTACAGAATTTTTCCATATGTGCAATATCATAAAAAGTTCTTGCATATGCTCGGTTTTCCATTTGGGGGCCCAAAAAAATTGAATGATTGATACTTTTTCTATCCTTGCTGCTTTGTAAACACCTGCACATATACCTAAAAATTACATTTCATGAATGTGTGAGCAATAATTATTTTGGGACTGTTTTCGTATAATAGTAATGTTTTAATTTTTTAGTCAATATTTCATATAAGTAGGTACTATTTTAATGTGAATATTTCTAAGAAATTGTATCGTAAATAGATAATAAAAGCCATTCTTATCATGACTGCAATGATGCCAAAGATTTTAAGTATAATATATACTTGCATTTATGGACGACGTTGGTAATAATACCAGTTCAATTGATAAAGTGACGAAAAAAGTTACTCACTAGGTGATAATCAAAGTCAGTCATGAATATGCATATTTATCAGTTCATCAAATATCTGTTTTAGAGCTTCGCTCAACAACCTATAGTTGGGGCAACCATTGTAGGATGCGTAGGCTAGTTTCAGCTAGTTTTAGCTAATAGTAGCTTGTTAGTTAGATTTTACATGAGATATGCAATATTGATATTGACACATTATTTATATGTATTTCTCCTGTTAGCTATTATATGTTTAATTTAATTAGAGCGCTTTCAAAAATTTTCAATTAGTGCAGATATCATCTAATTGGAAATTCTCCGCAGCTTTTAACGAAAGTACTTATGATTGATTAAAACAAAATCAAACCTATATGTGTATGATCAAGGGCAAGACTTTTTAAACATTTATTTAAGCGAACATCGGATTCAAGGTGATACTGTGTCTAAAGAAGAACCATATTAGAAAAATAAGAAATTTCGGTTAAAAAAAATAAATTCCATAATAAAACCAGCTACAGTAATTTTTTTTAATTGATCAGAATAACAACTGCTTCCTATTTTCGACATCTAACATCTGCCCATCCGCCAATATATTAAAAATAGACCAATTTTATTAGAGAGTATATTTCATTAGAATGTATAGATTTTTACTTAAATTCTTCAATTTGTCACAAAAAATCTATTTACGGATGTTTTTGTACAATTCCTTGAAAAGCAAGTAAGCCCTCCAATTTAAAACAAGATAATATCCTGACATATCAATATCCCATGGCAATACAAAGATGATTACGTAGCCCCAGCTTTGTGTCGTTCCCCTTGTTTTCTGCAAGGTATGAGGGTCGTTCTTTGAAAAGGATTGAAAGATTCGACATAATACAAATTAACGGAGAGAAACACGACAGAGGTAAGGTATTACTGCAAGTCGTATAAACCAAAAGCTTTTGCAAGTAAAATAATTCCATAGAAGTAACACAGAGTTATTAAATATATTTTGAACAACAGATGTTTATTTTATTTAAAAAGTTTTAAAAAACTTGTAAACTTGCAAAATTTTAGGATATTTTCCCAGAAGGAACCAAAATTTAATATCACGAAAAGCAAATGAAGCTCCTAAAGTGGGCCAAAATCCCTCACGTAGGCTTTTTTAAACAGGATACACTACATATTGATTTATATTCTGATTTTAAGTAAAATATTGAGTATAATATATCATGTATCATCTAAGCCGAACTGTTTCCAAGTTATTGAAAATTAAACATTTTATATATTTTTTACATCCTTCGTATAAATGTATGTGCGTAATCCAATGGCCAAAAAGGAACTTGATGAAGGTTTATTTTGATTTACTAGCAGCTACAGTCAGCAAAGATAAGTTAATATAAATATATCAGCGGTCTTTACAATTTCATGTCTACGCCTATGGTTTCAGACATGAGAACGAGTAGTAGTAGTAGTAGTAGTAGTAGTAGTAGTAGTAGTAGTAGTAG
>MU181993.1:638361-673947 GCA_016904865.1 Pissodes strobi
ATATGTAATGAGCCAATATAATCTTCTTAATCATACATTAAAGTTAAGCTTCTTCTAAGCATAATTAAAAATAATAAGACATTTGATATCAAATTAAAATACAAAATCAGGACACTTTCTGTTATTCTCATTGATTTTTATTTTTCTAAGAAACAAGATTTAGCTTAACATGTATCACAAAGCATTCTAAAGAGAATGCAAATGATATTCCTTTTATTTAAATATGGTAAAAATCTAATAGCTCCACTTAATTCAATTTTGTGCAGTAACCAACATCTGTCAGTAAAATCAGCTTTGTGCTACTAGAGGTTTTAGAGTTTAAACGTCTTTAGGCGTGCTACAAAAGTTAGAAAAAGTGTGATTGACAAGAATCGATCGTTGATTGCGTCGGTATTCAAGGTAGAGTGTCTGCTACCATTCGGTCAGCGAATTTGCATAACATAAAAATTTCTGGTATGTTCTACCATTCGGGTGAGCAAATATGTATAAAATTAAAATATATCTTTATTTATGATAACCTATGCATCATTCATAGAATATTATTTAATTATTTATATAGAAAACATATGGTAAAATATGGGGAGAGAGAGTTATGCGTGGTATACCTAATACACAATGTGCAGGCTCTTCTATGCTTCTGTTTTGTCAAGATGAAGTTTCACTTCTGGCATGTGGCCCATAAGTACACTATTTTTTTTATGTAGATATTTCCTATACAGTGTGTCCCAAATTATATAAGAATCTCGAAAACTCTAAGAGAATGAAGAACAGTTAAATGAGCAAAGTTTTTCACTTAATAATTTAATGGCGTTCCTAGCTGTTTAGATTTTACAGAGATATTAAGACGGAAATGGAAATGTTACCTTTAAGAAATAAGCTTGCTACTTTTTATTTATAACAATTTTTAAAATCTCTAAAAATATGTATGGGCAAATTTTTACAAGAAACACACTCGTATAGTCAGATTTCAGTTCAAATGTTCTAATTTGCTGAAATTATTACCTTGTATCTTTTTTTTATAGCCGCCATATTGGATTTTACCCGCTTTAAAAAGAGTTTTTTTGTATTTCACTGATCACATACATAATAAAATTTAGTCGTAAGAAAAAACAAGAACTATGATTTTCAATAAACTTGGCAACATTGCACAATAAAATACCAAAAAATATTACTCATTAACAGATTAGTTCCGTTCTTTCTCATTCTCTCGCGGACTACATCCTTTAGATCTCTTAGTACTGTCGCTTTTTCATTTCAAGGGTCTCAAATCATACCCGTGCTAAAGAAGGTTTCACTTCGATAAAAAATTATAATAAATTACAATTCAAAAAAATCTATGTGTTAATGCTAAATTATTACATTAATTTCTATGCCTTAAAATTTAGCATTCTTTGAGTTATTTATTATTTGTTTTTTTCTCATTTTACATTTCGTTGTTAATTGTATTCTTAATTTAGTATGTCATTAATTACAATATGCTATTAGTTTTATTTTTAAATGAAAATTTCTGATATTTACCCGGTATTCATTAACACAGAAATCTGTAATAAAACATTGTATTTTTTTGTATTTGCATCATTAAATTTGATTTGTTTTACTATAATGTGATATAACACTAAAAAGCTAAAAGATGCTCCTTTAAATGCTATTTAAGTTCAATTTGGCAATTATAAGGAAAAAAATCAAGTTGATGACGGTTCGAGAAAACTGAAACCCATTTTAAATTTTCACGTAAGCCAAACGACCACATGATATTCTCTCGTGATCGAAGAAATTAATGAGACGATTGCGGATATTTTTACATTTACACATTGCTGTGGTGTGAACATTGTACCATCCGTCTTTTTTAGGAAAAGTAAAACATATTATTTAGTTATTATTCAGGACTTCTACTATTATAGTACAATTACGAGCGCCATATCACCTATCTTTCTATCTATTTATGCTCCCGTTTGCCAGTAGGCTAAAAACACTTGCTCAGCATGGGGATCTTTCTAGCAGGGATTAGCTCATAAAGTGAGGGTCATATGCCTAATCTGTGTTAATAATCTTATAGAAATGAGATTTCGTCAGCAATAATTATGCTTAGTTCGCCAAATGAATAGGGTACATTGTGTTCGAGGGCGGCGCTAATTTTCTTCCGTAGTCTAAGAAGGTGGTGGGGGATATATTAATTTGATTCTTTCCAAATAATATTTTGAAAAGCGCGCAATGCTTTTTTTTGTACCGAAATTAACCGAAATGGATCTTCTGTAGTGGTAGCATAAATTGATATATTGTAGTTAGTCTAAATTTTAATGTTGAACCCACTCAACAAAGAAGAAAGTCGATGACAAAATAGCATCAATACATTTCAGCAAAATTTGAGGGAGTCACGATGGAGTGATTTAATTTACGATTACCCAATATTTATACAAAAATTAAAATTCTTAACTAGTTTGTCTTATTATTTTTTGGCACTCTACACCTTTTCGGAACTCTGATAAACAAAGTCAAAATCCGCTTTGGTTAACTCGAAATTCAGTAATATAATATGCAATAAGCATTTAATAAAACGGGCTTGAGAATTAAGGCCTGAAGCCGCGGGCCACTCATGCATGATGATATGAGCTTATATATGCATTTTGTGTGAAGAATATGAGCATATATATGCATTTTGTTTTTATTTATGCAGGATATATGCAAAAAATACTTATATATGCAGTCAATAGGCAGTAATAAAATAAATACCTTTTGATGTTCTAACTTAAATTTTCACTAACTTAAGGGATTGAGTATTAAACTAAAATAAATTAAAGTTGTATATACTTTATGAAGTCACACATACAATTTTCCTCTATCAAACTTATAAACATATATTTTTATTAATTTGAAAAATTATAAAACGCACTAGTTATTACGTCTGCTTTATGGTTTTGAACTAAAAAATCGTGGCCTTTTTCACTAAGTATATGTTTGTACAAAGAAAACGATCTCTCTACATCTACTGGAGTTGTAGGGCAAAATTATAATTTTGAAACTAACGCAGGTTCAATAGCCAAATTATTTGCAGTTTTCCCTGACATTATGTTCACGGCTTTCATTTTGAAATATTTATTTACACTTTTGGATGCACCGTGAATCATCAGACATCTGTGAAATTAAGTCTTTCAATTTTTGAAAACTATCTGCATAAAATATTGCCGCACGAATCCAGGCACCCCATCGGGCCACGACAGGCTCAGGTGGTAATGGTACTCAGAGCCAGTTCGTCTTAATGGGGACTTTATGTATATTTGTTTACATTTTGCTATTAGGTCATTAACCAACGAGAAGGAAGCTCTAACAATTTCGGCAACCCTATTTAATCCGTGGGCTAGGTAAGTTTAATGAATTAAATTTTCATAGAATATTTTTAAATTCTGTCCTGCCTTTACAATATACGGCGCCTCTTTTTTATGTTCAGCACACACCCAAATGGAAAATCCTATGCCACTCAACGAGCGGTGTGTGCGCGGTGGCCATTGGACTTGAAGCACTGTAGGTTGTAGTTTTCGGGAAAGACGTTACTCGGAAGTTCATTTCAGAGCGACGCAGTCCTCCAGACAAAGGAATCCCGCAACAGGGACGTCCTAGGTGGATTAGTATGTGCATGAGGAGCTTGTGTCTGATGAGTGTTTGGCGCAACTCTGGGTGCAATCATAAGTGCCAGCCCGTTCGAACACCTTCCTTAGTAGTATCGATAGTAAAGAGTTAGGTCCGCCACTTTTCTTCGATATTCAAGGCTCTTTAGTCAACTCTGGGTCATCCACAAGACGGACTGCTCTCCTCTATATGGAGTCTAACATCTTGAGCAAGTGTTTGAGTGCCGAGCTCCGCACATGGTAACAGTATTCCAGAGATTGTCTTATCTGGACCTTATGGAGCAGTAAGAGCTGATGAGATCTATACAACGTTCTTGCTCTATAGAGTGTTCCTAGCTTTTGCTGCTGCTTTGGCGATTTTGGTGACGTGATAACGCCAACACATGTTGTTTTCTACGTTGATGCCCAGCAAGCTAGTGGATGAGACCAGAGTCAGTGTGTGTCCTGTCATTGATAAGTCAAGTCCTGCGGTGTTTGCGTTTTTTTGCGAAGACGGCTGCTTAAGTCTTTCCTGCGTTAAACTGGACATTATTTTCCTCATCCCATTTTACGATGGCGTTCATATCCTCATTGATGGCAGCAATCTGATTTTCTCACTCGTGTTGGGAACGAGCAGCGGTCATTTGAGGCCGCGACATTAATGAGGATATAAGAGTGCTTTCGTCTGTAAAGCTGTAAATAGAATTGTTTGTCCTGTCTAAGAGACCGTTGCTATAGAGCAAGAACTGTGTGGGAGATAAAATACACACTTGAGGAACTCCGGCATTGATTTTAAATTCCTCCGAGAGTTGTCCATCAATACCCACTCGGATGCTTCGATCCCTTAAGAAATTGGAAAGCCATAGAAGCAGTGCTGGTGGTAGTCCGTATGCTGCCAACTTGCCTAACAATCCGTCATGTCACACCCTATCAAATGCTTTGGGTATGTCGAGAGCCACTGCACGAGATTCACCGTAGCTCTCGACGGCTTTGGTCCACAGGTAGGTCACGTAAGTCAGGAGATATCCCGTTGATCTGAGCTTGCGGAAGTCATACGGGCGATCACTTGTGATGCCTGCCGATTTAAAATATTTTAAGGCCTATTCGTTGATCAGTTTCTCCATGACTTCGGATATGAAGGGAACTAAGACAATTGGACGGTAGTTATTTGGAATCGTTTCTTTTTACCTTTTTTCGGGATTGGTTGTACTTGAGCGCATTTCAAGCTAGAATAAAGACATGTAGTTCTGTATGATGGGGATAAAAGCCTGCATAGTGGAGCTGTTAGTCCAGCAGCACATTTCTTAAGCACTATTGCTGGAACGCCATTCGGTCCTGTGGCCTTCTTAGTGTCTAGGCTTTTGAGTATTTGTTTCACTTCGCGCTGGCACACTACCAGACCTGGCATTGAGGAATTCACTCTCGGGATAGATGGGGAAGTCTTTTCTCAATGATCTAAGGTAGAATTTGATGCAAATATTTCGGCAAGAATATTCGCTTTTTCTTTGGCCATTTCCGCTATTGAGGCATCGTCCTTGGTCAGTTGTGGAAGTGACGTCTTTGAGAAACCCCGATACAGCTTTGGCAACTGATCAAATGGATCTTGATCCGTTAGGACAATTGAGAAGCTTGTTCTTGATCTGATCGTTATATCTCTCCTTACTCTCGTCAATGGTCCGCCTACACTGATTTATATCGGTATATTCCGATTTTCGGCTGTCGGATCTCGGCGCCATTTACGGTGGGCGGCATTTTTAGCATTATACTAAATGAAACACTTTGTATTCCATGCAAAATTTTAATCCAAAAAGGACTTCCTATAGAAGCATAGCAGAACGCTTTCGGCTTAGGCCATCATCAGTGTTACTTAATGTCATTGGACCTGAAGAAACATATCAACGAAGAGAAAACAAACAACACCAACAAACTAGGGTCAAATCACAATATGTTTGTTTTCTCTTCCTTGTTATGTTTCTTCAGGTCCAATGACAAGTAACACTGATGATGGCCAGGCCGAAAGCGCTCTGTTAGGCTTCTATCGGAAGTCCTTTTTGGATTAAAATTTTGCATGGAATATAAAGTGTTTCATTTAGTATGATTTATACATGCACACAGCCACTACTCTTCACTTAATTTTTAGCATTGACTGTTCTTGAGCAGTTTTTCCTAAACCATGGTTTACTGTTTGAGATACATTTCATAGAAGAGGGGTTGAAAGCTTCCATACCAGCTAGGGTAACTTGAGTTATCTCATCAGCAGATTCAGGGGTGTTTTGATTCCTAAAGCAGACATCTTTCTAAAGAAAAGAAAGATAAAACTCACGCCACTTTGCAGATGTGTAGTGCCAAAGTTTCGTGGTACCTGTGGCTCCTGTATTTTGATTGCAAGTTCACAGATTGCGGAGATAAGATTGTGCTCTGATGAGCCCAACTGAGATTGGACAGTTACGGTATAGAAGTCAGGATTGGTTGTTAAGGAGGCTAGCAAAGTATTTTTGACGCTGAAGGATCCTGGTAGTTTCGTCAACCAGCTGAGTAGTCCGTAACTTATAGCAAAAAAACTCTGATTCTCGTCCTTTAAGGTCGTTTTTGTTGGAGTGTTGCAACCAGTCGATGTTATGTACGTTGAAGTCTCCTACTATGGCAATTTCTGGCGTTGGATAGTTGATCTGAAGAAAATCGATTTGATTGCCAAGATTTCAGAAAAACCTTTTTTATTGGTATTCGCTAAGTGGTCTATATAAGCAACAAATGAATTTGGTTGCTCGATCTATGCTTAATTTGAACCACATGACATCGAAGTCCTTAAGTTCGTATGTTTCTTCTCGTTGGTAACATAGATCGTCTCGTATACAAACAGCTAATCCAGAGATGTCGAAATCGGGGGTAAAGGAGGAGGATGGGAGGAAGTGGAGCTAAAATATAAGGCTTATTTGATGTTAGGTGCTGGTGGATCGAGTTAATATTTGTGTTAGTGCCTCTTATGTGGTCCAATCGCAGTCCATTTTCTATCCTGGAGACGCTCAGGCCGGATTGATTGTCTCCCCAGGCCAACCTCCACCCGGAGATCCGAATGGGGGGCTATTTTACCTCCGGAGTATTTTGATCTGGGAGGCGCCATCATGCAATATTTTTTCTTTTCTTTTCCACCCTGGGAACCGAATCACAAAAGGCATGGTGACGAAACATGAACCAGAGATCATTTGACGCCACCTAAGCCAACGTGGTGGTATTTGACCGGGCGATGCGAATGGACCACATCTACCACTGTGCATCGGACAAGAGGACAATAATTTTATCTGTAGAAACTGAATTCGACAAAAGGAAATCTGTAAGTAATATGAATAAAACGGGTAACTGTGAGATTGCTCTGTGAGTTTTCCGATCATCAAATTAACTATGTAACTGCCCCACGAATCATTTGTTTCGTCGATGGCAATATACATATATAGTTACCTCCAATTTCGCACTTTATTTCATCTAGCACGGTACCAAACACCATTCCAACGATATTTTTTCTTAATGTTACGTATGGTACGCCTTGGAGAGTTAATTACATAAAGCATTAGTAATTTAACGAAAAAAACTTCATATAAATTTATCAAATCGTTACCAGGAAATAAATTCGGGCAACAGATTTTCGTAACAAGTGCAATTTTTACCCTGTGTTTATTAGGTATCGATTCTAGATCTCCTAATAACTTTAGTTTATACTGCGGATATCGTACAATCCCTCCATAATCGATTTATTACACGGTTACGCTGATGACAAAACTACTTACATTTTGTTGGTAAATATTATCTTGATACTCGGGAAGGTTTAAATGACCACCTTTCTACACTTGTACACAGTACACAATTTTGGCGGAAAAAACTCTTATTAAAGGGAACAGCTTACCTTTAAATACATGACCATTTTTTATATATTTTGTAATATTGATGGGAATATTTTGATTAATAGATTTTAAATTGAAATGCTTTATTTTCATATTTCTAGTTCATTTTATAGCAAAGCAGTTTTGATAACTTTCGTATGGCGGTATGGCTAATCAAAATGATTTTATTATTTAGTAGTAATATATTTTTTCTACCCTGCTTTCCCTTTTGTATAACAAGAATATAGACCCTTCAAATTTGGTAATCAGGATCTTTTAAATTAGCTTTTAACATCTTATTCGCACTGATCATCGAAATAGAATAGTCTAATACTAACTTTTTTGGACTAAAATAATTTATTGATAGTATTTCAAGCGGTCTTAACATCACCAATAATATTGCCAGTATTTAAGATATTGACGATAATGTCGAACATCAAAGAGCCGTTGATATAATGTCACTAATTTGACGTGTTTTTGGGATCTTGAAAATGTATCTTTATGACCGAGTTCATTATTGTATTGTAACGTTCTAAATGTTACTAATTATAGTAATGTGATCTTTTGCTTTTACTGGTCGATTTGTTTTATCGATACTCTCGCTACCGTACGTCTCGCAATCGTACTTCCGGTGTTCCAACCTGCTAGATAGGTACATCCGTTTTGAGCGCCAGGTGATAGATATGGTATATATTATTTTTTGATAGAATTGATAGCCCTTCTCGCCAGAACGCTTAAGATGAGAAAGCCGTTTTCCATATCGGAATTTATCGTTGCTATTTTTGATACTCAGATCTAACTACCGCCTGAAGGCGTCGTTGCAGTATCTAACAAATTAAATAGAATATATATTCTAAAATTATCGGCCATATCGTCTATACATGTTGTATGACGATCTAGTGTGGTGACCTTTGTGTGATAGAATTACTTCTGTGGTGTGGAATTCCTTCCGTGAGGTAGCATTTCCTGCTTTTGATGTTGATTTAACTAACTTCACCGTTAATTAGCCGTACGGCGACCATTTTTCAGGGTGACACAACCACATGGTGTAACCGTACTTCACAGGAGACGCCGGTATCTACAACTCTACCAGATACAAGGAAAATCCATTTTATTTAAGGCCCTTAATTCTCGATATAATTGTAATATAAAATTTTAATCAATAAATTCACAATCAAGCGACTGTAGGCCGTTTGCATTAATTACAGTATATCGCTTATCTTTATGTATCATTTTAATTAATGAATGTATAATTAAACGATTGTAGGTCATTTGCATTAATTACTGTATATAGCTTTTCGTTATATATCATTTTAATAAGTTATATATAATTTTAATTAATGAAATTATAGTTAAACGACCGTTAATATTCTCGTTAATTCTCGTTCCATTTATTGATCTGGCTATCTTGCTTATCAAAGTTGCCTTTAAAAAGGCTAAATTTACAAATTTAATTTGTCGCCTTGATACCAGAATTGACATGAGCTCAGTTCGTTTACCTATAGATATTTACCGGCTGTATATGTACATATTTACCTCACAGGTTATTTTATTAATTTTGTATTATTGTATGACTTCATTGGTCTACTGATATTGTCACAAGATTGGTTTAGGTTAGGTTGGGCTAATAATCATTTCATTTATACCTACATATTATTCACTGGCTATACCTATACAATAAGATATGGGCAATATTAATGTTACAAAGCATATATTAAAAACTAGTATCTGATTTTACTTTGATTTAATATTTGGATAATATATGTGAAATATATTACAAATGAATCCTCTCATTAGTTTATAGGCGTTATCATAACCTCAAATTAATTTTAGATTGGATTAATTGTCCTGTAAGGGTGTGTGTAAGTTTCCATGTTTAAATAAACAAATTATTTGGAATCTTGATGTTTATTCTGGTAAATTGCAGTCAAAATAATAACTAATTCATGTATCCACAAATTTTCAACGTTTCTAAACAGGGTTTTTCTACATCTTATCCTATTTTCATGGATCAATAATCATTGATATATTTTTAGTAAAAAAATTCATTGCCTAACTGCCCTAACTGCCAAGACACATACCCACACCTTGAAAAATATAAATTCGTTGAGTAAACATGGCATATGGATCGCCTAATGAGAAACTAACAAGTAAGGTTTACATATTTGACACTCAACGCTTAAGGCTGGTTACAATATTTACGAAGTATTTATTGTCCTTGTTCGAGGTTGACAATATTTTCCCAGTCACTGGAAGAAGGTTTATTGCCGTTGTAGCCCTATTTGGAAAAAGAAGGTGAAACTGAGATTCAGACATAAGTTGAGTATGAAATATCAAAAAGCTTCATAGGCTTGTATCGGAAACTGCCAAATTTATGGAATAATTCGTTGAACAAATAGAGATAAAATTAAAAACTATTAAAATTGAAAACAAAATGAGGAATAACCAAATATCAAAAAACAATTCATTTAGAAGCAACTTTCGAAAAGAACAGTAAATTAAAATTTTAAATCTTCAGTTTTTGAAAGAAGTAGGAAAGCCGGATAATAGCAGATCGATTATAAATAAGAAGAAGCGGTTAATTAATACAAAAATATGGTTTATACTAAAGAGTACTGATAATCGTGTGCATAGCAAATAATATTTTAAGGGAATTACAATTTTGGAATCGAGTAACACATATCTAGGTTAACCCCGTAAAATGCGCCAAGAGATGTTTGGATTGAACCCAAACTAAATAATAATATTTTAGCAAGCTTCTTTTATCCGTCTTTATTAAAATAATTTCACAAAATCCTCTGGCTTTCTTTTTCCTTTTCGTAGAATATCTAAACACATCCTATTGTGTGTGTCTATTCTTTCGCACTCGAATTCACATTGTCCAGTTGCTATATTCTCTGATATTGAAGATTTTTATAATAAGCAGCTCCTTTTGTACTAAAAAGATATCCAAGTAGTGATAAGACAGAATAACAGATCTTTTCCGGTGATAGTTTTTCGTTCAAAACATTCTGAATTTGGTGCAAATATCCTGAAAGCAGTCTCTACTGAAATTCGGGCTCCATTGAGTTGGTAAGTTAAAAATGTGGCCCGCTCTTGTTCAGTGACCACAATTATACGGCTTCATTAAATTGAGATCCAATAGAAAAGCATAATCTCGCATAAATAATTAGGATATTATGAACCAGTATGTGGTAGACATGCATGTTCTGAAATTACATTGTAGCAACTCTCAACATGTTTTGCATTATATAGAACTTCATCATCTGAAACTTTTCTATTTGTCCCACGTCGACCGTCATATATTTGTAATTAACATTTGTAATAATAGCCATAAGCACTATATACAAATTCCATTCGTAATTAACGTAATGGGTGCCGGCGGGTGTTCGCTAATTTAACAATATCAATATATTTTCCGTCAATGCAATTCCAATACCGCAATTTTTCTCTAAAGTTAGGTGTAACTTATTCCAATTCAGCTTTATTGAAATCTGCACAAAATATTATTATTTTTCAGGCCGCATTGGAAAGGCCACATCGAATAAAAAAAAATAAACACAGAAATAGCAAAAGAGAACCTGAAATGACTATCGAAGGACGCAAGTTCTAGCCAGAAAACTGAATGTTTGAGAATCTCAATTGCGATTTTTCGCCATCAGTGTGATAAATAATATTTTACTTTAGTTGCATTTAGGAACTCTTTAAAAAATCACTTTGGAGATAATAACATAAATTACACACCGCAAGTATAAGTTTAAAGCTATAATGTAAAAAAGATTTGTTTTCTTAATTACCTTGATGCGATGCTTTAAAGCTTGAACTATTGCTTCGTAAGTCTACATAATAATTTTCCTGGCTTGTTGGAGAAATAATTCATTGACGCCCATGATGCCAAAAATCATAACGTTCTTGGTTCGTTTGGCTTTATTGGGTTATATTGCTTCTCACGTGTTCGTCTTTTTTTGTAATATAATGATTAACCAAATGTAGCAACTTTATATGTCCCTATTCATTCTGAAGTAATTGCTGTAATCATCATGGTCCAGTTTCAATCCGTTCTAAGATGTTTATGTGATAAACGTCTATTTGTTACAAATATCCTTATTTATCGAAATTGTTTTCTTCACTTTTTTCTAACTATTTTTTTTGCAACATGTGTCAAAATCATTGCGTTACACATTTTATTTGAACTAACCCAAAATAACCTATTCGAAAATCTACGTTTGAACTTGACATTGATCATCATCAATATATTGATAAAATATTGACAAAAGGTTGCTCTGAATAATATTGACTGTATGAGAGCTGCTTAATATTGAATGAACGTGGATATTTCTCACCTATCACCGCAGAGTCGAGGAAGAAATAAGCAGAAGAAATATTTTAAATTCCTTCCGTCATAACATATTTTTTTTTTCAAAGAAGAAAGTTAACGACGCCGACGTCGCGGGTCGGTCCGAGAGACCAAAATCCGTCAAAAGAAATTTTATGTCAAAATAATGTTTGTAAATAAATGGTTAGTACTGCTAAAATATAAAGATATTTTCTTCTATGAATGATGAGGAATTCCACAATTTTCAGTGTTAAAGTTTTTATTTGTCTTGCATTTTAACTAACCAAATCCTAAAACTAAAAATGAATACTTGGAGTACAATCATGCAAAATCTATATTAAACTGATATATGCTGCACAAAGAACTATTGCACTGTACATTTTACCGGAATCATTCGTTTTCCTGTTTTTCTGCCGCATGGCTTCTGCAACAAGTATGCATTTTTTCTTGTAATTAAAAAAATAGACGATTTCTCTGGTCGGTTGATCAGGTATTCTGTATCATACTAATGAACTAATGAACTAATGAACTAATTCCATATGGTGTTCACTCAATAATTTATCAGCAACCGCCTTACCAGTAAAATAATTACCAACCGCCACATTTATTTTATATCCCCAAACTGGCCGGGAAACTCGTGAAAGGAGTATAATATTCAAATTTCCTGCTTTACGTGGTCTGAGGGGTCGAGTTCCAATATAAATTTCTACAAATTTTGAGTCAACCAAAGAATACATTTTTGTTACATTTACTTAGCATATAAATCCGGAAAGGACATCGACTCCTGAATGCAGTTGGAATTAAAATTTTTCAAAGAACTCCCTAATTGGAGCCAGTGGGTCTGATTTTTTTCGATCTCCGCCAGTTCATTTGTAATCGAACTTGATATGGGTTAACAAAAAGTAAAATCTTGCCTTTGAAATAGTTAGATGAAACATTTATGAGGAACTAATATTATTTTTGACGAAATCAGAGGCCTGGAGTTGATTAGCTTAGTTCATTCCAGCAATATACAAAAGTCCGAGTATACGCTTAATTTCTAATAGATCGGTAGGTCTCGCATTTCTGTTGTTGTTAAATTGGTTTGACATGCCAATACATATATTACTTATTTTCTACTCTATCCTCCAACGTTTCGTGAATAATAAAACAACTGATGCCTTGGATAGTTGGCGTGCTTCTCCTTTTACTTCACGTAGTGCGACCAAGATATTAGCCCTCGTCCTAATAAATTTGATGGTAACATGCTTCCTCCATGAAACTAAAATAGATACATGATGGGAAGATTCACTCTTATCCTCGTTGTGTTCTATGCTCATAGTGATCTCTTCAACATCATATTTATCCATTTCCTGTTCACTATCTGTGATAATATTCTGTACTTCGATCATAGTTTCCTCCAAACTTTGACCGTCGTCTTCGTTGCTTCTTAATGAATTGTCAAAATTTTTGTCATATTTTTTTTTCTTTTTTTATGGCAGTGGCACACACACTAAAGGTAGATCCTATGGCGCTCGACGAGCGGTGTGTGTGCGAAGATGTTGATTGACACGGTTCTTGAATATTTGTAGGTTGTAATTAGTGGGAAACAGATGTCCTGGAAATGAGTTCCACAGTGATGCAGTGCGCCAGACAAAGGAGTTCTGGTAAAGCGATGTTCTAGGTGTTTCTAGTTGTACGACGAACTGGTGCGCTCCTGCCGTCTGTCGGGACTGCCTGACAGGAGTTGCCAGGGGCGGGATTATGTGGGCCAAATCCTGGGAACATCTGCCGTGAAAGTATCTGTAAAACAGAGACATCTCGGCCACATGTCTGCGATGTTCCAGACTATCCAGATTCCGGGTCAACTCCGGATCGCCGACGAGACGCACAGCCCTCTTCTGAATGGAATCCAGCAGCTTTAGGGTATGCTTTGGTGCGGCACCCCAGATATGTGAGCAATATTCTAAGCACGGTCTTATTTGCGCTTTGTACAGCAACAGCAACTGCTGCGGTGTATAGAGTTTTTTGTTGCGAAATAGCGCACCAAGCTTCTGGGAGGCTGATTTTGCGATGTTAGCAACATGGTCATGCCATGACATATTGCTGTTGACCGAGACACCCAGCAGCCCGATTGACGAGGATGAAGGAATGGTCGATCCTGCCATAATGATGTCAGGGCCCGCTGTATTGGCCCTCTTAGTAAACGTTGCTGCTTGGGTCTTTGCTGCATTGAACTGGACCAAATTTCGGTCGCCCCAAGTTTGAACTTTCTCCAGGTCTTGATTAATTGCTGTAATCTGCTCCTGTCTGCGGTGATGAGTCTCAGTCGCTGATAAGGGTTTTTCTGATCTAAAGTGGGAGACAAGGGTACTGTCATCTGCAAAACTGTAAACAGGATTATTCGTTTCGATCAGCAGGTCATTAATATAGATGAGGAACAGAGTTGGTGAAAGTATTGCGCCCTGAGGCACGCCCGCGTTGATGGTGAATGTGTCCGAGATGTGTCCATCGACTGCCACATGTAGGGATCGGTTCTTAAGGCCAGCCAGCTGCAGAGAGAGGCGGGCAGTCCCAAGGACGGCAGTTTGTTGAGCAGTCCGTCATGCCAAACTCTGTCGAATGCCTTTGAAATATCCAACGCAATCGCTCGAGACTCTCCGTAGTTTTCAATTGCCCTACTCCATATATGAGTGACATAGGCCAATATATCTCCTGTCGATCTCTCTTTGCGAAAGCCGTATTGATTATTGCTGATTATTCTATTGCTCTCGAGGTACTTGAGTAGTTGCTGGTTGATTACACGTTCCATGACTTTGGAGATTATTGGAAGCAAGGCAATCGGGCGATAGTTTGAGGGCGTTTTTTTCTTGTCTTTTTTTGGAACAGGTTGCACTCGAGCGACTTTCCAAGAGGATGGGTAAATCCCTTTTCTGTAAGAAAGACAAAAAAGCCTGGAAAAAACAGGTGTTAGTTCGTTGGCGCAGTTCTTTAGCACGATGGCAGGTATTCCGTCCGGTCTTGATGCCTTTTGCGTATCTAGTTCTTTAAGGATTTTGCGAATATCACGATGAGAAAACTTGACTTCTGCCATGGTGGTGTTGGTGTTCGGTATAGTGGGGAGAGTCTTGCTTTGGGGCACGTCTAAGGTAGAGTGCGATGAAAACATTTTGGCGAGCATGTTTGCTTTTTCTTTGGCTGTAGTCGCCGTGATGCCACGTTCGTCCGTCAAAGGTGGGAGAGACGTTTTTGTAAAGTTGTTACTTACTGCCTTTGCTACCGACCAGAAATTCCTGGAGCCACTGGGGCATTGCAAAAGTTTATTCCTGATCCTTTGATTTTGTTTGTCCTTAGTTTCGTCGATCACACGCTTGCACTCGTTTCTCGCTTCGATAAAATAATTGCGATTTTCAGCGGTCTGATTTTGCTGCCAGTACTTATAGGCTTGCTGTTTCCTTCCTACAGCTCTTTCGCATCTTTTGTCGAACCAGGGCTTTCCTTTTGATGGTAACTTGATGGAATTTGGGATGTATGCTTCCATTCCTGAGGAGATTACTTGCATGATCTCTTCGCAGCAGTCTGACGGGTCGTCAGTGGCAAAGCAGACGTCGAGCCAAGGAAAATCTAGGTAAAACTGCCTTAGATCGTCCCAGTTTGCAGAATTGTAATGCCAGATTTTGCGAGGCAATGGTGGATCCTTCTGTATGAGTGGCAATTCATAAACCGTTGTAATAAGTTTGTGGTCGGAGGTACCTAATGGCGGACCAACTGTAACCTTGTACTGGTCAGGATTGGTGGTCAGAAAAAGATCCAGGAGGGCGGCGAATTCGCCCCTCTCTGAGATTCGAGTTGGTTCGTCTACAAGTTGAGTAAGCCCGCAGCTGATGGCAAATGTTTCAGCCTCTCTACCTTCGTTGTCGGTCTTGTTGTGATGTTTGAGCCAGTTGGTGTTGTGGGCATTGAAGTCTCCCAGAACGATTATTTCTGAACTGGGGTGATCGACCTGTATTGAGTCAAAAGTGGTAGCTCAAACTCAAACTCAAACTCAAACTCTTTATTTGGCCATTTGTAAAAACAAATACATAGTATTTATGCATTGGCAAGTCAATTATTACATAGTATGTAGTTTACAAAAATAGAATAAAATAAATTACCAAAATTTAACCAAATTTTGCAAAAATAAATACAATGGTCTAATCATTTAATATTCCAAAATTAACATAAACAGCAGAAATGTTCAATATGACTAGAAAATACAGAATCATCTAAACATAAAATAAACAAAAGAACCATAAGATGAGGACGATGATAAAAGGTCCAAATAAACCTAAAATAACCTAAAATATATACATATTATATACACACGCATACATATACACACATACACATAATCATACACACACATACACAGCTACAGATAGGTAAAAAATACACAGAGAATAAATAAAACAAACAAAAGAATACTTAGAATTAGGTACTAAGAATAGAAAAAAAATATTTACAGTCAGATTCAAGTATAGAAAAGGTAGTATATCAATATTGTTCCATAAATTCCTTAAAAGAATAAAATGCATTGTTAACAAAAAGTTGTCTTATTTTTACCTTGAATCTTTTGTCATCTAATATCTTTAAACTAATAGGTAATTTATTATACAAAGTAATTGCATTGTAAGTCAATGAGTTTTCAAAGTTTGCTGTTTTGTGCCTCGGAACTGCAAGTATATGCTCACTACGCGTGTTATAGTTATGGCTACTCGTTAGAGAACTAAACTTAGTAAAATTTTTACGTACGTACACAAGACATTTATACATATAAATACATGGGACAGTTAAAATTTTCTTACAAATAAAAATATTTTTACAGGACTTGCGCATATTTAAATTGAAAATCAGTCGCAGTATTCTTTTCTGACCAATAAAAATTCTTTTTGCCTCGCTACTTTTACCCCAAAGCATAATACTTTGGGATATGTGGGAGTATGCTAAGGCATAATAACAGTTTAGTAAGGCATCAGTGTCTAAACTACTTTTTAATTGAAAAATTGCGTAATAGGCACTATTCAGTTTCATTGACAAATAATCCACATGCGTCTCCCATGAAAAATTCTTGTTTAAGAATGTTCCCAGGAATTTTACATTCGATGACAAATTTTCGGTACTATTTATGAGAGGCTTGCGTAAATTAAAATTTACATAAACAGTCTTTTCCTCGTTTAGTACTAACCTATTTCATTCACACCAGCTAGTCATTTTGTCCAATGCAATTTTTAGTTTGGAATTTAGTTCCTCTGGAGTATCGGCCGATAGAGTTATGGATGTATCATCCGCATATAGTATGACTACTTCGTCCCCCATATAATCAGGCAAATCATTGACGTAGACAAGGAAAAGCAGAGGTCCAAGAATGGAACCCTGAGGAACACCCAATTTTAATTCATGTTTGTCGGATAAAACTCCATTACACTTAACTTGGAGAAACCTGTTTGTCATGAAAGAATCAATGAGGTCCTTAAGTGCACCTCGAATTCCCAAACATTCAAGCTTATCTATTAGGATGTTTTTATTTACCAAGTCAAATGCTTTTGAGAGGTCAAAAAATATTGTTACTACATACTTACCCTGGTCTACTTTTTTATAAACATATTCATAAAAGTTAATAGATGCAGTTTCTATGGAGTGGCCAACTCGAAAACCATGCTGGCTATTTGAAAGGAGGTTATATTTATTGAAAAATCTTATTATTTTATTATAAATGACCTTCTCCAGGATTTTGGAAAATACACTCACGACAGATATCGGTCGGAAATTTTCTATGTTATGTTGATCGCCTTTTTTAAAAACAGGAGTCACGATTGCAGTTTTTAAGATATCCGGAAACTGTCCACCTTGGAGTGATAGGTTTATTAAAAACAATAGTTGGTCAACCAAATTATTTGCAATTTTTTTAAACAATGCTGGGGATATTTCATCTACAGAGCTGGATTTCTTATTTTTAAGATTTTTTATAGTGAACAGTAATTCTGTTTTTGTTAGTGGGTTACAAAATATTGAAGTTTCGCTTATAGGTGAGACAGTATGAGGTAATGATAGGTTGTATCCAAAATGTTTTTCACTAAGTTTAGAAGCAATAATTGAGAAATAGCTTCCAAACTCCTGTGCCACCAAGATATTGTCTGAAATGACTTCATTATTTATTCTAATAGTATAAATGTTGTTTTTGTTTTTCTTCCTGCCTAATCTATTGTTTACAGTCCTCCAAATCTCTTTAGTTTTATTTTCAGAGTTTTCAATTTTATTCATGTAAAAATTTGATTTGGTATGTTTTACTAATTTTCTATATCTGCTTTTTTGAGCTTTATATCTGGCTTGTATTTCCAGACAGTTTGACCTCTTCATCTCCCTAGAAGCGTTAATAAGAATTTTTTTTTTCATTTTTTATGGTTTGATTTACCCATACATTCTTCTTTCTATTTATACTTACTTTTTTAAAGGGGCAGGATGCATTGAAACACCAAACAACAGTACCTACAAAAAAGTCAAGTGTTGAGAAAAAGCTTTGGTAGGCTCTATCGCTCGGAGGGCGATAGAGACAACATATAAACTTGGTTAATCCCTTGGCGGTGAACTTGAGCCACATGACGTCATGGTTGTTCGGTTCGAGTGTTTCCTCGCGGTGACATGAAAGGTCGCTTCGGACAAAAAGGCATATTCCGAACTTATATCTAAATCGGGTATGTAAGTCGTAACCAGGATAGAGGTAGTTCACTGTTGTTGTTGTAGAACATATTTGTGTTTCTGTAAGGGCTAATATGTGTGGTCTATTTGCTTGTAGATGTTGGTGTACCGAATTTATGTTTGTATTTAGGCCTCTTATGTTGCAGAAATCTATTCTAAATTGGTTCGGTATCTTTGCTGTCTGTGAAATGCGGAATGAAGGGCTCCCAGGGCCACCCATCGCCCGGAGATCCGAATGGCCGGGGAGTTTACCTCCGGAACATTTTGATCCTGGAAGCACCATCATGTCCATATATTTCTACTGTGAAACCCGGGATCACCAGCGCGGAAGCGAAACGTGATTTGGGAAAATCACTTAGCGCTCCCCAATTCTGGTGGGGTGGTCTTTCACCGGACGATGCGAGTAGGCTTATGCATCTACCACCTAGGGCCGCTTCCACTCGAAGCATCGGCCTCAGACTCATTCCTTTGGCGGTCCCTAGTCTGACAGGGGTAAAAATGGGGTTTGTTGGATCACTCCCCAGTGATCAGCTCCAGACTTTGTACTTGGGTGTTCTCCAGCCTAGAGGAGGACGATGGGATTTGATGGGCCACATCCCGTGGCAACCAGTTTGACGTTCCTGCCAGCCAATACAATGCAGCCCCTCTTGTCACAAACTGTCATTGATCAGCTCCAGACTTTGTACTTTGGTGTTCTCCAGCCTGGGGGAGGACGATGGGATTTGATGTGCCATATCCCATCCCCGTATTATTCCCCATATATTCTCTCTCTACAATAATTGTATTTTTTGTTTCAGAAAATATCAAAGGTATGATTTTTACACAATCTGTATAACTTGCAGTTAGTCGAACCGTGACGTTTTAAATCACGGATAAGTAATTGATAATGGTACACTCAGATGTATATGATCTATCCCAATTTGAGTCTTTTCAGACCATTTCCAAAAACTGAACAAATAAAAACATAAAAATCGAAAAAAATCGTATGTTTGAAAACAAATCGAAAATATATTCAATCAATTCTTGAGCTCCCCAGGTACAATATAGTCAATAGATACTTTTTGAAAAATACTTCACTATCGTGATAAGATGTAGAGAAGAATGGAAAATGAATACCATTTGCAGCAAAGTGCCATAAAATGGTTCTATACCATTTTATGGCACTTTGCATCCCTAGATGGCTGAAGATGGGTGAAGAACTGAACAGAGGACCGGAGTATTTGGCCAGAGACCAAATTTTCCAGGCAGAAGTTAACGCCACAGAAAAATGTGTGTAGCTCAATATCGATAGAAACTACAGGAAGAATGAAATTGTAATCTTCTTAGATAGTCAATTAGTCATCAAAGCGCCGAGCTCACCAACAATCAGCTCTAGAATGGTATGGGACTGACTAGATGGCTAGATAGGGTAAAAGAACTAGGCCAGATTGACAAATTATCCATTCAATCGATACCAGGACACGCTGGGATAGAAGAAAACGAAAAAGCAGATCAATTATCAAAAGTAGGAGCACAAACTCTGCTTTTAGGACCGGAAACTTTCTATGGCATAGGGATACACACCTACAAGGAAGAATTCAGGAAAGAAGAGCGAGCCAAATGGATCAGTCTATGTTAACGTTCTCCAGAGTTAAAGCAATCAAAGATGCTTCTAGGGCCCTCTCACCCAGGGGAAAAAACTTTGCAGCAGTGAGTAAGAACAGTTTGCGCATCCTCACCGGCTTTCTTACGGACCACTACCGGTGGAGAAGGCACCTAGAGAGAATAAAAATTGAAAACGAGTACAGTTGCCGTTTCTGTGGTATGTAACCAATGAAATATTTTACAGGACATTTGTATATATGTAACCTTATGTAGCAATGATTTTCTTTATCTTGTAACTTTTAATACGTCAAACCTTTTCTTATGACTATACAATACTTATACTATAAGGTATGAAAATTGAAGAAAGTGTTTGTTAGTAAAAAGATTAATAAAGAATTCACAGTAAGATCATTGAATAACAGATATAGAAATATAAGAAGTGGAGCTCCGTTTGTCTAAAATTCATCTTACATCTAACGCGTTTAATAATACGTTACATAACGAATATAACATTTATATAACATTATAGGTATCTATAATTTTCTGTTCTATAATAACTATCAAAAGTCAATAAATGCAGAGACAGGGGAAGGAAATCCAGGAACACCTTCTAACAGAAGTCGAGGAGATCGCCAACAGGCGAATGACCTGCTCCGGGAGCTGCGCCATCGAACAGGAGGAAGTTGCATCCATAGAACCATCCATCATCTGCTTTCTTGGTGGAAACACCAAGAAAGGGGGACACAATAGATCTGTATAAGTCGCAGTGTACTAATACTCCCAAGATCATCCATTCATTCATTCTTTCATTTCATTTTATAAAATCAAAAATAAACGGGTGTAGCAATAAACTTACCGGTGAAAATCGCAGATACCTAGATAGAAAACTGATACAAAGGATAACATATTAAGTCCCTGAGGCCAAAACGAGCGGCATTTTCGCACTAACATCACACACCGGAAAAATTAAGCTATTGGACCGGACATGGGGTTATGGTATATTGAAAAGTTATCGGCGAATGTTGCCCGAGTCGGTCTGAGAGACCGAATGTTAAGTTAAGTAAAACCGTATTAATATTGTTATCTAATAATCTGATGCATAATAATATTTAAATGAGAAGAATAAAGAATGTCAAGTAGTTTAGCAAGGCAAGATCTTTTATTGATCTAACAATAATTACATTCCTAAAGCCATCGAACTGACTTTTCAAATAAATTAAGAAGGCTTTAGCATCGCATAAAAATACGCTTAGAAAGGATCCTTTCACACAAAATTAAATGTCCGAAAATCTATAAAACCTTATTTCCCAAATAAAAGGAACTAATTAAATTAACCACGTTCAACGTTATTTCAAATCCTTGGGCACGTTAGATCCCTTGTGTTTTCACCTTCGGCGTTTTAAATGCTGTCGCGTTGGTGATAAATTGATCATTCTTTCTGTTACAGTGGCGTTCCAGGAATGTTTATTTTTCTCTTAAAAACAATTTTTTTTGTTTGAACTAGTTTATTATCATGTTCATGATGTTATCAATTCTTAATCAGTACCTAAATGGAAGGGATAAATGCTTGGTAGAGCCAAAGGACAAAGGAAGGCAAAAATGTGCATCTTCTATGCTATGCTGTGTTACAGAAGCAAAAAGCCAGCTTATGGTAACCCTATACTTCTGGAAATATCCCGAAAAAGATACAAGAAGAAATGTAATGCATTCAACCAGGGGAGCGAAAAACAAATGCCCGATGATTTAAAGAAGAAGTTATTTAACCTATTTTTTAGGAACCACAAACACTAGTAAACCCTTTGTTTACTTGGTAAAGATATTCTATCTTGAGGATGGTAACTAAAATATGAAAAATACGTTGACATTGACACATTTGTAAAACTGTCAACTTACTTGAAATACCAATTCAAAATATTAAAAATATTTTGTCGTAATGTCTTAAGGGCATGTGAACTTAGTCAAATAAGCACAAACATGGATGAAAGCTATTTCTTTAAGGCAACAAATCTGAATGCAAAATTTTTTACATAGTTCATAGGCCCGAAAGACACCTTATGGACTATTTTCCATCACGACAAATGTTCACAAAGAACAAAAAGCATAATTTATTTAGAATAATTCAATTAAAAGTACAATACTTGTAGTATGTGATTATAGTTTCACTCGCAAATGGCGTTGTCACTAACACATTATTTTTCTTATTTCCTTGCACATTGTTTACATTTTATCCTCTCATTCTATTGATGATCTTCTGTAACGTTCTCCATCCGGTTCTAAACAGAGTCTTAATGGAGCTTGTTGATGAGTGACCTGTAATTTATAAAATTTCTTCTTCTTGCATCCCCTCTTTTCGATAATTCTGAAATGGCAAAAACACGAAGAGAATGGTCGGTCGATTTTTTTTTTATTTTGAATGTTCAAATCGACATTTTACAGTGCTTCTGGTCCATTTTCCAAGAGTATTTTTCCAATGGTGCTATTTTGATGTTAATTTTTCCTTAATGGCCAATTGAATTTGGGAATAAAGATAAACCTGTCGCACTCCATAAGATGATTTCGTTTTTCCATAAAAAGCCGAACTGAGCAGACACCTGGATTTTTTGGTTAGGGACTAGCCATTGTGCTAATTTCGTTATCAAAATCATATTCGATCTAAAAATATGTAGTAATGCCTCACCTCCTGTCCAGGCAAACTCTTACATCCAGATTTTTTTTTATCAAACCCTCTGGCCTTTCTTTACATTTTTCTTGGTATTGCTTGTAGTTCCTTTTTTTTCACGTTTCTTGCCTCCCTGGCCGCTTTAAAGACAATATCTTCGAAGGGATTTATTTCCCCACCATATTCCATGTAATATTTGTAATATCAGCATATGTTTTACCGTTATCTCCTTGTAGTATTTCCATGTAATTTTACGGATATTGTGACCCCAATCTTTTAAAATTATTACCCAATGGCAATGACATTGACACACACACGTACCTAATGGCGGACCAACTGTAATTGTGTACTGGTCAGGTTTTGTGGTTAGAAAAAGTTCCAGGAGAGCAGCAAATTTGCCTTCTCTGAAGTCTGCAGATGATGGCAAATGCTTTGACTTCCCTCGCTGTCGGCCCTGTTGGCAGGTTGTGGGCATTGAAATCCCCCAGAACGATTATTTCTGAATTATGGTGATAGACCTGTATTGAATTGAAGTGGTAGCTAGTGTTGTAGGTAACGTTGAATTCATACTTCTTTCGTTCAGAGCAATATGCTATAAATTGTTTCCATCATTATTCTTCGATATTCTTGCATTTACTGACGCATTCAATATTTTTTCTTATATTTTCTAATGAATTCGTTCCGAAACGTTCTATTTTTTAAATTGATGGCAAACAATTAAGTCAAAGTTTAAACATTTTAAATATGACCACCTACAGAAAAATGTCGCCAATATTTAGCCCGGCTTGCGGGTAAATAGTCGCTGATATTTTGAATATTTTTTCTTTACTTTTGTGTATATGAGTAAAACTGACATTTTAAATTTTATTAATGATATCATAAACCTAATTCGGAGTAGTTAGGTTTATGATGATATTAATCTTTTAATGAAAGTGGTCATCATATTTGGATTGGCTAGAGCATGGCGTCGTGAAAATTTGGCGCTATTAACATTAGATAAGATTGAAGATAAGGGCAACTAAATAGTGATTTAAACTTAAATTGCAAACTGTTACTCGGAAAGCAAAAGCTTTTTGATATAAATATTCAACATTTATTACACGTTTAAAATACATAATCCACCTTTAACTCATATAACTTGAGTAGAAGCAAGTGCTCTGTGCAAATATAAATGTAGGCTGACGACGGGCTTTCCGACCGAAGATCACCATAAAAGGCTAAATATGTGGGAAGTGCCGCTAACTATTAGATGTTACATTCTTCACAAATAATCGTCATTCAGAGCGAAGTATTGGAAAGCATTTTTAGAGGCTAGAATCCTATTTATAATGTAATATTCATAAACTCACTTCCCGTGTTTTAGATTAGGGTTGGATGCACCCATGTTATTATGTTACAGGAAATAAATGAGTTATAACCCAAATAAAAACATCTGATATGCAGACGATGATAGACCTCTGGTGAGTGAGACATATCTAAATCAGGAATTTAGACAGAATCCTATTTTTAGGGGGGCTAATTGGGACACATCTAAATTTAGGGGCGGCTGCTGAAATAGCTCACCTCCGAAGGTCAATCTGGTAAATGTGCCACGCCCAATTTTTACCTAAAAGTCGTTAAAAAACACGCCTCAATGAAACAAATCGATCAAACAATAGAACAATAGATAGCAGAGCAACTTCTAGCGAGACATTTAGGTTATGCATAATGGATAACTAACTACGGTCTCTGCGCACTGGGGATACTGCGAATTGACGACTGGGCTGAGGCCAGCGTCTATTTTTTCGTACTAAATTTCTTTAAGTTTTCGTAATAGATTAAGATTTCTCGCAAGAGATTTTTTTTAGGCACAATTATTTTAAAGTTCTTCCTGTGTCTGTGCAACGTATGTTTTTTTTTGTAATAAGTTTTGTAAGAGATTTCAAAATTAAGTTTTAATTATTTAGAGAAATACGAGCGTTTATGTATTTTTTCAAAAATGTTTAGTGTGTGCCAGGCACTAAAAAGTGGAAGCCACGCCCCTTGAACCCACCCTGCCTACGTCCCTGATCTGAATACGCGAAGGTAAGCAGGAGGGTTAGAATGACTAGCAAGTATAAAGTATGGGGAGTTTTTGGGTATAATAATTTGATTAAGCTTAAGATATGCTTTTTTCATATAGAACCAATTTGCACTAGAAATTAGTGTCAACAAAAAATATGCTTCGGTAGTAGGCTGAATTGGAATTGACATACAAACTCAAGTAATATTCCTCTCTGCTTTTTGGTATTAGAAGTAGAGAAGAAAAAAAAACAATCAGAGTAGTCTCCCTGAAATGCTGCCTACTAATCCGTGATTCTTAAAATGCTTGATTTTTATGCATAATAACCCATTTCGAATACTGATGGTAACATAATACAGGGTGTTCCGGTGATCATGTTACAAACTTCTAGGGTAGATAAAACACACGAAAATAAGAAAAAAAGTTCACGTGAACATGGGTCCGGAAACGCTTCTTCAGGGAGCTAGGGCCCTTCGAAGGTAACCTTCAAAAACTACTCTTCGTTTTTTAGCTTCGGTACTACTGCAGCTATCGCCACCAATTTTGAAACATGAAATGTAGTTGCTAGGTTCATCAATTTGAGCCTTCCGGACTTTGTCACCTTTAACCAGGGGCGTACAAACCAGGGGGGTATTTGGGTAAATCTGACCCTACTCCTCTTAGGCTTTAATTTCTTACCATTTTTATATCTGATTATGATTCTCCAATTCCCTTTAAATAAAAAAGGTACTCTTAGTAAAAGTCGCTATCTGTCACCGTTTCCTCGGAAAATGGCTAAATCCAGTCAATAATAAATTATTGTTCTTAAACAAATTATTACGTTGAAATATGAAAATGAGGTTCAGTACAGATAGTGAGCATTAAAAGTTAGTCAAATCTTCTTCTTTAATGAAAATAAATTAGATTAGAGAGATTTATTGCCTTTTCGAAAATGGGGGTATAAAAAGTAAAAGGGAACGTATACAAAATATTCAAAAAAAAAACAATTAAACCTACACAATCAAAACTAATAATAAATTTGCAATAAATCATTCACGAGCACCAATGAAAAACTTAAAGTTTAGAAGTTTCAAAAGTACAAAATAAACAAGTAACACAAACAGGTTTAACGAGTGAGTCAAGGAGAAGGCAGAGTAAATTTTTGTCCTGAAGATGAATTTACTAACGCTGTCGTTGACTGACCCTGTACGTACCAAAATAAATTCAAAATAACAATTGCTGAAAATGCCTGCCACCACGTTCAATACATTTATTGCACCTACGTACCATATTTAAATTGACGTCAGTGAAAACATCAGGCATGGTTTGGATCATTTCAGCCGCAACAGAAATCCTAGCTACCAAATCTTCCTCCGACTGAACTGGAGTTTCATATACAAGGCTTTTCATATGTCCCCAAAGAAAGAAATCCAGAGGAGTTAAATCTGGGGACCGGGCTGGCCAGTTGACATCGCTTCCACGTCCAATCCAACATCCTCTAAAATGATCATCGAGGTGCTCACGTACGACATGTGAAAAATGAGCGGGTGCTCCATCATGCTGGAACCACAGATTCCGACGTATGTCGAGGGGCAGCTCATCCAATAACTCAGGTAAGGTGTATCTTAAAAAATTGAGGTACACCGTCCCAGTTAGTCGAGGAGGCAACATGATTGGTCCAATTAGACGTTCTCCAACAATTCCAGCCCACATGTTCACCGAGAATCGATGTTGGTACCCTCTTATTTGAAGAGCATGAGGGTTTTCCTCCGCCCACACATGGCTATTCCGTGAATTAAAAATACCTTCTCTCGTAAAAACAGCCTCATCAGAGAAAAGCACAAATTTCGGAAATTGGGGTTCTTGCGTACACTGTTGAAGAAACCACTCGCAAAACTCTACGCGGGGTGCATAATCATCTGGTCCCAATTCCTGTACTTTTTGGCGATGGTCAGGATGAAGAAGTTGTTCGTGAACAATCTCCCATACACGTACATGACTTACATTCATGGGTTCTGCAACAGCTCGGGTACTAACACCAGGATTTTCCTCGAATTGTCGAAGTACCTCTTCCTCAAATTCTAGAGTTCGTACAGTTCTTTGAGCGCCATTATCTGGCCTCGTTATTTTCACAGAGCCAGTTTCCCTTATGCGCTGATTTACCCTCTCGAACAGCGTGTGAGCAGGTACATGCCTCTCAGGAAACCGCTCCTGATACAATCTTGAAGCGGCTCTTCCATTGCAATGAACTTCGCCATAAATTAATAGCATATCGGCATATTCGGCGAAAGTATAATCCATGATTCACTGGCGACACAATATTTTATTGACAGATTTTTGACAACTAGATAAATTTTAATAAACCAACGCCAACGTGATCAAACTGTGTGCAATAGGAATCAATTAATGTATCTGACTTAGTGGCGATTTCCGAGGAAACGGTGACAGATAGCGACTATTACTAAGAGTACCTTTTTTATGTAAAAGGGATTGGAGAATGATAATTAGATATAAAAATGGCAAGAAATTGACGCCTTAGAGGAGTAGGGTCAATTTTACCCAAATACCCCCCTGGTTTGTACGCCCCTGGTAAAAGGTGACAAAGTCCGGAAGGCTCAAATTGATGAACCTACCAACTACATTTCATGTTTCAAAATTGGTGGCGATAGCTGCAGTAGTACCGAAGCTAAAAAACGAAGAGTAGTTTTTGAAGGTTATCTTCGAAGGGCCCTAGCTCCCTGAAGAAGCGTTTCCGGACCCATGTTCACGTGAACTTTTTTTCTTATTTTCGTGTGTTTTATCTACCCTAGAAGTTTGTAACATGATCACCGGAACACCCTGTATAATATAATAATATATTGTATGTACATATATACAAGGATTTTCCGCATATTTAGAGAGTTTATTCAAAAGGTATCAAACAGTGGTAAATACAAATGTTACTTGGTTTTTCTGTTATAGGAATATTTCATCAAAAATTAAAAAAATATTTCTTAAAATGTGAAATTCTGAACGGTCTACAATTTTTTTAAATATGTCATATTTTAGATCACATTTTTTCCTCCTTATTTTTTTCTACTTTTTTTTCGCTGAAAATCGCGTTTCTCTAACTTATTATTACCATTTTTTTTTTCTTCATTTCGTTTTATAATACTTTTACTAACTTTCCGAACAATATTGTATTTTTTTATTTTTGTTTTTTATTTGGTTTTATAATGCTTTTATTAACTTTCCGAAGTATGTTTTGTTTTCCTTTTAATTATATTTTTTCCTATTCCGTTTTATAATACTTTCGTTAGCTTCCCGAACATTTTCTTACGTTTTTTGCAATTTTTGTCCATTTTTTCAAAAATTTTTGTGTAGTTCTTTTCATAAAGCACTTTTTTCTTCCGATTTTTGCCATCCTCGACTTCGTAACTGAACCCCTTCCCCTAATTTTCTATTGGCAACCGCGTTTATCTAACTTTTTTTAATTATTTTTTCCTATTTCGTTTTATAATACTTTTATTAAATTTTCGTACAATTTTTTCGAAAATATTTCGGTATCCGGGAGGGTTGAGTATCCCGCCCCCACTTGTCAGATTTTCGACCCGAGGCTCCGTTGGTAGAGATATCGGCATATTTTACCAAAAATTTACCCTTAAATTAGAACCCCGATCAACACCACATGGGCGAAGGTAGTACCCCATGAGGCACACCTGCCATAAAACTTTCGACCTCGTAGAGAACGGGAAACTCCCGAAATTAATTATTTCAGTTTTTTCCTCTCCCCTTTCCTTGTCGAACTGGTGGGGGTGTCGTGGTCTTGTTCTTGTTCAGGATCATCATTTTACCCCGGCTGTATGTCCTGAAAATGTCAACCCTCTAGTTAAACTGGATCATGCTTAATTAAAGGGGCGTTTCACTTTGATAAGCGTTTTATTTTTTCTGCCTTTACATTGGCGAAAGAAGTTTTACTTTAAAAACAATTCCCCAAATTTAATATCTGCAACTCGCACATATGAGTATATACAGGGTGTTACAGAATGTTGTGAGGAAAATTTAACGACAAATTCTACATCTAAAAATATGAAAAAACTCCATACAATCATGGGTCCGGATATGCTTCGTTTCCATGATACGGGGTGTTTACATTTTTTCGTCTTTAATAGTTTATTTTACATTTGTCGAAAACCCGTTGAGCTATTGATATGAGTTTTGGTACACGCAAATGTCTCATTAAAGGCCACATTTACATGTACAAAATTGTTTTCTAAATCACTTACATCAGTGGCGTTTGTGCTGGCAAGTCCCTATACTTAGGTAAAAAAAACTGTGCGCCACAGGTTTTTACAAAAATGAGTATGGCTTCCTTAAAGCCACATTAATTTTACTGAAAAAGGGCCTCTTGGACTTTTTCCTTCTGATGCACCGTTTTTAAAATAAAAATTATTTTATTAACCAGTACAATAATAAGCCCGATGGCTTATTATTGCACTGCTTGATAATAAAATAATTTATTTTGATGTAAATGCTTTAGAAAACAATTTTGTACATGTAAATGTGACCTTTAATGATACATTTGCATGTATCAAAACATATCAATATTTCAACGGGTTTTCAATAAATGTAAAATAAACTATTAAAGCCGGAAAAATTTAAACACCCCGTATCATGAAAACGGGGCATTTTCGGACCCATGTTTATATGAACTTTTTTTCATACTTGTAGATGTAGGATCTGTCCTTAAATTTTCCTCACAACATTCTGTAACACCCTGTATAAACAAACCCATGTAATAAACCGTAAAACCCCGTCAAAGAGTAGAGAATCTCTACTCTTTGACCCCGTATTACTTATTTATTTATTTATTTATTTATTTGGTGGCCATACGGAATACATCAGGTTTACACCCACAAACGTATCCATTAAATTAATCGATACATTATATCACAAATTCCCAATTATGTAATCAATATAGAAAATCTTATACAAAAAAAAAACCACTACAACTTAGAGGCAAGTATATCTACTTATAGAGCTCAACAATAATACCTAGTTTCTTAATTAGCAGCTAATATTGTAGTATCGTATATTATTATAAAAGGCCGAAAAAAATTATAATAAATATACAGTAAAAGAAAACATGGAAAATGAATTATTCCATGGAACCCCACTTTTTCCCCAAAGTAGTCATACGCGTCTTTGTATCGTAGTCATGTAAGTAAAGC
This sequence comes from Pissodes strobi, assembly GCA_016904865.1. Lineage (NCBI taxonomy): Eukaryota > Metazoa > Arthropoda > Insecta > Coleoptera > Curculionidae > Pissodes > Pissodes strobi. The sequence goes on from MU181993.1 coordinate 668,362, forward strand.
TCGATTTACATATGTTTATTTTCTGTATGTATTAGATAATATTAGATATCATCAAAATAGTGTTTATAATATTATTTACGTTTAAGAATGTAGTATGTTCCCCGTATTGTATTTAAATATTAAAGCAGCGATTGTATAAGGTATTGAATACAAAATTCTAACATTGCCACATGGCCTTTCGAGGTTATATGAATACCATGAACACGAAAAAGCTAATGAATCTAAAACAGTTAATTTTGTCAAGTAATTCATAAAAAAACATATTATATCTAAACGATATGTAGAAATGTACCAAGCAATACAAATTGTAATGCCCCCTTACATATAATAGGTATCGAAAAAAAAAAGCTTGTTTTTATAAGTTATCTACCTTTTTCTTTCCTTCGAAAGAAAAAAAAGTGGGACTGCAGTTATAAGATTTATGTTCACATTTCGCTACACAGCAAACATGTTTGCCCCTTCTGTTACTAATATAGTCCAAATATTCTCAAAATACTTTTAACACAAACACATAAAACAAAATAAAAACAAAAAGCTAGCACCTAGCAGAACGTAAAGTGACAATACAAAACACGCAGCACGCAGGCACTGGTCAAATGTATTAATAAACTTAAAGCGATGGTCGGGCGACACTGATTTCCCATGAGTAAAGGCTGATTTACAATGCGCATCGAGGGTGCGCGTACTGATGAAAAATACTAGAAATGGGATTCTGATTAATTTTTCTTCTGTGTTAGAAGTGAGGGATTTGGTTAGTCACTCTACGACTTTCAAATAAAGCACTACTTATTTTTTTCTTTGGTTTGTTTCTCCTATCTTCCGTCTAAATCTAAATTGAAACAAATGTGTTTGCAGATGCCAGCTTCCGAGACCATTTTAAACTTTATTTCATATAATCAGAAATTATGTCAGGTCATATTTATATATTTTAGAACCTTCTTAAAAATAAGAACAAATTAAGCTACATCATGCATAAGAATATAGCTGAGACACTCTCGGTTGCCGCTGTGATCTTTTCCAGCTCAGATTTGAAAACAACTACAGCGTGACAACTGCTCGGTCGGCGTTTTCGGCAGCTGAATGTTAAACGTATGTATTCTAACGAGACCTGGGCCGCATTGTTTACGCGTATCACGTAAAAAAATGTCGGTCTGAATTTTAATTTACATTGTATTAAAATTGCAGAAATATTTCTAAATCATCTCTTAAACTGGAAGGATATTGTTAAATATAATATCGCAAGTCAAAAACTTGCTAAGTATATTTCTCGAAATATATTGGTTATGTTTAAAACAAAGATGTATTCTAATATACCATTCGTAACAAACGGTTAAATGATCTATTATTATTATGTTAAAAATTTTGTTGTAGCGTAAATAAATAACTGAATTTTCAGTTAATGAAATAACTGCAAAGTAACTATTTAACAAACGCAAATATCATCTGTTAATGATTCAGAAGAAGAAAAATAGTATACATTTGTGTTCTAAACGTATATCCCTGGGACTGCCCTTTTCAATTGGGTTTTTGACAAAAAAAAAATTAAAAATTTGATCTAACGATTGTTGAATAAAAGAATTGATAATGATAAAAAGAAAAGTGTTTTCGTCAATTCCGAGATCAATCATACTTTACCTAGACTTCATTTAAAAATACAGTTGAATTCAGTGTTAGTGCTACAGACAAAAATTACTCCACACGATGATCTCTCTAAGGCTGAAACAATAATTATTGTAGGTATAGCCACGCGCCGTATAAGTTTTATAAATCGAAATTAAATCCACATTTTTTATCTATACAATTGATATCTGTGCTCATTTCCCATCCCTTTATAGTAAAGTGATACAATTGCAAAAAGTTGTCACCAATTTTTAATCTATAGTAAGGAAACGAGTGTAAGGAACTATACAAAAAAGTAAACGTCCCCAAGTGTTGCAGAAAGATAATGAACATGAATGATTCATGATTTTGTAAGTTAGTGAATGAAAGAAAAGTTATCACCAAATAGTCAAGGGGATAAATAAGTTATTGAAATACATAACATTAAATAATTTTTGGTTATGGGTTTGAAACATTTGCTCTGAAAAAAAAAATAAGAAAAATCCTTTCTCCAGAGTTACGTTTACTCCTTTACTAAGAAAATTGCAACCACTTGAAATTTTGCCTATATTTTTGGAGTAGTTTATGCGTAGAGATGCCTACGGTTTCGCTCGTACAACGTGCCATTAGTGCATAAAAGATCAAAATATATTATAAATTAAAACAAAATTAATATATATTTTTTCAAACTTAATCTGAGATGACAGCCTAGTTTTTGCTTTGATCAATTTTATGATTAAAATACGATTCAGATAAAAAACTAGTATAATATATTATGACACGTTCACTACCAATTAAAATTTTAAAGAGCTTTAATTAAAAAAATTAGGAATTTTAAGTGCCGTTTCACATGGACGTGGACGGTCAGCGTACCTCTCATAAGTGCGCTGATCGTCAGCGTTAAAATTTTGTTTCACATGAACGCTGATCAGTTGCTACCAACCATGGACTCCAAAGAAGGAGCATCAACAGTTGTTGCCATATTGGCTTATTTATAATGTTATATTATTATTATTGCTCTTGATGTCTCTTCCCAGGAAGTTTGCCGTAACTCTCTATTTTTAATCCCTCATCTTGGACCTTCCGCAAATTTGGACGTGCCACGACTTCACTAATTAAATTTTCTGTATAAGCTATGTACTATTACCTATTACTAAAGAGCTACTACCTTACGATTCAGCGCTCATATTAAAGCATACATATGCATAATGGCATGTACGCACCCCGGACAAAATCCGTCACGCGGATGGTCAGCGAACATCTGAAAGCTTCCATTAAGTCAATGCCAATCAACCGCGCTCTGATAATCCGCGTGCTGACCGTACGCATCCATGTGAAACTTCGCTAAGTGTTTGAACCAATTTATTACGACAAAAAAACTGGTTTAGAAAATTAAAATTATTTGTTCTTCAAACAGCCTGAATAATATGAAATATTTGATATTCATCCAAAAAAAAATACAAATTGAATGTATTTGTGGACCTCACCCCAGGTATTAAACTTCATCCACACAAAATGGGGAATAATCTACAATCTAGCACAGTGTGTTATGTATACGACCCATAACTGTATCTCCCCAAATTTTGTTACATGTTTTCTATTAAATAATAAAACAATATTTTTATTTTATGCAGATTCGCTGGCACAAATGGCAGAAGGTACTGTATATTTTTATTTCATGCAAACTCTTTGGCAGGAATGCTCGAATATACTAAACATTTAACCCCAGCCCTTCAACGATCGATTCTTGAAGAAGGATACGCCAGTTCAACACAGATAACGGGGAAGAGACGAAGCCAAAATATATTTATGCCATGCTTGGTTTGAATTGTAGACGGGCCTGTTTACTTTCGATCGCCTCGCCTCTATATCATACACCTTCTAACGTTCGCCTTGCCTTATCACTTATTTTATATACTTTTCGTAACGTTTTAACCAGCTTACTTTCCACTTACTATTACGTATTTAAAGATATATACTATTTAGAAGTTTTTAGTTATTAATTATTCATTATTTCAAAAATCGTTCCTTAGTTAACACCAGCTCACACTTCAAGTTACACCTGATACATCGATTGCAGGGCCCTCACATACAGGTTGGGAAAGGTTTAAAATTTTTCGTCTGATTAATTTTTAAACCATTCTCGAGGTGACTGTGAAAAACCTGATCTTTGGCTCATTTAACAATACTAAAAAGTTTCGAAATATGCATTTTGTCTTTAGTTGCGCTTTCTGTTCTTTTTTATTTATCTATTTTTATAACCGCGTCTGTCATTTATAATGTGGCGTACATTTTTATTTTAACTTAAAATATTTTTTTATTATCTTAATTTGTTATTAGCGTTTATTTAAATTTTTAAGAACTCGGATATTATACTTCTTTGGATTGGGTAATTTTTGTTAATATTGCTACTGTCGTTCTGGAACAAAGACTTGATTGAGTTATACATATTCTTGATATTACATTTTAATATTACATTATCATTTTTTAATTCGTATTTCTTTCAACTTCATAAAATGGTGGCAGATTGGGTTTCAAATCGTAAGATATATTTTAAGTTTTGTAGCTTCTTTAGGGCTAATACATTGGAATAGTGCCAGTTTTGCACCCTTGGATCCGATGCTGGCGGGGCCTATTCATAAAGTGTTGACATAATAATTGAAATTTGGACCTTTTTCAGGAATTTTGGATCTCTATATTCTAAAGGGTATTACTGGAAGATTTCGACTTATGAATAAACCGTAAGGTGATACTATTAAAGAGGCTTCATTTCAAACTAAATTATAAACGTGAAATCCATTTTTCCTACTTTGTTAGTTCGAATGATATTGGCTTGAAATAAAAGGTATCATACTCTAAGATCTCTAAAATAGGGATAAGATAGTTAAAACCATCGACCAAAGTGGTTAATGTTAAAACTAATAAAACATACTATTCTGAAGACCTCAATGTTTCTAAACTTTATGAATTATTCAAAATTAAGCATCCAGAAGTCAAAATAACATATAACGGCTATAATTTTGTAATGAAAAATCTAACAGTAGCTTCGGTTATCTCCGCTCAGACACATGCTCTCAGTGTGAAGAAATAACTGTGATGGTAAAAAATCAACAATCAAAATTGTCTAAAGCAAACGAAAATGACAAGAAATTGGTTTTGAGCAAACTGAAAAAACTTGAGACAGAAAGGGAATTACACTTTGCTACAGCTACAACATTTTCTGACCAAAAAAGGGCATCTAAGAAATCTGCAAGACAACAAACTGACTTGGAATCAATTTGAATTAATTATTAAAAAAAATTGCCTCTACATATCTCAATATCTATTATGCCCGACAAATATCATTGTACTTGTTTAATTTGCATGTGCTTTGAAATCAACAAAGTCTATTTATGCATATAATGAAGTAATAGGGAAAAAAAGAAAGTGACAATATCTCTTTCCTTTTACATTGTGATATTTACAAGATGGGATAAAATATTAATTTTCGTATGGGTTTTTCCTTTTTTTGCTACTTTTAAGGTCTCTATTTGTACATTTTATTGTGTAAAATAGTCTTAACCTAATCAATAATTTAATTACATAAATAAAGGGAAGCCCGACCATTATATTAGGTATAGACTTTATTTTTTGAAAATAAGTTTTGGTAACGTTTATATCTACAGATATTTTATCAAACTCAGTCACAAAATAGATGAAGACTTCGTTGGGTGACTTTAATTTTCTCAAATAACTGTTTTCAGATTCGTATGCTTTGAAATGTGTGAATAAGAATGACTTGTCTAAAGTTTCTACTGCATTAGAAAATTGAAGGCTACACTCATGAATTTCTAAACCATTTTTCAAGAGATTACCGCACACATAATTGAAAGGATTTTTATGTGTTATATTTTCACGTCGATAATCATAATCTGGCAGACTAATAGATTACGTTGGGGTTTGGAACCTTCGGCAACATGCACTAAAACAGAGTTTTATCCACAATAC
>MU181993.1:674347-695772 GCA_016904865.1 Pissodes strobi
CAAACATTTGATAATTTATGAATGGCCTACTCCGTCTTTTCTTTTTTATATGTCTTTGTTTAGAACACATTTATATTTTACGGCCATTGTATTTTAGATATTGCAACTATGTTTAATCTAGTTTTAATCATCTCCTGATGATGCTAACATGGTTAGCGAAACGCGCGTCGAGTGCAAATATTCTGTTTCGGTATTGTGGATAAAACTCTGTTTTAGACTAATAGATGCTTCTAAATTTGGTGTATTTTCGTAACTTTCATCTAAAATCGGATTGGTATCTCGTAGTTGGGACAGGAGAACGTCTAAGTCGTCTTCACAATTCACAAGATGTGAAAGCAAAAAGTTTCGGTAAAATAATTTCCTACCTATATCCTCTTTCAAACTGAATCGGAGCAGCATTTACACAATTCCCACTTCGTTGTCGAATATTCTTAAAATAGTTCTCTAAACTGTCTTGAAAGTTGCTAAAGCCAATAAACGAACAAAACTAGGAAGAAACTTATCAAAATATGTTATATTTATTGTCTAGAGTGCTTAGCAATATAGACACATATAGCCATGAACTAGATTAAAGCTGCCACGGCACACCGATCTAGCTCGAGTACACATTTAGCGTCTGACTATAAGTAGGCGTCAGTCTCTTTAGGAACCAGGAAAACTTTGTCCCCCGCGTAATCGGTAGCTTTCGCATCTCTTCTAAGTCTATGTAATCTGTGGTATTACGATCAACTAGGGTCAAAGAAGCCCTGTTCGATGTAAAGGACACAAAAGAACAATATTTTCGATGTTTTGGGGGAAACAGGTTGTATCGCTTTATAGAAAAAACTCCTCATTTCTAAGGAGGTCTATAAATGAAATAAAATGTTCTGTTGACCATCCTAGATTAGCTTATTATCGCATTTCATACAATGGTTCCTGGAAATCAGGTGATATTTTTGGGAAATAATATCCCTCTTTAGATAAATATGAAGATATCAAGAAGTTATCGTAAAATTGTAGTGAAAAGTCACAGGAGTTCCTCATGAACTTACCCTTAAATATTGCATTTTGGACATGAAATCCGAAAGGTGGTGAATTTAGGCTCCTGTATAAATTAATCATGGTATTTTAAAAAAAATAAAATGCGATAAAAATTTAATGTGGCATCAGTTTCAGGTTCAATCAATACCTTGTCTATGAGGAAATACATCACAAAGTTCTTCAAATACTTGAGAACATTCACTTTTAAATAAAAATATACATAGGTTAAGTTAGAATATGTTATAGCCAAACAATTATTATCCCTTTTGAAATAAGAACAGTTAAATTTCTTACATAAAAACCGGACTTTCATCATTTTCTCCTTAAAAAATAGGTCTTTAAGTTCCATTTCAATGGATATCTTCAGATAGGCAGATCTGATGGCCAATTATTGTGATTACATAAAGAAGATAGCATAGTAAAATGCTAAAATATATAACCGACTTGCTAGTAATTCGAAATTTAAATAAAAACCAGTTTCCTGGACATTTTTTATTTTTGGATATTCATGGTTTTTCTCTTGTGCTCACGCTGTTAATGACTATTTTCTATAAAGTATTTTATTATTAATAATATCCTGATTTGCATGCCTTTAGGCATTCGCGCTCCCTCTAGTCGGAACATTCACCTAATGCCAGATGCATTAAGCATAAAATGAACACTTTCTGCGTTGTGGGGTCCTTTTGGATGACAATTCTTATGTTTCCGATCTTGATGGTCTCCGATGAACTTTCGAACAATTCTCGCGGTCAAAAGCATGACAGCTCTTTGAATGGACTTATAGATTTTTAAGTCAGCCTTAACTTCTCGATATTTTTGCGATGACAAATATTATTGGTACCTACTGTTTCGATGTGATTCAACTGCCACAGCCTCTTTATTCTGTATACAACTCTAGGCATTTACAAATCTTCTCAGCGTTCTTTTCGAGAAGATTTTTAGTATTGGATACTAACACAAAGGCGGCAACCTTGGACGTTTGGTGAGATAGGATTGTACGATCCCAGTAGTGTCGAAAGTCACGTAATTCCAGAATCAATTGTGGTTTACATTTGTAACAAAGAATCCGATCCTAGATGCTGGCTAGGTCCTGACCAATAATCTTGGCAAATTATCGTACCTATCCTTATGTCTATATTTGCACTTATCGCTCTATATTTATGGATTTTTGACGATGTATTTCAGGTACCTAGTTTCTTATAAAATTCCATAAATTCCGTTTCTGGGAACAATCTTCGTGGGGTAAGTCAATAATTCGACGCACATCTATCGCCATCCCTGCATAACCTCATACCGATGCCTACCCTCGCATCGCCAAGGCTTGGGACATTCGCACTGGCACAAAAGCAGTACTTCAACTTGTCATCGCAGCGGCACATATAATTTCCTGGAGTTTTTGTTAAGGCGTTATTTTGCAAATTAGTGATCGACAATCCCACAGTTTGGCAATATCTTCTTCCGACCTGCCGAGGATGGGTTCTTCTTTCTGCGGCGGTTTTAGGGTAATGGTGTTGTGCATTTATTCCTAAGGTTCTTAATTTGCATTGTGTAACTATTGTATATCAGGTTTACTCCAAGACTACAATGGTTTTTCCTGCTTAGTTGCGTTTTTTTCCTTTGCAATCAGATGTTGTGTAATTTGTCATCCCTGATGATTAATAATCATACGTTATTGTTTCATTCCCAGATTCACTCTCCCGCATCGATTCAATTGTCTCTCCACTCGCCGTGCGCCCTCTTGCACTATTCCATGCACTATATTAATGGTGCGACACGCATCAACAATTCCAAGCTGATTTTTTTTCAACAAACTGTAACATTTTATCCAGTTATTTCTTTGTGGTCCCTATTAGCTAGAGATTATTCATTATTTAAGAAATAGTTTTTATTCCTACTCTGTCCTAGTTAATCTGCGAATTTAACCCCATTTATATGCTATTATAAAGGAGCGCTTAAACAAAACAAAGTGCCTTTTTTCGGCGTACAATAGTACATTAAGCTGTTTCCATCTAAACTGGAAATTAAAAAAGCAAATTTATTCGGACACTTTTTCTGACCGGGCGTGTTTACAAAACCTAAACTTCGTTATAGCGTGCGCGGGCGTGGATCCCGAATGTTTTAAGTGGGCCGCCCTAATTCGTTAAAATAATATTTGTTCGGGCCCTCGGCAAGGCGAAATGCCTTATACTTCAGAGCACTCAGCCCAGAGGCGACTCGTCGCTATAAAATATTTAGATTTGGCATGAAAACTTTTACGATCAAAATAAGCCGAAGCGGGTGAGATCAGCGTTATGAGAACTTATAAAATATTTGCCTCGTTTACGCCCAAGTTTTAGCGCCCCAATTAGGTGAGTTACCGGATTGATAAAGTTTCCTATTAGAGTAGAGTGCCTAATGATTAAAGATCGGAGAAATGGAGCAAATAGATGAAAAATATGTGCATTCAAATACACTAAATTTGGGAAGATGCACCAAATATGCATTTTGTGAAAATATAATTAAAAAAGAAAACAAAATATGAATCATTGTTAATTATTTATTTATGAAAATAAGCATGTCAGGACAAACAATATACAGTAATTGACAAATACACTAATAATAATAAAATAATGACAACACCCTTAATTTAACTTATGCTCTGAATTATGACAGACTTTTGACATGACTTAGTTAGCGAAACGCACGTCGAGTGCAAAAATTAGTTTCGGTATTCTGGATAAAGCTCAGTTTTAGTGCATGTTGCCGAAGGTTCCAAACCCCAACATAGTCAGCATGTGCTAAGAAATTCATAAACTTCGCTCAACTTCTACTGACATAAGAGTAATAATATTTTGTAGTAAGTCAGGTACATTCACCTTGAAAGCCTGTATTATTAACACGCTTTTATTAGCTTCACCGGTGTATATATGTTTGTAACGAAATATTTGGACGAGATTTTCCCCCACTTCAAAACGTCAGATTAAACTGACACTTTGCACGCTTATCAAGGACCGATGACAATACAATAATTTGACAAAAAAAAATATATTAAAATTTCTAAAAAAAGATTAAAAAAATAAACAAATAAAATTTGATTTAAAAATGTTCTAAATTTGTATTTAACTCCTCTCTTTAACACGCTTCTATGTTAGCTGCACCTGTATGATTATTTGTTTGTAACCGAATTTTTGAACGTGACTTTCACAAAGTTCAAAATATCGCATTTAACTGAAATTTTGCACCCTTATCAAGAACCGATAACTAGGACAACGTTGTTAAATTATTGTATAGTTATCGGTCCCTTGAAGGATCATAAGTATAAGATTAAATACAGATTAAGATTAATGTAAACCGCAGTATCATCAATATTTTGCTTGATGACGGAATTAACGTAGATACTTTGGATGAAAATGGAAGAACTTTATTGAATATTATTATCAATAACAATACAAACTTCGGCATACACTCGGGTATGTAACAACTACTAGCTATACAGCGCAACTTGCCGAGCGCTAGTGTTACGAAATGTTAAATTCACCAAATCGAATATATTGATGAGGAACGGGCCGAAGGATGAATGACAAAAGGGTGACTAAAAATTCATTGTCGCTAGCGTCAACGACAGGGAACCGGTCACACCCTGTTGTTTAAGAGCCTTACCTTCCTATCGGACCTCTGGGAAGGTTGACCGTTTCATTGTCCATTACTCATGAGAGAAACAATTAAAAATGAAATTACAACATTAATAAATTATAGTTTAAAAAAATTTAAAAAAAACGCTTTAAAGGGAAACCGAACTAAAGTAATGTGTAACTTTTAAGATTTTGTTTAATAGTGATAAAAATTAAATTGACTCAATTTACTAAGTTTAAAAGAGAATGAATTGATTGACAAAAAAAATATTTTATTTATCAATAACTACCAATGAAATATTTATAACAACTAATATCATACACCCCACGCTTTTTACACCAAAATAGTTTTTTGTCAATTACTTTATTCTATTTTAAACTTAGTAAGAAGCATTAAATTATCTGAGTTAATTTAATTTTTATTACTATTAAACAACATCTTAATAGTTGCACATTATTTTTTACATTTTAGTTCGGTTTCCCTTTAAAGCGTGTTTTTTAAGTTTTTTTAAACTATAATTTTTTTATTACAGAATTAAATTTGTTTCGGCTGCACCAATTGTTCCACTGTTACTCTTCGATTCAAGTGCATTTATCAGAGGAACTGATATAATATGAGGATGTATGTCTATCTCATTTTTAATAGTGTTGAAGAAAAACAATAATAATTTGGTTGAATGAATACTAAATGTTTCTTTTGACTCTTTATTTCTTATATCAGTTTGACAGAGCAGCTACGGAAGTGTCGGCCAAGATCGTTAGCTTCGCTTTTAATTGCATCATAAGTATTATTGGCTTAAGGTAAAGCTGTTTTATGCCATGTACCTGAACGATTTATAACTAATTATAGAGGCAATCGAAGATATTTAAATTTTTCATTATAAAATTGAATACGAGCTGGAGCTTCTAGAAACAATTTTCTCAGATTCTTTATTATATCATTTATCATGAAAATTACCCTCTAAAGCTAAACCAATATGAGGTAAGTACCAACACCAACATGGTTTAAATTGCGAAAAAATATTCTTAAGTTTTGTTCTGCATTTACCATCAAGAGAACATTAAATGATGAGGTAGAATTGATAACATTTTATCTGAGAATTCTACTGTGATGAGAGACGCTTTCTTCATTTCATCTTCTCAAATAGGTAATCCATTTTTGCTTTCTTATTTGAACTGAAATAAAGCACACATGGCGTCACAAATGTGCTTCATATAGTTTTAAGAAGTAAATGAGGAACATACCTGATAAAGGAATTTTAAATTATCTGTAGCCTATTTTGTTGAACACTACTTACACAGGGACAATATCGTAGTATGGCAGATAGCTTTTTAGTATATAGAATAACTTCAGCTGAGTCCCGCCCTCATGGACAATCTCCAGTTTATATCCAGTGTTAGGTGAAGGCTGAACACATTTAGCTCCATCAATAGTTATGGTATGATCTACTTCATTATATATAATATATGCTTTTACGCTTGAATGAGGTCAATCGAAGTTAATTTTTAGTGCTTATTTTAAAATATTGCAAAGATCCAGATTTATTTTAGTTCACTTATCATCTACGTCTGGTGGTTGATATTGCGTGTAAATCTGAACATCATTTGCAAACATGTGAATTTTAAAACTGGCTAAAGAAAATTGAAAATCCGAAATTCACATTGAAAAAAGCAACAGAGCAAAGACTGAACCCTTCTGCAGTCTTGTCCTGACAACACTGAAACCGGCACTAATGAGCCAGTGTTAACAATGCAAAACTGCTAGCAATTACACAGGTTAAATTTTGCTAGAAAATACTCATGTCGGGGCGTCAGAAACTTTTTTCTGTGTGCTTTGAGAAAATGCTTTTTTACGCACGCGGGAGGGAGGGAGTGTGGGACTCACCGCTGGCATACCCACTAAAACTCAACAGTGTTCCGACTTGTGCTTTAACCCCCTAGGAGTCTCTACTGCGAGCCACAGGGGAGGACTTCCGGGATTGGCTCCTATTAAGTCAGTCTTGGTATTCCGATTGTTGTTGCCTCGCAGTGATTACTACGATCTGCCTCGCGTGGGTTATTGTGACGTTTTTCTCTAGTCGAGATGTAGGTAGCAAGATTTGATGTTGCTCCGCTCCTGCTCTGTGCTTCTTGGCCCTACTCGTCTCTTGTGGGATTATACAATTAGACTTCTATGTCTTTCGTGTTTCGTCTATCTGCGTCTTCCTGGGTCATCTGAATTATAGTCTATTGCTTGCCTCAATCCTTCATCGGCATGGCTCTCTGCTTTTTGAAATAACCGCCTAGCCTTTTCGACTATAAAGTCCTCTAGTGGTTGCTACTCTAAGTCAGTCTTTAATTAGCTCATGCAACATAGTTACGTATTTTAACATGTTACACCTATTACGCTATCTTAAATTAAGTTTTAAATTCAAATTTCGATTTAAAAAAAAATAGATTTTTTTCATTTCGTTTATTATTAGAACCCGAAAATGACAAAAAAATCAAAAAAAAATATTATACAAACCAATTAGACTTTTAGGTTAGTACATCTTATGAGATATCTGAAAGTCTTAATATATTGTAATTTTGAATAAAGGACGTCGACGTCACTACCAAGCTTAGCATGACGGCATCTTGTCATGAATACCAGCTTAATTTTGCACTTTAGATTCTGAGTTAAAAATGCAGGGTTGTTGGCAAGCCTGTACATTAGTATCTGGAAGTCTCATTATTGTATGAGGAATTTGTATTTACCAATTGTCAAATAGAGGATAAGAGTCAGTTCTGTTATATTTCTTTAATAGTAGATTTAAAGTTTAAAGTAACACGATTTTGTATTTTGCTATTTGACGAAATCGTTACTATTTCTGTATATGTTCCTCTTCCTTTGTAGTTCATTAATTCGCTGTTGCTAAAATATTTACAAAGCAAAGAGGCTTCGATCTGTTATTCCAGGGAAACTTAACATTTAATAAACGTATGCTATTGCGGTTAATGGGAAATTATCTCCACCGCGCTTTGGGAGTGCATCAAATGCCCCAAAAAGCAGTTTAGGAATTTCGAAGTTCTCGTCGTTATTAATTACTAATTAATTACTAAGGTTTTTCGTTGAGAATTGTATCAGTATATTTGAAAATTTGGATAGTATATACTGACTTAGCCTCGTCAATAACTATTTGGAAATAAAATGTCTATTAAGAATAAAGTATTTATAAACAAAAAGCTCTCCTTCACAAATTAATTTATCCAAAAGGAAAACAAATGGCCGGTAAAGACTGGGAATATTATTTTTGAAAAGACACAAACTTTCGTTGCGAACACGTTCGGAGACTAGTGTAGCCAGAGCCATGGCTTTTAATAAAGTGCAGGTGGACTCATACTTCAAAAATCTTAAGGAATTATTAGAAAAGCAGCAGTTTCCAGGTACAAGGATATTCAATATGGACGAAAGTGGACTGTCGACCAAATAAAACGCCACATATAGAGTCTATTAAAGGTCAGAAAGTAGTTGGAAAAATATCGTCGGCTTAGAGGGGCCAAACAATTACTATTGTCTGTTGACACGTCCGCTGCAAGATGGTATGTGCCTCCAGCGACTATTTTTCCAAGAAAGAAAAGAAAGGCTAAACTTATCGATGAAGCACCTACGGGATCTATTTTTTTACATCAGATTCAGCTTATATTATCACCGCTTTGTTCCTGGAATAGCTGCCTCATTTCCAAACACACGTTAAATCTTCAGAAACAGATTATGCATTATTAATCTTAGATAACCACTCATTACATGTTTCTTTACAAGTAGATACTTTCTGTATCTCCATAGAGCAGTCATAAAACAAAGCCCTTAGATCGACTTTTTTAAACAATTAAAGGATTTTCAATCTCAGGCTTGTGGGAATTAAATAATCCTGAAAAAACCAGTTTTCAGAAGCTTATCAACGGGCGGCAACAATTGGTAAAGCTATAACTAGCTTCAAGGTATGAGTAATTTCTCCTATAAAGTCTAAAGTCTAAAGTCTTTTTATCTTCGACTGTAACTGATCAGTAAGAAATATTGAATGTCCACACTTGGCAAAATGTTGACAAAGAATCTGAAAATATAAGTCCCTCTGAGCCAATTGATTTAGATGTAAAAACTGACTCTGCTGTGCAAATAATTTCGGTTTCCGAGGTATGTCAAGGCGACATCTCAGTACCTCCTACATAAAAGAAAGTTGAACCGATGGGTGATTATTTTTTTCTGAAGCTACGTCCTCAGCTATCGCAGGGTCTTCTTTACTAAAACAAAGTTTCAGCAGCACATCATCATCAGTCATAGCGGATGGTTCATTCACTAATGCTACAGCTGCAGCTATGTCAGGACCTTCAAAACGAGAAAAAGTTTCACCAGCACTTATTCCGCCTACTCAAAATTTGCCACTCCCGAAGAGAATTAACGCATCTTTTAGAAAGGGTAATGGAAAAATCTTGTAATTTTGACCAGTATGCCGATAAAAGATAAAGTAAAAGAACAACATCAAAGGAAAAGAGAAGAAAAGAAAAATCAGGGCAAAGGGAATGTTTTTAATATTGATCAAGATGACAAGAAAAAGAAAAAGTTTGATAGCACTAACAGTACGCAAGAAAAGATGCAGAAAGTTGAGAAAACGCCGAAGAAAATCTTAAACTAAAAAACTTTGAAAAAATTGAGAAGAAAACGTCATATTATAAAGAACAACATCAAAGGAAAAGAGAAGAAAAGAAAAATCCGGGCAGAGGGAATGTTTTTAATATTGATCAAGATGACCAGAAAGAGGAAAAGTCTGATAGCACTAACAGTACGCAAGAAAAGATGCAGAAAGTTTAGAAAACGTCTAAGAAAATCTTAAACTAAACAACTTCTCAATTTTTTCAAAGTTGTTTAGTTTAAGATTTTCTTCGGCGTTTTCTCAACTTTCTGCATCTTTTCTTGCGTACTCTTAGTGCTATCAGACTTTTTCTCTTTCTTGTCATCTTGATCAATATTAAACACATTCCCTTTGCCCGGATTTTTCTTTTCTTCTCTTTTCCTTTGATGTTGTTCTTTTAATTTATCTTTTATCGGCATACTGGTCAAAATTATAAGATTTTTCCATTACCCTTTTTACGGAGACCTTTTAGAAATCCCCAACGATGATTGGATCCAATGCAGCTACTGCGAGGACTGCTCTCTATATGAAGTAATAGGAGCATTTAATTGTGACCACTATTAAAAATATTTGTTTGTGTTTAATTTATATCCTATACTACTTAATAGATTTTAAGTTTGATGATTTTTCTATTTTATTTTAGGGCGACGGGCTAGATAGGTCTTGCAGTTGTCATCGACATCACCTGAAATACTGCAAACTTTTACTCCACATGATGCATACTTTTGCCCCCTTCTGCTAGCACATATTTTTTTTATTTAAAAGGACTTTAATAAATTTAGGAACATTTTTGAAGTGAAAACTTCTTTAGGCGCGTTTTGCAATTTTTATTGTGGGGGTTACGCGTCATGCTCGGATATGTAACGTAACGCTCCTTATACTGGCATGTTCTTGTATAGGTAGAGGGCCGGGGTAAAGGGAAGATCCTGGACGAAAACGGGACCCCGTACCGCCACACGTTTGGCCAGGGGAGGAGAGAGAAGGAAAAACTTAAATAATTAATTCCGGGAGAACGGGAAGAGGTACGGGATCGAAATTATTATGGTAGGTGCGCCCAATGGGGCGCCATACGGTGGGGAACGGGGGCTCCAATTTAAGGGGGATATTGGTTTTTTTTTCGCCCGTATCTCTGCAACGAAGGCTCGGATCGAAATTCTGACATACAATGACCCCGCTTGTTGAAGTTTTCACTTCTATCGTGCGGTCTTAAGCACACACCAAATTTTTTTAATGTATGATCCATAATACTTCCTCTACCAGATGTTCACTTGAATATTAATAGCGCTACATAAACTGCAATTCATGGAATATGAAGTGCGTACTTCTGCTTCATCTTACGTTCGTTTTCTAGTGTGCATATTTCTAGATCTTAGAGCCGCTGAATTTTATCACTCTGGTATTTTATACTTTAGATCCCTTTTAAGCAAGTTCATTTCTTCTATGGAAAAACTACTAGAAAATTGAAAATAACTGGTGCAAATTCGTATATAGTAACATTTTTTGTGCTATTAGTGTTATGAGTTAAATTACGTTATATGCCACGTAGAATAGTAATTTTATTACCTATTTAGCCTTTTGATTTTATTAGATTTAATCTGTTGGCACCTAGTACTAATTTTACCTTAAATGGTATCCAAATATTCAAATGCACATATATCTCTTAACCGATCATATATAAGTTTCAACCTGACATCTAAGTTATGTATACAAATATAATGTTTGTAACCAGCCTTAACCGTTGGGTGCAAATATGTAACCTAAATTGTTATTTATTACTCATTAGGCGGTCAATATGCCAGGTTTACTCAGCGGGTTAATTTTTTTTAAAAGGCTTGGGTTTGTGTCTTGGCAGTTAAGTTAGGGCACCACTAAACCTTTTTACAAGATATTTATCAATGATTATTGATCCTTAAAAATAGGGTAATAAAATTTTGAAAAATACCCTGTAAAAGAAGGTTGAATAATTTTGAGAAACACAGATTAGGTATTATTTTGACTGATTTTACCAATATAAATATCAAGATTACAAGTAACTTATTTATTTAAAAATGTAAACTTACACCAACTGTTTCAGGGCAATTCATCCTATCTCAAATCAATTTGAGGTTTTTGTTACGCTCTGAAACTAATAAGAAGAATCTCTTGTAAGGAATCTCACCGACAATACTGTTAATGATTCACAGTCATCAACAGCTCATCATTAAAACAAATAGCCACACATCATAGATATGATGAGTATATAATTGATAGGATATTGAAGAGGAAACAAAATATTCACTTAATACAAGAAATATATCCACAATTGGAACAAAATGATAAGTTATTTTTTCCATTAACATTTATGGGCCCTTTCACTTATAGGGTAACCAACTTCCTAAACCGTTATGTTATAACGTAAACGTCAGTCTTAGAAACACTAATACCATGGGTAATATTTTAATTAATATTAAAGTTAAAACTAATATACTGGAAAAATATGGTATTTATAAGCTTAAGTGTTCATGTCCTGCTTATTATATGGGTAGAACTTATAGAAAATTTAAAACTTGTTTTAAAAAGTACTTAAGGTGCATTCGCAACAACTCTAATACATCTTTATTTGCGAAGCATGTTCTTGACTCTAACCATGATTTTAATATTTAGAGGAACATTGATACTTTACACTTGCACAGCAAGGGGTCAAGGTTGAATAACTTGGAGGCCCTGAAGATAGAGAGACATCTCCAGGTGAGGTGTCACTCAATAGCCAGGCCACCTTTGTGTCAACTCCAACATTACATTACATACAAAAACACATACCTTAATATTTGTGAATATAAATAACTCAGACGTTTTGTCTGTGGATTTAACTAGAACTCATAAATCCTCTTTTATTTAACCTAAAGGCGAAAAATCTGGTTTTAGTATAAAAACTAAAATTAAAAACAGCAATCTTTGATTGTAAACTAGTGCACGCTGGGTGCGTCTCTGTCTTTTTTCAAATAGACGTTTCCATAAAACAGCAATACACACAATTTACATTAATTTACGAATGGAAGTCGTTATTAGGTTACTTGCAGTTTACAGCACATTACGGTAATTTATTATTATTTACCACAAATATAATACGGTTATTTACCACAGTAATTTCGACACAGATTTATTACCATGGTAAGTAATTTTGGCAATCAGCACTCGTAAATTACAAGCCTAAATAACCAAAAATATAAATTATGGTAATTTTACATCACTGATCGGTTGACATGTTCTCGTAATTTCAGATATGAGCCGATTATGACTGTGACCTAATAACGGGCGAAACCGGTTCCATTTGAATAAATGCCGAGATAAGACTGTTGACAATTACTTTATTATTAATTGCTATCTACATGGGTTTGTTGATCAGACAGAATAAAACGTCTTCCTATCTACTGAATGCATGCATAACATATTATTCACGACAATTTAATTATTTTTTTTGGTAGCACCATCAGCCCCGTCTCCAGGCCTTAGGCCGCCCGAGGCGAGCAGGATTTGGCCGCCCCTTACAACTGACCAGTTAAGGAACTTTTGTCCGTTCTAGAAGAGTAGTGGCGAATGACTTGTTAAAGAGGCAGTGCTGCTCAGGGGACGTAAAATCAAAAAATTTATATATACTCGCGTCAGGGCGCCGGAGGCGGCAAAATGCGCGAAAATTTTTACAATTGTCTAGGCCAAACGGCCTAAAATGATAAATTAGAAATTCGCCCAGCAAAAATATTTCATTTTACTGCATGCCAGCAACCTGCATATAGAAAAAGTTTCACGCTACGAATCAGACACTATTGCCTCCGAAATTGACGGATTACCAGGGCAATCGACCCAAGCAACAAAATAAGGATATTCTGCTGGGCATATGGAATGTTTTAAATTGGCATTGACCAGGCATAGCATCAAGCGCAATTAGGCAATTGGAACAGTATAGGATAGACATTACAGGAGATCAGGTGGACAGGCACCAATTCAAATACAGCTAGTGTTTTGGTTAGGTTCCGAAAATTTACACGAATTCGGATGTGGATTTGTTGTTAGCGGCAAGTATCTTAGCCTTTAAACCGGTACATAACAGAATGTGCATACTTAGAGTAAAAGGCAGGTGACACAACTTGACCCTGTTCTCAGTACATGCCCCAGCGAATCAAGCGACCGATTAAAAAAAGATGAATTCTACGAGCTATTAGAACAGGACTATCAAGCAGCGTCTAGGAACGATATAAAAATCGTAATGGGCGACCTCAACGCCCAGTTAGTAAAAGCAGACCACCTAAGGCATGTAGTGGAAAGACATAGCCTTCATGACGTGTCAAACGATATAACAGATTAGCAGAATTTGCAATAGCAAGTAACATGTCCCTCAAGAGTACTCAGTTCCAAAGAAAGAACATCCACCAAATAACATGGGTATCAAACGATGAAGTCACACGAAACCAAATAAACGATATCTTAATAGATGGAATTTTTCTAGTAATATAGAAGATGTTAGAAGTATGTGGGGGGCGGATAGCGATTCGGATCATTTTGTGGTAAGATCTAAACTAAAAGAGAAACTCTCCACCAAAGGACCAAACATGAAGGAAAAGGGATATAAACAAGTTTAGACTTGAAAAGGTGGAAGAATACAAGGAAGCAATCAAGAGCAAAATGCAAATGCTACAATATGAAATTACTGTAGAAACCGTGGAAGAAGAATGGCAAGAAGTAAAAACAATAGGAAGGGAAGCGGCTAATGAAACTATAGGAACAACAACAGGAAGTCGCATAATTGGATGGTACGACCAAGAGTGTGAAAGCATATTGGACGAAAAAACCAAAAAGAGAATAACTTTTCTGGAAAACCCCACGAACAAAAACAAAGATGCTTTTACTACAGCACGTACCAATGCCAGAAAACAACTAAGTATGAAAAGGAAGGAACATCTGGAAGAGAAAGTGAGAAAAGTAGAGGAAAACAACGCCAACAATCAAGCAAGGGAATTCTATAGAGGAATAAGAGCGGAAAAGACAGGACAAGCTTTAACGGAATTTAATTTTGTAGAAGATGATACTAGAAGACTGCTGACCTTAGAGGATGATATAATACAAAGATGGAGGCAGTATTTTTCTAAATTGCTTAACAGATAGATAGATAAAAAATGACCAAAACGCATGTTTCTATACGGCAGAGCTGGATTTGGAACCACCTTCACTAGTGGAAGTCAAAAGGGCCATCAGCAAGTTAAAGAATCACAAATTGCCAGGTGAAGACGAAATAAATGCGGAAATTCTAAAGAAAGGCGGAAATTCGAGATGTTAAGGATGTGTTCTCTTCTTTTGAAAGTCAAGCTCAAAAAATTGGTTTAAAGAACAACCAGGCCAAGACTAAATACATGGTAACCAAGAATCCGAGGTAAAGGATAAGACAAAATATAACTATTAATAACTACAATTTTGAAGTCGTAAAAGAGTTTAAATATTTAGGAGCAACAATAACAGACGACAACAGGAATGAATAAGACGCAGCTGCTCGTATCGCATCGAGAAACAGAGCCTTTTATGCACTAACTACATTCTCTAGATCCAAACTACTTACCAGAGGAACTAAGGTAAAGATGTATAAGATCTTAATACGACCTGTTACACCATATGGTATCGATAAGCTGCTAATCTTCGAAAGAAAAATATTAAGAGCAATATATGGACCATGCAGGGACAGTATGACAGGAGAGTGGAGACGCCAAAAAAATAACGAGCTGGAAGAACTATACGACATGGAAAATATAGTAAGGTGGATCAAGTTTAGCCGACTTAGATGGGCGGGACATGTTCTTAGAAGTGATGACCAAAGGCTTTTGAACATCATATACCATGAAAGACCAGAGGGAAGAAGATCTGTTGGCCGGCTAGGAGGACATGGAAGTACGCAGTTACGGAGGATCTAAGAAAAATGGGTATAACACAATACGAAATGGAAGTACAAGATAGACAGAGCTGGAGGGCAATTACGTATGCGGCCAAGACTCACGCGGAGTTGTAGTGCCAGCAAGAGAGAAAATATTTCATTAAAAAACAAATAGGTTTCGTTACATACAGTTTCCCTTTTTTGATACTACTTTAAATATTTAATTATCCAAGTAGGGACGGCGGCACCCTAGAGCCTTAGCTCACTGGCTTCCACTGTTTTAGCTGAATACCAAATAACAATACTATTTATTTGTATAAAAATATACCGAATGAAATTAGGAAAATTTTAATAACATTTTTTTTAAATTTACATATTAACTAGCGAGTTAACTATGAAATAATACATTATATACTTTTTCGTGTCCCCACTTATTTAAACTAAAGCCAACCTTATTAGGTTCAAGATTTAGGTTTATTAGAAAATTATTTTGTGCCGTGTTAAAAGACCGCCGCGGGCGGCATTAAATTTGTAAATAATTTGCCTAATTTTGTTTTTCGTACGGGTTTTTAGATTAAACATTTCAGTAGATGCGAAAAAATCATTGCGAGAGTGCTTACCGTGTTACATACAAATACATTAAAACTTTATAGAAAAAATAAAAACGGCCGCCCCTAAAAATAGGCCGCCCGAGGCGGCTGCCTCGCCGCCTCACCCCTGGAGACGGGGCTGGCACCATATATTTTATTTGAGTGCTTTGGCATCTGCCCAAAACTACTACTTATTGTTCAAATTTGGTTGAAATGTTTCTTATGATAGATATATACAGGGTGTTACAGAATGTTGTAGAGGAAAATTTAAGGACAGATTCTACATCTAAAAATATGAAAAAAGTTCATATAAACATTGGTCCGGAAATCTTCCGTTTTCATGATACGGGGTGTTCAATCTTTCCGGCTTTAATAGTCAAATCGAATCGAATCAATAAAACAAGAGCTTAATGTGTTTGTCGTTTTTATTCCACAAATATTTTGTTTTCACTAAAGCATTATCTACGTGCACAACCATTGTTAGCCCATAAATACTATTTTGTCTTCTTCGAAAAATACCTTTGTATACTCAGCCTCATTTCTCAGTCCCTGTGTAACCAAAACAAAGAAATCTGACCCGCGCTGATTTAGCAGATTTGTTAAATGAAGTGGATCATTTTTGCTTGAATGAACAAAATCAATAAACTAGTTAAGCTTTAGCTTTCGACAACAACGATTTTTGGCTCTATAAACGTGCAGGTCTGGAGGCTTTTGAAAACTGTCGAATTTAGCCAATATATACAGGGTATCAATAAATACATGTCACAAACTTTATTCACGTAATGCATTTCATATCAATATGAATCCGTAAATGGTAATTTTCATCTAAGTTGGGGCTTAGAACCTTTGGCAAGATCCACTTCACCGCAGTTTTATACATAATACCGAAACACAATGTACACACACGACTCGCATGTCGCTAGCGATAAAACACACGACGGAGTTTTAACCTTCAATTAATGAGCTGAAGTATCACAAAAAATACAGTTCAATGAAGCATTTCCGAAATCATATTTTCATGATATGTTTCATTATTTTTAAGACGACTATTTATTATTTAAAAATTGGGACACTTGCTACTTTACAGTCTATATGTAGTGTGAATTAGCGAATATTTTGTTAGTTGCAAATGTCTTAGATATAAAGACTTGAGGACTGTGTGAATATTCAATTCAACATACTCGAATCACAAGCTGCTGGCAGTCTAGTGAATATCATAAGTTGGAATAAATAAATGATTTTTACAAATGCTTTATGAGCTATTTTTTGTTGTAGTATGTCGAAATGATATCCGTAGCTGACTTGTATCTACATTTGAGCCCCCAAAAAGTGTGTTTTAAATTATCTGCTAAAATCTGATGACTAATAAAAAAATACCCATTATAAATTTCAATTTTATTGTTACAAATTTTAGACGTAGCTTGATAATGGAGGTCTCAGAGGCGTTTCTTTAAGAATGTTAAATTGTCAGCTTTTAGCGTACATCCACTCGTGTAGGTTGGAAATTAACTACACAATATAATTTTAACATTTGGGCAACAATATTCGCTATTTATGTACCAAGGGCGAGATGATTACGCCCGGAGGCATCTTTGTAAACTGCAGACGCGATAGGAGCTCAGCCAGCGGAGAGCTCAGCCAGCGGAGGGCCAGGCATGAAGTGTTCAAATATTTGAAGACTAAACGTAACGGGGGTATTATATCTAGCATGTATATTACAGTCGCCCTATTGCAGAACCTTATGCGTCTGCACTCTGCAGTTTACGTATATGTCTCACGGAGAGCGACAATCTAGACCGAGGGTCAATGGCCCGAGAAATAGATGTCGCTCGATGGGCGTAATATACTATCATGAGCATTATAACATCCTTTACACAAATAGTGCACTATATAAAAATCGGCCTTTCCTATTGGTCGATCCGTATAGCCCTCCGCTCGCTTCGCTCGCTACGGGGGCTCAAGAAAAGGAAACTAACCAAGTGCTAGCCCAAACTAACCCAAGACACACCCAAAATTAAGAAAAAAACTGTTTAGAAACATAATCTTAAAAAAATAAAAAAAGCAACGGGGTTCGAACCCAGGCCGTCCAGGGGAGAAACAGCTGTAAAAACCTCTACACCACGAGAGCTCTTGACAGAAATCGATTGCATCATGCAGACATATCGTAATACGAGATGGATCGACCAATAGGAGAGGTCGATTTTTACGTAGTGCACTATTTGTGTAAAGGATCTTAAAACGGCTATCATGATTAGTCCCGGCGATTTCAACATGATTTTATTTTTCACTTCACAAAAAATAAGATAAGACTTTTAGTGTTCATTTTACAATTTAAATAATACGTAAGCGGTATCATGAACTGGATTAGACGGCGCCGGCGAGGCGTTATGAATTCTTAATGCCTTTTCATAACGCCCCGTGCCGTAGGACTCGCAAGCGTCTCGTTTGGACGCTCGTGGCTCTTAGCGTGTTGCACTGGTCTCGCGCGAGTTAAATGGTCAGCTTCCCACAGAACCTGCAGATTCAGCACGCTCCCAGGCGGACGATTCCCAGAAGCTATTGCAGAGTGTGCATCCGCACCGAATTTATAAATATTGCTTTGCTATAATCTAAAATCACTTTTACTCTATTTGCTTGCTAGTATTGTATTTAGATCCGTATTTTGTAAAATAAAATTATTTTTAAAAAGGGGTTTCAGTCTTCTCAAAATATATATGAACGAAGCATTTCTATCTGTTCCAAGAAACAGCTTAAATCATTTTATAAATATGTGCCGTAAACAAAATTAAAGTAGCCCCTGTCCTAAATTTACTTTACTAAGTGCCTATGTTATTTGTTCTAATAATTTTGCCCTTCTTAAAAAATTTTCTAAGGTGGGCCAAAAATACTCAGGGTATAGTGAAGTGGGGTTTTTTAGTTCATTGTAAAATTAAAATTTAACAGCAAAATAATCTATATATATTTTAACATGGCCGCTAATCTTTATCATGTGGCCAACAACTTGCTGTGGTAATAATTTGCTGCAAAAATATGAAACGAATTCAATAATTCGCAATCATTTTATTTTTTACACAAATTTCTTCTTCTTCCGAACCTTCCTCGATGGCGATAACTGTTTGCAGCTGCCTAACGCATTTAAATAATATCATATGTTTTTGTTCTAATCAATTTTCCACAACTGCTTGAGGTAAGGACCAAAATAAATTACCTTCCGGATAACTGTTCTGGTTTTATTAACCCTGAGAACTGAGCAGATAATAGTCTCGTACTAAATGTTGTGGACCATATTATATGGTGAACATATTTAACCTTCGCGTGACCAAGGGAGGTAAATGAGTTTCCCCAAAATTATATTTTTCAGCACTATTTCGTAAAACTTTTTTTTACTATACCATATTTTAGCTAATCCTCGAGAATGCTTATTTCTCTTGAAATTTAATATTTATCTAATTCCTTTTGTAGTAATTAAGGATTTTGTGAGTGGGAAAACCTGGTTACCCCGCTTGGATATCTACGTGATAACCCTTAACTACGGAGGTGACGCCTGAGAGACGCTGTTAAAACGAATTACCTGCATTTGTCAAAAAGGGTAACTTCACAAGGCCGTTACCTCATGTATTCCAGGCGTGATTGATGGTTGACCAGAACAAAAAATATCAGATGTATATAAGGCTTGAAATAGATCGTTCTCTAGATATCTATCCGCGGAGCAGTTTGATAGACGGCACGTCCGGATATACATAATAAAATCGGTCGGAAATTTTTCGTACAAATATAGCCGAGCCATCAAAACTAGTTCGCCTTAGTGATACCATGAAGAAACACTTCGAAAGTGGTATGACGAAGCAGATAGTAATGCTAGTGATATTAACAATGTCCTAGAGGAGGATTGTGAGAATTCTAATAGTTATAGTGCCTCAGAACAGTCACCGGACAGTAGTGATGAAAGTGAAGACTACGAGTCACTAATAAATCTAGACATATTACAAAAAAATATTGTCATGTACGTCCAAGAAAGAAAAATCGCATGACAAAATATCTGTGCTTCAAGTGCAAAACGCCTGTATGTTTGCAGTGTATGAGGCCCTTCTACTTGAACTGCACTGAAAACCTCTGAATATTACCTTGTACTGAAATATTTTAGTTTTAGGTTTTCGTTGCGTATTATTTTTTTCTAGATTTTTCACTGCTTTTTTAAAAGTGTTTTAAGTAATAAATGCATTAAAAAGCGGTGCACTTTTGTTAATTTTAATCGTGACCGCCCTCAAGCATACCGAAAAGAGCTGGCTTTGTCAATTTGTCATTACAAAATTAGGACGTGTTTTAGGAAACTACTCATTAAAGTACTTCCGAAAACTTAAAAGATTATTTAGAAATACCAGTTACAAAATATATTATTTAAGATCTTTATGGCCTTATGCCGCAATACCTGTAATAGTCTGCCAGACGGCACGTCCGAGTTTATGCGCCGAACATCCACCTCCGTAGTTAAGGGTTAAAGATGCACCAGGTTAAAACAAGTCGTAACTTGCAGAAATAGGTTGTGTGCGTTAATTACTGCTGCATAAATTTGCTTCAGATCAGTCGGTACCTACTTCATATAGTCACCCTGGCACGTATATATTTGATGGACAATAACCCAAACTACGTATAATTTTAGAAGATAGAAGAAAGTAAAAGCACAGTATATTGGTATAAACTGTGCTAAAAGTGATACAGAGGGCAATGTACAAGAACAAATTGAGATTTCTGAAGAACTTGATGTGGAAAATAATTCCGAAATTAAAACATGTGCGGACCCCGAAACATCTTTTCGTCAAAATCAGGTTTTCAGTAGCAATCTCATCCAATCTTTGCCACTAAAAGATGTGGGAATAACTGTAAATGCGTCTATTGGTCTCCAAGATGATAGGTAAATACTTTTCAAAAACGCTGCAAATTATGACACAATGGTTTGTTATTTTCTTCTGTCTTAGATTGTAACAGCTGTGGGTATACAAAATAATTTTTAAGATGTAAGTTCAGTGACGTACATAAAAATATTAAAAATATTTTTCACAATTTTTTTATATTTTCATGTACGCAACTGGACTTACATCCTAAAAATTATTTTGTACGCTCACAGCTGTTACAATCCATTAAATATAGACTCATTTTTAGCTTAAAATGCAAAAAAAAAAATAAAAATATGTATTGTGATTAGCGTAACTTTAATATGCCACTTTAGCCAAATGTGGGGGAGGGCACCATATTCTAACATACATTTTTGTGAAGTACTTATCCATACCTACAACATATTAAAATTTAAAGAAAATCGTATGGTTCCGAAATTCTCTCTTTGTCTGGTGCGGGGTCCTTTCTTGTTAGTTTTGTTGGGAATGATGTTTGAATAGGATACTCTTTTCCGAAAGTGTCTGAAACTGTTATTTGTAATATTGACATCGAATTATGCCACTCAACTAGAACTAAAATATTTTTGGTCCAACGTACAACATTTTAAGCTATAAATAAAATTACCTCAAGAAATGTTATGTGCACATGATATTCAAAATTATTAAAATAAATTGGAAGGGAAAACTGTTAAATAATTTAAAAAAGGGAGAATTCTTTAATTAGGGCCAGAGTGTAGTTATTTAAAGTATTATTTGTATTTAGCAAC
>MU181993.1:705772-769528 GCA_016904865.1 Pissodes strobi
AAAAAAGCTACACAGGCAAAATAATCGATCCATGCAAATTTTTGATGAATTTCAATCGCAAATAACGTTTTTAGTTGATGTAGGATTTAAATGAATTTTGACGAACATTGCAGACAAATTAGTAGAGATTAGCTCATATGTTTAAAATTTACTAAAAAATAGATGTACGTTTTCATATACAAGGATGTTTTCTACCATAAGTTTAAAACACTCTGTGAAGTGGCGAAACAGTAAATTATTCTAAATTGGCCGTAATTTGCTTCTATAATAATTTTTAGTTCTTCAAGCTATAATCAATCCTTAACAAGATATTGAAAGGTAAAGTTAAAAGCATATGGGTTTAATCGAATTCATATCCTATGTGGTAGGATGGTGGGGTCGAACATGACTTGATGCATATTGCATGAATGAATATTGGTCAAACTATATGCTAAGCTTTATATGTTGCCGTTCCTAAGGAGCAAGTGAAATGTGTGATTATTTTTTTTTGTTAATAAAATAAATATATTACAGTAATTAGTTACAAAGGTAATTATTCCTTACGTCAAGAAGGGTTTCAAAGGTACAACTAGAGTGGCAATACGCACTAAAATTACACATATCTTAAAATTAAATTAATTTCATTAAGACAATTAACGATAAAGGATGATACAACTTTTTTATTACAACTATGAACTTTCTTTAGTTGATAAAATATTTATGTCAGCGGATATTCATGACGTGTTAGAATCGCATGTTGTTCCCTTTGCTCCATTTGTGGGGAGACGATTTCATGCCAATGCATGATAACGCCCGACCGCATGTTGCGAGAGTTGTTATGGATATTTAGATGAGGCGGGAATCCCAAAAATGAATTGGCTCTCCCGCAGTTTCGACTTAAACCCGACCGAATATGCCTAGGACTCATTGAGTAGGAAAGTACGGTCTCGAATACCTCCTGCATCCAATTTGCAGGGTCATATTGAAGAACTAATTGAAGAATGGCAGCAAATAAATCAAGATCGTGTTATACCGAATCTTATTGATGGGATGCCAACAGGTATGGAGGCTGTCATTAGTGCACGCGGAGGAAACAGTTGTTAATGAGTTATTTGTTATTATTACTGTTATTGTTTGTTGTTATTGTTATTTTATAAGTGTGTTTTCATTTAATGCCATTTTTGTGCTTTGATTTTAAAGTTTTAAAATGTTTTTGTAGGCGATTAATTAACTTTTTTTAAAAAGTTTGTACTGTTTCTTATAAAGAAAAAAGTATGAGATGATTCAACAAAACTGTCACGGTCATCCTTCATAGCAACCTTAGTTCTTCGTACAGAAAAATAAAAAAAATGTTCAATGCTTTTTTAAATCCACATTTTCCACAAAAGTAAAAATATCGAGATGAATCAAAAACAAAACTGTTAACAATAGATGTGACTTAACAATTAAAACTTAATTTAGAACAATTAACTGTTTCACCACTCCATAGAGCATCTTAAACTTATGGTAAAAACATCCTTTTGGTTAAACCTGTATATTATAAACGCATATATGTTTTTTAGTAAATTTATAACATGTGAGCGATTCTCCATTAATTTATCTACAATATTCTTCAAAATTTATTTAAATCTGACATCAGCTAAAAGCGTTATTTGCGATTGAAATTCATTGAAAATTTGTGTGGATCGATTATTTTCCCGGTGCGTGTATATTGGTTGTGTTTCTTGAAAACAAATTGTATAATTCTTCAATTTCCATAAATTAATAAATATATTTACCTGTAAATCTGGATAATTCAATAATATAATGTTTTAACATGAGCTTATTGAAGTATTGTCAACTTAATTATCTGATATTCTGTGATATTTTTGTCATGATATGTAATCAACTATAACTCTTATAGAATTTGAGAATGTGAACGGATTATTTAATATCATATGTTTTTAAATAAAATGCCTATTTTGACAATGAAATTCAATGGTGGGACAGCAGGTGATCAGATATTTTCTTGTTGCAGGGTGACAGTCTAGCGAAATCTGAACCTCCATCAAAGGATATGACAGCAGTTAATGCGGTAAGGGAATTACAATTTATCTTCTGTCGGGCGCTATCAGAATAGATTGCGTAGCCGTTTTTCAATGCGTCGTCTATAATTTAAATGAAAGTAATTGTGAAAAATCAAAAAAATCAAAATTTACATTTATCGTTTTATATTGATAAGTAATAATTTTTGCACGAATAATTTATATGTTTCTAATAAGTCACAGCTAAAATGAGACGGTCGGATTTATAAATGGCTTAAATGCCTAAGTAAGCACAAGAACAAATATTTAATGAACACAATTTACCAAGAATAAATGAATGTGCTTTAAATCATGCTTAATTGTATGACAAAAATTAAATGAAAAAATATGAAATATCTTTACAAAATTTTATTCAATATTTAATTTAAAGAGTGTCCTCCATAAATGTATGAAAAAAGTTTAAATATATACATTGTTGGTCGTCGTTCATTATCAAGAACAACTTGAAGACGTCTGGGCATGGATTCTAGCCACTTTTTGATACATTCCGGAGAAATTGCATTCCATTCTTCCATGATCTTCGTGTTTAAGTTCTTCATGGATATAAAATCCATGTGTATCTAATGTGTTGTTTTCAATAATATTTGTAGGTCAGGATACTGGCGTGGATTAACCATCCATGCACTCGGCAAAATGTGTGTTTAGGGTCAATGTGACTATAAAAATTAAAGTTCTTATTGATATCTATATATAGTATTCCTGCTACTAAATACTGTCTTAAAATATTGGGTATATGTACTGAGTAAAATGTACATTACCTGCTAAGTCAGACGACATGCAACCGCCTCCATATTTTTAATTTTAATTTTTTATTTCGTTTTCAATCAGATACAAATACAAATGTCCTTATTTCATCTGCAAATATTGGATATAAAACCAATGTGTATCTAATGTGTAGTTTTCAATAATATTTGTAGGTCAGGATACTGGTGAAGTGTTCTAGCTACCATCCATGCACTCGGCAAAATGTGTGTTTAGGGTTAATGTGACTATAAAAATTATACTTCTTATGTATTGAATAAAATGTATATTGCCTGCTAAATTAGACGAAATGCAACCGCCTTGATATTTTTTTTTTCATTTAAATTTTTCATTTTGTTTTCAATCAGATACAAATACAAATGTTCTCATTTCATCTGCAAATATTGGATATAAAACTAATGTACCTATTGTGTAGTTTTCAGTAATATTTGTAGATCAGGATACTGGTGAAGTATTCTAGGAATGCGTGGATTAACCATTCATAGACTCGGTAAAATATGTGTTTAGGGTCAATGTAACTATAAAAATTATATTGATATCTAGTATTCCTGCTATCAAATGCTATCTTAAAATATTTGGTGCATGTACTGAATAAAGTGTATATTGCCTGCTAAATCAGACGACATGAAACCGCCTTGGTATTTCTTAATTTCAATTTTTCATTTCGTTTTCAATCAGATGCAAATACAGATGTTCTTATTTGATCTGTAAATTTCAGAATTCAAAATCTATATTGAGATGACTTCGAGAAAAATTATTTTCTCGTCTGATGAATAGCTTATTTGTTGTTGTTCGGCCTATTATTCTTTCGCAGTATTTTATCAAATTGCCTTGATACTTCCAATGTTAATCTTGACGCAATTTTTGGAATTGCTTGCAATTCAATTCGCCACTTTTCACGTCGGTCAAAAATTTTATTTGGAGCCACTTTTTTAGCTTACAACGCTCGATGATGAATTGCATAGTAAAAAAAAACAATTATTCACATAAGTGTGCAATATTTCTCTTTTGCTATAGCTATTTCTAAAGTAAGAAAATAGCGCATCTTTTGAGGTAAAGTTCGATGATGCATGTTCGTAAAACTATCCTAAACCTGTGAAATAATAACCATATTGTCAATATGTCAAAAGAAAAGCATATACAAGGGAAGATAATTGGGACGAACAGTTTTCATTCAGCGTTTTGTTTGCATTTATTAGATATTTATTCGTGATGCAGAATCTGTTGAAATTTAATAACTAATGTCTTTTATAAATGGTGCTTAAAACATTTTGTCAAGGTAATATGCTAGTAATTTAACAAAGCTGTATCCATGCATTTCTAGTAAATATTTTTCTTAATCTACTTAGAGATTTAATGGGTTTCAAATGAAATAGCATCGTTTTATCTATGAAGTTGGATTATTCTGTTATGTTGTTAATAGAACAAGGATTTGTTTCCATATATTAAAAAACATGCTGTCATTAATAACATCGGGTTATCATGCCTTGTTAAATTATGAAATATGATATAAAATATTTATTGTACGTTAGTTGTTATGTTATTCATCCAAACAAGTTTGAACTCGGATTTAGAGGTCTATTTATTACATGATGATATTCTTTTGAGACGATAAAATTATTATATCTGAAACATATTGGCAAAAGAACCGTTAGCTAACGATGTCAATATTTATCAAATTGACAAACGTTATATATTTTTCAGACATAATGTTATTAAAAAAAGAAATATTTACACTGCTTGAGACTTTTCATTATTCATATCATGGGTAAAACCGGAGTATCATACCCTGATGAGTGATGAAAACAAATAGTAACATATCTTTTAATCTTAGTAACTTGCACTCAATGATCCAAATGTTTTAAATAAACTGTCTATAAAAACTAGTGATTTATTTTTTGCAATAAAAAGTCATATATTTTCTCTATAATTCAAAATATATACATTTTATTCTTATATTATTAATATAACAATCAGAAAAAAGCTGGCACGCGCCTTTTACCGTTTCTTTGTCTCGAAATAATTTCCATTATTTGCAAACATCGAGCGTTTTTGTAGAAATTATATTTTTGCCTTATGAGTATCTTCTTTAGTTTAGAAAATATAGACATTGTATGTTTTGAAATTTTCACTTTGTAGGACATTACTTAACTTAATTTTATTTTAGATGTTGAAATTTTATAGAGTTTACAAAAAATATTTGCGATTAATGAAGTAATGTTTTTATGCTCGTTGTAGAAGTAACACTTTTCTTCATAATCAGTTTTAAGTCTGTATCATATAGAAAGTCATTTAATATATCGGTCTGATCATTTCTAGAATTACTTGTCACCGATTCACAAACCGCTTGTCACAAAGAACTGTTTTGATAAGTTTACGCATTTTTTTATGCCACAAAACAATATAAAAATTAACCAAACAATTTTTGTATTGGCAAGTGACCGGATCATAGGAAAATAATTTTGGTGTCCTAAATGCAAATTTTGAGACGACACATTTACTTCATTATTTTTCTTTATTTTTTCCCTCGTTAACAACCTATTCTGAGATTACTATGTGTACTTATGATAAATCTATGGTTTGCTAACCATCTAATAAAAATCTGAACTTACATATTCTTCTGTTCCAATTTCCGACTAATGTTATTAGACTGTGAAATATTTGTAAATTTAGCCAACCGTGAAGAAACTAGGCTTCAGATGTCGATAAAATAAGTACAGGGTGATCTAGGCAACTCTTTGAACGGAAATATTTCTATTAGTATTGAAATTAGATAAAAATTTTACAAACAAGGGTAGTTTGATTTCATCTGCTTTTACACATGCATCTATTTTAATGTTTACACAGCGCTTTAAAAAGCAAGACACATGTCAACGTTGTATTTTTAAATGTAATATACCAATTTTTTTTTCAATTTTAAATTTGCTATTAATTTCTGCATAATTTTTTGTATGTTATATCATGAATCAAAACTTAACAGTTTTTGAAGTATTGAAGGTTATAGAATTAGGAAACACTGTGATTTTATCGACATAATTGCTTACCTATTTAGATACTTGTTGCTATCTACACTTTCGGAAAACAGTATGAATATTTTCTAATATTTCCAGGAATCTTTATGGTTTGACCGCAATCACTTTTTTGTTAAGTTGACAGTAGCTGTAATAATATGAAACAACTTAAATTATTCACATTTATTTTATTATTCCTTCCAATTTACCAAACTTGTTTGTAAGTATGACCTTCATTATTAACAACTTTACGTAGTTACTTAATATTTTTAAGCAAAACCAAGTGGCTTTGTTACAATTAAAGTAACGATCCTCTTGTGCATACGTTAAGAAGCAAAATAAATTATCTTCAGATGAATTGTTCTGATTTTAAGGAAATTGAGAATTTTCCACTGACCTAAATATTTTTGGTCTACGCTGTAAAATAACAATACTAAATAAAATTGCTATAAGAAATGAGGCGTTGGCGGGAAGAACGATGAATGTGTTATAATGATAGAACTGAGATATTTGATTTTTAAAGTTCAAAACGGAGTACTGTTACAAGGGTAATTTCATCACGTTTATAATGTTAAAATTATAAAAGGCCTATGTTCTCAATTTGTAAAATTAACATTAATTTTAATATAATTTATTTGAGATATTTTTTTTTCATGTTTTTTTTTTTTAAACTGACTCAACAATATTGAAGAAAACGATGAGGTGTCTATTTAAACAACAGTAAAAAATTTCAAAATTAAACTTTAATGCACTTGCGATAGTAATATAATGCAAAGTTAGATAATGAAAACCTTAGAAAACTTATATTATTATTATTAGAGTACAAATTTTAAACCTAATTTTAATATTCGAAAAACATTTTAGCTTCACACACATACAGTCCGCCCCTCATGGGTTTGTGCTTTGATTTTTTTAGCGGCATCACATAATCTTCCATGCGATTTTCTTTTCCGGGGATTTTCTGTAATTTCTGGGTTCATATTATCATCCATTCTGGGTCCTAATCACAGCACAATCAGAGACAATGTGTTAATTGAACGTCCAACAAACTAAAGAAATATTTTTATTACTTGCAACGACCCGAATTACTCAGTACAGTAATATTTTTGAGAAAACACGTATTGCTTATACGACCAAGCAAAACAAACTGATAAAATAAACGATCGTTACTTGTCGCTACCCAAAAATAATGGACTCTCATCAGTTTTACGGCAAACACAAGTCACTCATCATTTTTTCCGCAATCGCCCATATTGTTTTCCCTGCATAGGCCGAACCATAGAAAAGTGATTTATATATACATGAAAATAAATCACTTTTCTATGGGCCGAACCGTCATTGTTATTAACGCAAACACTATTTACAAACAAACTGTGGACAATAAGGTACCGATATCACTGTCAAACTTAATTTCGACGAAATTTGTACCTTCATCGTTTTTCCCGCCAACGCCTCAAATGTTATATGCAAGTCATACCCAAAAATTATTATTAATTCTCTTCAAAAATAACAATGGTATTATTTAAAAAATAATTTCATTTGGTTCGCAATGTAGAAACTATATTTTTATTTCTCATATTTTTTTACGTCAATATTTTATGACTTTTTCCATTTAAGGTGAAATTACCTCTGCAGTCCTACCTTTGAACTTACTATTAATAAGGGGAAGTCGTTTCTTTGTTGTTATTACTACTACTGCGCCAACTACTTTTACTGCTACTACTAAGGCTCTAAACGATTTGTAGCCTAGCAATTAAAAAGAATCCTTTTTCCTAAATATTAGCTGAAATTTAAAAAAATATTATTTAAACAAAGCACATCTCTATTCTCTTTTAGAAGCACTCATTTTACGATATTTTTAAAGGAAATATATGGTTTTACAATTATGAGTTTCAAACATGGAAGAAATACGCGTCTAGAAAGAAAAGGGAATATTTTCTGTCTCGAGGCGTTTTGGTAGAACAAGTTTTGCTCAAGAGCAATCTATACATACAGTTCTATTTTTCCATCTTTTATTGCCAACAAGAAATTAAAGGAATTCGTTTAATGTCCATCTTGCACATGAACCACCTGATTGACTAACGCTAAACCTCGGCTCAAATTTTACGTATAAGTTTATACCTGGTACTGGGATCCGGTGGTTTGGGTGGGGTCCTCGAATAGGACCGGACGTCATTGTTACGAGAGACTTAGCGACTTAATATTTTGCCAGGGTAGGTACTCCTCCTAAGAGGAAGCAGTGGTCTATGCATGCAACATTTCGATTTTAGAGCAAAGTATTGGACCAACTCAAGCGGTAGAAAATCGGACGGCAGGGAAGGCGGCTTTAGATAGCGTCGCGAACGTTGTTACTATGCGTCGTCAAGAGAGGAACTAATTTACAGGTACCCTGCTTGATGACGTCTGTAGCACAAACTGTATGTAGGTATGTAATTTTTTAATACAAATTTGATTCAAGCAGCACAGAAATTGGAACAAAATTTTCCTTTTTTTTTAACTACTTCAATTAATTTCCAGCTTTTAACTCAAGCTAATACGTAAAGGATTATATTCGAGGATGTTTACTTACAACCCTACGTATTACGTTCAAATTCGACTTTCAAAGCTTATGTTTGCCCTTATGATATACCTCGAGGCAAATCCGAATTAGCGTTAAACTCAAATATCTCTCTGAGATTCAATAAACTGAATCTTCTGAATGAACTAAACCGATTTTACCCATTCTTTGATTTTCTGGAAGGTAAACGAGGGCAATGTGATTTCTCTATATTTTAAAAAATCGCTCCGAAAGTTACGTTCCGCTCTTTGTTCAGATATTATTATTTGCCCTTAACTTCAAGGATTAGGAACCTGTTTCATTTCATATGGAATTATACTGTTTCTCTTTTGCAAACTGTAAATATTTTGTATGCCCGAGAAAATTCTAAATATACTAATCATTGACCGTATATCAATTTGGCTGGTATGTACTAGTTTCTATTTCAGTTAACTAGTTATTGTTTGTTGTCCGCAACTGGGCTTTTTTATATTTTAATATCTTTAAGCAAACCTCCTGGGGTTCAATTCTTACTGGTATTTTTTCCTTGTAGAGTTTGGTGTGTGAAAGTTACGTTTCGCTTTTTGTTCAGATATTATTATCTGCCATGAAATTCAAGACCTTAGGAACCTGCTTCATCTTCATATAGAATTATATTGTTCCTCTTTTGGGAAGTTTAGGAATATTTTGTATGTCCGAGAGAATTCTAAATGTACTAAGCAGTCGCAATTAACTGACACCATACAAACATTGACCATATATCAATTATTTGGCTAGTATGTACTTGTTTCTTTCTCAGTTAACTAGTTATTGTTTGTTGTCCGCAGCTCGACTTATTTGTAATTTAATTTAATTAATTTAATTTAATTTCTTTAAGCAAACGTCCTGATGCTCAATGATTACTGGTATTTTTTTCTTTTAAAGTTTGGTGTGTAATTGCATCTTTTACATGCATATTTGTGATCACTCTGAAAAATATTAAGAATGGATGCGATTCATGCTAAAATCTGCTAGACCAATAAAACATAATATTATTTTTCCTTTTTTTAGGGTGAAAATTATTGAATATATTATTCATAAGAGCATAATATTTGCATCTCGTTTTTACTCGCAAAAATATCTTTTTTATCTCAGGTTGTGTTTCATCATATTTATTACACATAAAACGTCCAACTCTGTTTCTATCAACCTGCATCTTCTGATATTAATTTTCAATATTTCCTCAAGAAAAATATGAAATCCGAAATACTTTAAAACCTCTCGCAAGGAAGTCGAAGAGTTTTGTTGATTTATTCGAAATTGGTAAATTTAGCCAGATGAGTGGTCTGAAATGTCTCTCTAAATATATTATATGTAATATAATATCAACTAAGGAAAATAAATATAAACGCGGAGCTTGAAGCTAATGCTATTATCGTGCCACATCTTCGTTTTCATTTACTAGCTATACGATTGTGCTACGTTTGGACTTATTGGCAACTGATAGTGGGCATTTCGTCGCCATATATGTTCGAATACGACTTTTTATTTTCAAATTTTTGATAATTGATATAGAAGTGCAGAAATTATCGCAAATAATATGAAATTAGAATCAGTGGAAATACGTTAAGATAACTTCAAAATTATGCTAGCAGCAATCAGGGTTTAGGTCTGTCGTCTTCCCACGATAATCAATAAAATAATAAACCAAAACTCAACATCGCTTTTTTAGAGCATCAAGTAGTGGTTTTCTCTTCAATAATCTATCGAGTTGCCATTTTCTCAGCTTTAATATGGATATTATTTCTAAGATTTTCAAAGCGATATCTATACCAGATTCAAGTAGAACCATAACTGTGAATATTTCAAAACACCATTCGAATGCATCGAAGAAATATATATATATTTTATATTTCGTCTGGAGAAGTATTGATATCAACTCCAGTTTTTGTCAAAGAATGTATATTCTTTTGTTTAATCCTCAACTCAAAAATTTCGTCTGAAATTTAATTCTTGAAATAGAAATAAGGATAAGGAAGGTCATCATCCTCAAGTCCATTGAGTGCGGAAAAGACATCAAAAGGAGCATGTGAAAAATTGGGCATTTTACTTTACATTCTTCTTGTTGAACAGTTTCTTTCTAGCTTTGTTTTATTTGTACAGGATGTTGTTGTGGAAATCCTCATCATTCATTGTAGGTTTTTATTTTAAATAGTAATTTCCTCATCATCGTTCTTTCCTCCTAGCATTTCTGTGCTTCTTACTGACTAATCATTGTTTTGAAAAATATCTAGTTTATTTTCCTCCTCTTTGTTACCAGTATTAAAATCGCTATCAGACAGAGACGGATGTTCAAGATCATTTAGGTATTTTTCAGCTTCTTCTAAAAGCTCCTGGTATGTAAGTATTTATTTTCCATAAGTCAGATTTTGCAACAAATCGCTCTACAAATAAAAAAGAAAGACATGTAGAAATATATTTCTTTATGAATCTGTTATGGACAGAAGCGTACATCAAGCAATGATGATTACCACCATTCAACCCCGATGGTCACATTTGTGCACAAGTGGTTATATACCCCTGTATAACATCAATTGCAAATACTCTAGATGGCTAATACATTACTGTAAAGAAAATCACATTATTACGCGCAATTTGTATATAAAAAAGGAAAGTATTTTTTTCTTAAAATTTATACGTATGACTCACATGTCGCTTTGTCAACCATTGTTGTCCAACTGCTGAATTGAAAGCGATTTTTGATACTTCTATAAACTATTCAGAGGAAGCGACACGTATTTCACATAACAAGCGTACACTCATATTACTTTTGGATTTTTAAACGAAATATTTACTTTATATAGAATAATGTAAATAATGCACATGTATGTGACTTGTAGAGGAAAGGGCTAGGAGGGAAGATCGCATTCCATATATTTACATACAGTATTTTTTCGGTGACTGACTTGAAAATGGTTATAAACTAATAACACTAATAACTACTAAATATTCCAGTTTTAGATCGGATAATTACCTAGTTTACCCACTAAATACAGGACTTTATGCAAACCTATAGAGATATTTTCGGAGTAGCTTTCCAAAAGACTTTGATAATACACGAAGGTCTGTAGTGTCTGACTATCAAGTGTGAACACGGAAAACAAACATGAAACCAGTTTCTTTAAAGGCTCTTAACTACTATGTAGTAAAAAAAACCGTTATGTCAAAATAGTCGTCGCTATTACAGCTGGTTCAGCTGCAATAAATTCCAAAATTTTAATTTTTGATCTATATCTGAAGGGTAGACCAACCAAAAGCAAATTCATAATATATAATCTTACAGCCATGGGAGATAAGAGCAGGAAAACCTCTTAACCTTCTGTAAATAAGCCATAGAGCTCATTTTCTTAGGTAATTTATTCGAGGAGCTTTTATAAAAAGACTATATTTTCATTGTAGTTTTCCGTTTAGACAGCTTATCTCAAGTGGGTTGTCAAGGGACGTCTAAGGTACACAAATTGTAAATTATGTAAAATTTTGTTCTCACAAAAGTTCGAATAGTACACACAGTATGTTTAAATCCGGTCACAATATGGCCTTTAATCCTATCTCGAAAATACACAAACAAGAATGAGTATCTCAAGTTTCGATAGAATAAAATGAATTATTTTAAGCGAAGTAAAATATAACGTACGTATAATCCGCTTTCTTTCAAATCGAACATGTTAGTGTTATATGATAAAAAAACAACCATATAATCGAAATTCTTACGCCAATGTACTTAATTTTTTAATGACTGTAATGTCACTAAATTCAAAACTTCTATTAGTATAAAGTGTAGAGAATACCGGTATGAAGTTGAACTTATCTATCTATTGTTTCAGGATCTCTAACTTTCCAGAAAAATGCACTGGGTTAAAGAGTGGCCTCATAAATTTTTATACTGGTGGTCGTGTCGTGAGCGGACTCTGAAAACATGGATATAAATTCTTTTAGTCGAGCGCTCTTTTATCGAAATAGGGGTACTTTTTAAACCTCATTAATTTTCGGGTTTAGGGAATATTTATATATATCAGATGGAGCCGTAAAAATTAAAGAAAACAGAAAAATGCGGCCATTATAAATTGTCTAGCGTGTGTGTTTTTATTTGGAGGAATATTTTTATATGCTGCATTTTAATTTAAAGTTGTACTTATTTTCAGGCTGTAACATATAGGTCATGATACTTGCGAGTATTAAATACTATTCTTCATCCTAATCGTTACTCACACTCTAATTCTAAATTACATCTTATTGGAGAATTATATATTTTGTATAAAGTATATATGTAGTGTATATGCATCAAAAATATGGTTTGTATTTGGTATAAATAATATTTTTGATGCATCACATAAAAATTATTTTCCGCAATGGATTAACATTGGTATTAAGATGAAACTAATAATAAAACAATCGACCGCTAAGCTAGTTAATTATATTTTTGGAAAAGTTCTTCTGCCAAAAATAAAAAATGCCTAAAAACCTACCAAATATACATGCATTCAATTTTTAACTTACCTGATCACCCCTCCACATTTAACATGGGATTGTGAGGGTCAATTTTTCTTTTAAATTATAATATGATAATTTGAGGTCAAACTCCTAAATGGGTCACATTATTTCCTAAGCAGAGCGACCTCGCAAGGATTACCAATGTCAAATAAAACGGATGTGCTATCTATTGCGGAATATTTAAGATTTGCCAAAATTGTTTTTATTTTTGTTAATTTTTTATTTACATAAATTTATAAATATTATCCCTATCTAAAATAAATTTATTTTCATTTAATAAACTATATGCCAAGTGATCTCCAAAAGCTTTCCGCAAAGTAAAATTAAAAGTAAGTACCTATCAATAGTATCAATATACCTATTCAATAAAATATACCAACCCTTTACTAATAAGGCACATTGATAGTATTAAAAAGTAAATATTTGCAATTTGGAAGGATATTTGATAATATACAAGGCCATATTAAAAAAGCAACATTTATTTTTTAGCGTTTTTCAAATTTATCGATATTTAACACTAATATAACTATTAGATAATAATAATTGAAAGCTTCTACACTTATATATTAAACATTTATTAAAAAGCAGACATTTTTAGCATAAATCCTGGTAGCAAAGTGAATGATTTGTTATTTATTTTGTAAAAATTAATAAATTAATAAAATTTGCCAAATATTGCCTTTTTTAATTATGTGTAGCTAGCATGTAGTATGGAATTAAATGAATCTTTTAGTCCCTGCTTGGCAGGACTAAAGGATCTACTTTAGTCCCGGATGTTCAAAAAATAAATATTCTAATATATAGTATCGATCTGTAAAGTTATGATATGACTATATTTTATAATAATCGTTTAATGTTCGTTGACCGAATGACGCGTCGCCTGATTGGCCATGTATCATCGACTATATGTATAACATTCTTCATCTACAAAGCTGCCAACAATAACTCTAGAAAGAGCAATTACCTTAAATGATTAAAGGCGGAATAGAGTATCAGTAACATAGAGAAAAATGCCCAAACTAAGATTTGAGAGTAACTTATTTTTATATTTTTGACGTACGTATTGTTCTAACATGATACTAGGGTAAAATATTGGAAGTCGCCGTCATAACTAATTTAATAAATAAAAAAATGGAACAATATTTTCTCATAAAAGCCATATATCATTTATTCAATTTTAGAGGCACTTTTCCAAGTTACCCTATAGCTGGGAAATAAAGTATTCCATTTAAGAGTTGATCTTTTAGCCTCAAATATAACATTAAAAAATTAATGACAAACCTCATGGTAATGTGCACAGTTGTAGCAAAGACTAATAAAATGATAAAAAAAACCAATGTCGCATTATTAATGTGAAAATAATGGTGTTAATTTGAGGGTAAATAACATATTTTCGAATGCTTTAGTTTTAATTAAAATTTATTTGGTTTTGTTCTAATTTTATCACTTTCATCAAATATATATGGCTATTGAAGGTACCCAAAGCACGTTTGAGGTAAACGACCTAGTCTTCATCTCTGCATGGGGATATTTTATATATTTTAAAATAATATTTGACAAGCTAGAATAATTTTAGGTTTTACAATTTATTCAGATATTCCTTAAATGTTAGTGTGAGGATTTTGAAATTATAAGTTATTTTTTCAAAACTAAATTAGAATTCGTTAGTACTAAAACACTATTGGCACATACAGTTGAGTTGTGTAGCATTATATTTGCACATCTATAATTGATAGACATATTTTTAATAAAACATGTTCCATATTATCTATGATGAATTATTGAAAACATATTTCATACGGTCACCAGTGTTCTCAAATTCAGGAAGGAAAAGCTGTTCTTTACTATCTTCTGATTTTATCGTGTGAACATCAGCTTCCACGCATTCTCTTTTCGGTATTTACATTTATTATATCGCATTAATGTTTAGTGGCATAGAGGTTCTAGCATTAATTATATTAGGTACCTTCGTGATCAATATGCCTTCCTCATCGCTTTCTTTGCGTGAGTTCGCATAATTAATGCTTCATTCACTCTCAATCCATTTTTCATTGTTTGTGTTTTCCAAATCTGAGAATCTTCATCTCATTTTTAAACGATTTTATGCTTTAGTAATTATTCGCTTTTTGTATTTAAGTACTCGTGTTTTCTTTAAATTCCATTTCTTACACATTTAGAGGTTGCGTTTTCAGTATTAACATTAACAGGTACTAGCATTAACTATATTAGGTAGGTTCGTGGTCCATATGCCTTCCTCATCGCTTTCTTCTCATGAGTTTGCATAATAAATGCTTCCTTCCATCTCAATCCATTCTTCATTGTTTGTATTTCCCAAATCTGAGAATTTTCACCTCACATTTAAACGGCTGTATGTTGCAGTATCCGCTTTTTTGTATTTAAATTACTTGGAGTGTTCTTTAAATCCCATTTCTTCTTTCCTTTTTGTTTATTTCTCTTTTCTTCCTTTCTTTCCTTCTCTTTTTTTCTTGCCAACCTTACGATGTTGTAGCGCAAGGTATTTTTTCTCTTTTTGTAATATTCCAGTTCTGCGTATGGTGAATGATGTTTAGAGTCTCTTAGCGGATATGTTAAGTCAGTTAAGAATTGCTAGTATTATGCAATTATTTCATTTGGGCAAACAAGGATCAGAGTGATAAATTCATGGTTTTGCCAAGAAGAGGCACGTCGTAGGCAAAGACATATAACAAAACAATAGACAGGGCAGGGCATTCATGCATTACTAAATGTTTACTTGTCAACATAAGAAATATTAACGTGAAGAGGGGATAAAGTAATGAATAAAAATTATGAAGATGGCGGCCGAAGCACAACAACCAAAACGACGCGCATGCGTCATGTTTCTCAAGGCGCCGCAGAGTACGACTATCAGTTTATTTAGTTACACATGGAATGCAATATTTGGGTTCAAATAGCCGATTATTTGAGACACTGCCTAATCATTCTTCAATGTATTTGAAATATATCGTCCAAATAACA
Source organism: Pissodes strobi (assembly GCA_016904865.1). NCBI lineage: Eukaryota > Metazoa > Arthropoda > Insecta > Coleoptera > Curculionidae > Pissodes > Pissodes strobi. Next base: position 721,672 of record MU181993.1, read on the forward strand.
TTTAATGTAATTCACATACACCAATACGGCAAAAACGCGATAGCCAAACAGCTGACACCCATGAATGTATACTATGTTTTGATGAAAATGGCGGCCAGTTCCTTCTAGACGCCGGCTACGCAACATTGTCGGCGTGCGCGTTCGCTGGTTGTGTGAACAATGTGAAGTGGTGAAGTAATGATATAGAGCCCAGTTTACATAAAGTCGCTAGCGTCACGATATTAAAAACCAGCTGCTGATTTTCCATACTGTTAGGTGTCATCGGCAACAGTGCCGTAGTAGCCTTACGTACTAACGGCTTGCGTACTATTTTATAAGAAGGGAAAGAAGAAGGGGAGCGATGCTGGCGTCTTCATATTTAGTAAACAAATCTGTCTAATTTTTTATATGGCTTTGGCCGTAGGTATCTATTATTAGGTTTTACGCTGGGGTGCAAACAATGGCAGCTACTTTAATATAATTATAGATGTCAAGAAGGTTACTGTAAAATCCCTTTGATACTAGCATTAGAGCTCTAGTAAGTATACTATGAAATACTTAAGTTACAGATTATAGAACCATATGTATATTCACGGTCTTGATTCATCAATTATTTCTAAGATCCTTAGACAACTTTTAAGAGCAATTTGTGATTAGGGGATGCGTAATAACCTTAATTGCTCCTGTATTTGATTTACCTTTCATCTAGTCTAACCGCCCCGCTGATATTCGCGTTAATATTTCACGAGACGTAATGAGCATTAAGCGCCGCTCGTCGGCAAATTGGGATTCTTTATTGTTATATCAGGTCCGTATCTGGATTAGGTCAATTTAGGTTTGGACCCTTTATCCGCAGAAATAAAGTAAGAGCAATTATTTGATAAAACAGCGGAGCTTTTTCAAATTAAATAAATGGCTTTTCGATATTTCTCGGGGGATCAGTGTGCCTAATTAGGATGATAAAATTTCATCCAGCTAAAATTACTAAATAGCCGAGTTGCGAAAAGTTTGTTTGGTCCCCATTGTTGATATCTTGATTTATATATAGGAAACGGATTTGAGATCTAGGTGAAATATTCTATAACTATATTGTGGCTATTCTAGAAGAAGTTCGATCTTATAAAATTAGATAAATAAAATAAACATAGTAAATTTTTATCACAGCTAAAATTGTCGCCTCTAAATCGAAACACATTTTAGTTTATTATTGGTGTAAGTAAATTCAAAGCTTCTCTGTAACAGTCGTCCAGAGAGTATTGCTCAAACATACACATTTATACATTGTTTGCTAAACACATATTTTAAATTCTTTTAATTGGACTTAGGAGTGGTTGGTGCTAACATGAAATTCAGATTACAAATGACAATAATATTTGAACAGTTAATATAATATTAATAAATTTAACCTTAAATAAATTAAATCTATAAAAACTATATAAAAATAGTAACAGTAACTAATTAAAAAGTACTTAGAATTTTTTCTGATTGTAATTTATAATGATTAAAATATTATTTACCTAAATAGACAAGTTAAAGAAGAAATTAGAGCAATATAACAGAAAAGCTAATAAAATGTGGTAACATGACAGTAAATGGATAATTAACGGAAATCATTGGACGGAGACTCAACAATGTTTGACAGACTGAAACTATGTCACACGTGTAGATAGGACTACAAACTAGGACCTTGCAGCATCAAGATGAAATGTGGGGTAATACCTTGATTCGGGTCTGAAATAAAGTATTATCAAGACGATAAGTGAAGTACTAAACTGAACTGGAATTTGACTGTTTGAATTTGTCTTCATTTTGCAAGGGAACGATCGCCAAAAATGGCAACAATAATCAAGAAGAGATCTAGTTAGAAGGAAGTAAACTGTTCTCAGAAATTGAACCCACGTAAAGTACTTATAAATCCTAATCAGAAAGCCCCAGGTCCTAGTTGCAGTTTAAATAATACATTCGTAATATGGTATGAGTATAAATTTATAATCTAATTTAAATCTTAGATCCCTGACAGAAAAGATCTCGCCAAATCTGCTACCTCTGCTATGTAGTCAAAGAGGAGTGGGTTCCTGATTCTGTGGTAGCTCACAATGTAACACCTGGAGACATTGAGTTCCAATCTCTTTTCCCTGCACCATAATTATTCATATTTTCCTGAAAAAAGATGCAAACATCATATACATCCAGGCAAATAAATATCTTGAAATCATCTATATAAGCCAATTTTTAACAGTTCTATTGATACTCTGAGTAAGAGATCTGACGAATATAATAAACAGGCGAGGACCCAGTTTGGAACCCTGAGGTATACCAGAAATCAGAATTAGCACCGACGAAGGCTTGAATCCCTCAACCTTCACCAAGTGCCTTTGGTTCAGAAGATATGAACCAGTCAGGCACGCAAGAGAGTCCAAAATTGTGCTGGATATACAAATCAGGATGTCGTTATCAATTTGATCAAAATCTCTTTGAAAATCAGTGTATATAAAATCTACTAGACTTCTTTCATTAATAGCAACACAAATTAATTGGGTTTGAGAGAAGAGATTCGTAGCGCAGGATTTGCCAGCTATAAAACCATGTTGTTAAGTAGACAGTATATTTTTATATTTGGGAAAATAAAGCGGTACAACACTACTACAAATATTTTGGAAAAATCACACAATATTGATATGAGACGATAGTTGTTCACGAGACATGGATCTTCTTTTTTAATACAGAGCAGTTTTTGACAACCTTTCAGATGTCTGGAATTACACTGAGCTCGAGAATTAAATTATAAATATTATGTAGAAGTGGGTCTATTAAGGCAGCAATGCAGTCCTTAACAAAAAAAAGTAGGCACACCATCGGAACCGTAGGTCGTTTTGTTCTTCAACGATTTACTAGCTTCCTTGGCGAAATATTATGATAAGTGAATGCATTCAAATACAAGATTATTCGCTTCGTTCGATCGGTTAATATAAAAAAAACACCTTGTAAACACTCTGAAAGAGAGTACAGAAACTTTTCCCTAAGTCGGATGGACCTCGGAAATCATTATCCGTACTATGCCTTATAGCATTTAGAATACATAATTGACATTTTTACTTAAAATATCAGAAATGTGATAGGTACTCTCTACATATTCTATATGAAGTGTTTATGACGAAGTGATCTAAATCGGTGCAGATAATGAGCAGGTTTGTATTTACTGTCATTCTAGAGTGCTTTTTTTCTTCTTAAAAATAATACACAGAAGCTAAAGCTATTGTTGAGAATTTCATAGAATAACTGATATGGCAAACGTACATTCCTCCCTTCAAGCACAGGATGACAGTTTGCATTTAAAAGAAAATAATATAGTTTAGGAAATTATGCTTTCCTAAAATTAAATTCAGATGGTGTTGCTTTATTTCCAGAAAGATTGTAGGAATGAGGAGATCTAGCCTTATATCGATTAGTAAAAATGGATGATAAACCTCCAAAACATTGTTCCATGGTTCCTGAAGTTCAGTAATCTCCTTCCTCACGCAGATCAGGAAAATCTAACATCACATATTTATAGACCATATTACACCATCAACCCGTCAATTAACAAATGCTAGAAGATTAGTCAAAATTTCATTTCGTAGCTCTATATACGACTTATCTTGGTTGTTACCCGAGTAGATATTAACACTCGTTACTGCTAGATTTTCAATGGGCTTCGGAACAGCACGGAAGAGAGCATCAGGGACCAACATGTTCACGGCCTTTTCGATGAATGACTTCAAGCGAAAACTGTGGTTAACGTAAGACCCATCTGCTGAGTGTGTAGTGTGGATTTTTCAGATTATGGAGCCATTATAAAAATAATGATCAGTAACGACCGAAAGAAAATGTGACTCCTTCCAAGTAGCAACGAAGTTTTTTCTAAAATTCTGTAGCTGAAAACAGATAACATGCTGCCTGATATCCAGAGTTGGGTCGAATCCTGAAATACATTATTCGAATATAAATCCTGAATTCCGTATTCTATAATATATTCGAATATTTTGAATTCGATTACAGGGTAACAATGGTATTTGAATACAATATATTCAAATTCCTGTATTCATTTAATTAATACTATTTGAATAATCCAAAGAAACAAATTTAGGTAACTGTAGTATTTTATTTGATGTCAAGAAACGGCATGTAACACTAACGAGCAACTAAAAAAAAAACAGAACTGAAAATCAAATCTTTGGTATGCTGGAGAAACTAGATACAAAATTATCAGTTTGGCTATAGTATTAAAATATGGTAATTAACTAGTATTTTCTATTATTCTATTTCATTAGCATTTAACAAAACTAGCATTTCGAAGATATCGTCATTCAAGTTTTGTCGCTTAGGCATATTCACCATACCAGCAAAAAAACAATTGCTCTACTGGCACAAATGACTCAATATTTTATCTTCAATATATTGAAGAAAATTAAGCTGAATTTTTCCTCCCAATATCTCTTTAACGTCTCTAGATTCTACATTGCCGTTTTTTTCGGGATCGTCATCGGTGTCAAATTCGAAGATCATCATTTGCAGTTGTTCCTTCTCCATTTATATCAGGTATTTAACTGTCTATTTTATTACCTCCAAGTGTAATCCGAACCATGATGAAACTGCTCGGGTTAGCCATCCAATTTTAATATTCGGATACATGCTTTATAGCCGGACCATCTACTTTGTAATCGTCAAGTTTTATTATTTGTATCAACATACTTATATTACTTTGTAAAATACTGTTATTACTTTGTAAACTACTTATATTGCTTTGTAATCCTTAGTTAACTTTGTAATCTTTGGATTGTATCAATAAGTAATACGTCTTTTTAACTCATTCAACTTGGTAGTGGAGTAAAGCGGTATTCATGCAGTATTTTATTAATCGAATACCGTGATTTGAATACGAGTATTCGAATATAGGGATTTCAGTACGATTATTCGGATGCTGCACAGCAGTAATCGAATACGGGGATTCAAACAATATAATTAGAATACAGAATATCGAATACTGGACAAAAATAGTAATCACTCGAATACCGAATCCCGGACAGAAAATCGATTTGAGTAGTATTCGAATACTGCTAATAGTAATTAATCTAAATAGGATGTAGAATACCGAGTATTCGAATACTACCCAAGTCTGCTGCCATCATAGACAAAACCGCGCCTATCCCATATGCACTTGCATCTGTCTGAAGAGTGAACTCATGCGCGAAATTAGGACATTTCAAGATGGGTACTGAAACAAGAGCATTTTTAATACCTTCAAATGCACTCTCACAGTGCCTCGCTCCATATCTAAATTTAGTACCTTTGCTAAGAAGTTTCGTTAACGGAGAAATCACGTTCGAAAAAAACTTGAGAAACGACCCGCTTGCAGGTATAGTTTGTAAACCGAGCGTTGATCGTTACGTCATACCTTGTCTTTCTCTCTCATACCACCGTCAATTGGGGGTGACAGAAATTTGACGTCACGGACGTACGTTGAGCTGCACATGCTAGGATATCAGATGAATGAAATTCATCATCTGTCAAAGTGTCAAATATATATTTATTTACTTTATTCGAAGTCCCTCCAACGTATTTTTTTGTTTTTATTTGTGATTGTTATCGCAGTTGAAAATGCCTGGACATCGGTACACTGAAAATGAGCAAATCCTCATTTCTACTACCGAAAAATATATGAAACTTTAATCGCGAAAAAGCAGCAGGAAAAACTCTTTTACCCGTGAGTGCAGTATATACCTAATGTAAGTTGATACAAAAGTGCAGTTTTTACAATATATAAAGAGTAGGATTATTTGTTGTAGAGAGTTTCTGATGCTTTAGGAATAACGTCAGCCACTGTGCAAAGAATGCATTGAAAAGCAGTCTAGAAACTTGTTGACTTTAAAACCAACGCAAATGTTGCTATTATTTCCTCTCATGGAGAGCCTCTTCACAAAGTTCATGGCCATACTATAAGGAGAGCATGTATGAGAAAGGTAATCTGCATTTAATTTTTCATTATTTTAAATAATTTATTCATTATTTCGGTTTTATTGTAGGCGAACATCTCACACTGCGTTCATTGCAAATGAATCTGATGAATATTGACATAGTGCAGATATCTACTGATCTGCTAATATAATCCTATTGAGATGGTATGGTCAGAATGTAAGCGAAACTACGAGGCTTGTATCAGTTCACTACATCCTGTCACAAGCGGATGTTATGAGTTCGATACGACATGCTGTCACAAGCGAAGCTGTTTTAAATTTGTGGAATGAAGCACTTCAAAAGGTATGAATCTGGTCCAACTTTTAGATATTGCTATTTTATAAGAGAATCTGTTTTAGATTACACCAAAAAAATGGAGAAATTATGTTCATCACACAAATGCTATAATACAATTAGCGAGGACTGGAAAAAGGAGAGATGCTTTGTATATATTACCAGTCATTATCAATCTCAATTCTTGTCACTCGGATGATGATGATTAGTATTATTTTAGTGATGAGCAGGAAACAGTGTGCTCATAAGCACAGAAGATACTATGACCCCTTTCGTAAAACATGATACAAGAACCTTAAATTACATCTCTTTTCATCGATTGTGTGGTATGGTTGTTTATAATGAGTGAATTATTACTACTTATTATTCATTCTTTGGAAATAAATTAGCATTGTTTTCGTTTTCTCTCATACTTGTTTTATTTTATGGTGTCAATCTACTCTACTTTGTTTAAGTTACTTTAGTTAGTTTTGGTTATAACTGAAGTACAACAGACTCAAATACAATATTATGCTATACCGTCGCCCATTTAATATATTTTATAGGAGATTTCCTATGTTCAAAATAGCATAAATATTATTAAAAGTTTGGACTAAGGCCGTAATGGCGATATTTACAGCTACATAATAAGCAAAACACTAAATTATAAAAAAAACTTACTTACCTACATGTATAAAACTAAAGAAAAGCTACATATTTGAGGTCTTTCAGTTTTATTAACTACAAAAACTGCTATAATGTGAAATGATAAGACAACAAAAACCGTAGCTAACCGAAGAATAAAATTGCATTTAGAGTCAAATTTAAATATATGCCAAAGTTTACTGCAATGGTAAATTTTTCCTTTTGTTAATTTGTTTACTGCACTTTACAGATGCTTACAAGTTCACAATCGTATGACAAATAAAAATTAATTAGTAAAGAAAAGGTCCAAATCACGTTTCAGTTGCATATCTGATATTAAAAATTTCTTTGTGATTTTTTATACACTATTCTCACGGCCAAGTTTTTTTCACAGTACATTGCTTTTGAATTGAGTTGAATGTTTCTTTAATTAACCACATATCACATGCATAATTCGAAATTTCGCAGGTTTAGATATGTTTTCATTCACACAAGATAACAAGACCCCTGTATATCTAAGGATTTCTGCTGGAATTTTACTAGAACACTAGAATATTTCTGTTTGTAAATTGTATTGTGTTGTTAATTTAAGTTCCTATTGCAAACCTCACAAGACTTTTTTTCTTCACCTAAAACAAAGTAGATTGCATAAAATTAAAATATTCATATTGGAGATCCAAATATTATCTTACCAGAGTGAAAAAAGACATGTTTGTCGGTTAGTTTCTTTAAATTAAATCTGTGAATCACGAGTTCATGATTATGATTATGACATGTTGTTTGTTATTGTTTTGGTTTTGAATTCAGCGTCCTATCCAACCTCACATTCGATATCGACAATAGCCGTCTATTTTACCGACACGAAATGGATCATGCGCGAAGGGTAAGTTATGCTCCTCCCAAGACTCTTGTGAATCAATTCAGGACATGCTTCAAAACTGATCTGACGTCAGGATTTATGACGTAACGATCAACGCTCGGTTTACAGACTATAAATTCCTAACGCTTAATGTCTTTTAACACGTGCATTTTATAATATTTTATCCATTTTGATTTTTTTTTAATGAAATAGATTAATATTATTTATGAAAATATTCCGTGAACGAAGGTCTTTTATTTTAATTATGTAATAGAATATCACGGCTGGCAATTTATGAAAAGACTATGCAAATTTTAAAAAGTAATGTAGTAAAAACATTGCAAGATAAATTTTAGAAAATATTTTTTCTACAGCCGCGCGCAAAATAACTAATTGCTAAATTGAAATGAAATCGCAAAATCGACGAATGCCGTGGATCCTTATTTTGCGCTCTAGCGCGAACATGGAAAAGAAAAATCTCACTTTTTCCGTCGAGTGTGCTATAAATGGTCATGGAAACCGAAGATAAATAAATGACAGTCCTGCGTTTGTTACAGTTTGTTGCTGGCAATCCTGTTCTAAATAACTCGCGGATGCTGTGACAGTATCGCTACATTTCATGCGTGCGCGCGCACCTGCGCGTCATGTCTTCGTGATGCAACCAATCGTTTGTATGTGCCCTGGTGGTCTAGGGGTTTGCATGATTAGCCTTCAGTTCGGCGACTCGAGTTCAAACCCCGTCGGTGTTTTAAAATTTTTTTTAAGGTTATATTTCTAAACTGTTTTTTTTCTTGTTTTTGGGTATGTCTTGGGTTAGATTGGGTTAGCACCTGGTTAGTTTCCTTTTCTTGAGCCCCCGTAGCTAGCGGTAGCGAGCGGAGGGCCATTCGAAAAGTGAAATAGTAGCGATACTGTCACAGCATCCGCGAGTTTCTAAATTTGCCCGAAGCCCGAATAATATGTCAAAACTGACAGTCATTTGCAAATTTCAGAATAAGTATAGAGAAAAATGTGGATTTAATTTTTAAAAATGCGGCTGTAGAAAAAGTTCTGTGGGTTTTTCGAGCGCAAAATAAGATTGCGTTTTCCAAAGATTACTGCGCTCCGCGTTCCTCAAGCGGCAATCCGTTACTTTGCGCTCCAAATACACAAATAACTATTAATGGCAATTTTTGATAAAGAAAGTAAAGAAAAATTTTAACTGGTTTCAATAATGCTTTTTAAAACTACTATAATATTAGCGAGTCTGCTTGACGGAATGTAGAAACCAAGGATCATAATACCAGAAAATAGTAGAAATAAAAAAGTATAGACAAATTTGACAAATGTGAAATCATTAACAAAAACTACAAGTAATTATGTGCAATCTATGTGCAAAATACTTCAAATGTCTCAAATCAAGTACAAAATAAATATGAACAAATTAGCAACCGAGAAGCTTTAATTTTTGCCTCCCGATCAGACTTCAGGCCATACTCTCATCCTCAACGCACCCGAGGCTTCTTCTTCTTCCCTCCGATTATTTGGGCTCAACCGGATTACCAAGTATTAGCAAATACTCCTAAAAAATTTAAGAAAAGTGAAACATACATTTATTTTAGTTTGTAGGTTAATATGTCAGCCAAACTCTGCTGTCAGTGAGAATTTAGACGTGATTTATCGCAACTTTTGCTGCGGTGGGCCTTGATATTGTTAATATCAGTGCAACTACCATTTTCAAAAATTAAGGAGTGCCCAAATAACTTCTTTTCGACACTTCTTTGGATGCCGAAATGGAACCGTTTCAAAATAGAAAAACTAATTTTATTATACCAACTACACTGGTCAACCCTAATTTTATTGCCAACCAGATATGAGCGATTTCTGGTTAACTTTGAAGTGCTTATTTTTATTATTTTTTTTATAGCAGTGGCACACTAACGGGAGATCCTATGGCACTCGACGAGCGGTGCGTGTGCGAGGATGTTGATTGACACGGTTCTTAAATATTTGTAGGTGGTAATTAGGGGAAACAGGTGTCATGGAAGTGAGTTCCAGAGTGATGCAGTGCGCCAGACAAATGGGTGCACCCTAACCGCCTGTCGTGACTATCTGATGGGCGGAAAGATGCGAGCCAAATCCTGGGAACATCTGCCGTGAAAATATCTCGGTTACATGTCTGCTGTGTTCCAGACTACCCAGATCCTGGGTCCGCTCCGGGTTGCCGACGAGACGCATAGCTCTCTTCTGAAAGGAATCCATCAGCTTTAGGATGATCTTAGGCACGGCACCCCAGATGTGTGAGCAGTACTCAGCACGGTCTTATTTGCGCGTTGTAGAGCAAGACTAGCTGCTGCGGTGCATGTATATAGTTTTTTGTTGCAAAATAGGCTGACTTTGCGATGTTAGCAAACGACTAATAAGTACATTTTGCTGGATTGGCTTATTTTTGAAGATAATTAGCTAATTATTATAAACAAAAAAAGGTCAAAAGTGCCCATAAGCAAGTTTCAGTAAAAATGACAATGTTTTTGAATCGTAGGGAAAAAGTGCTCTATAAATGATTTTCATTTATGTGGGTTTTCAGGAAATCGCGTTGAAGGCTCCAGCAATAGTCTGCCATCACATGCTTGTTCCATCTGTCCTGTTATCTTTCTTCCATCACCTTTACATCCTGGTGGAATATTTCCTCTTATTCCTCACTTAAATCTCCAAAATTTCCGGGAAATTTATCCAAGTGACTGTGAAGAAAGTGTACTTTAATGCTCATATTATTTTTCCTACGTTTTTAAATTTTCAATTTTCAAAATTCATTAACATCTGTTGCACCAGTTCCTCATAATTATCCGCTTTGTGGTTACGCAAGAAGCTCTTAACCGCCCAGACAAAACTACATCATACAGCAGCTTCAAGCTTCGTTACGTGATTTGTAAAATTAGAGTCTTTAATGAGTTTGCTAAGTTGAGGACCATCCAAAATACCCGCTTTTAACTTTTTAATATTTAGCTTCGGAAACGATGTACAAATGTATCTGAAGCAATTGCCATCTTTGCTCAAAGCTTTAACAAATTGTTTCATTAGTCCTAGCTTGATGTGTAGTGGTCGGAGAATGATTTTCCCGATCCACTAATGGTTCGCTTATGACATTCGCGGTTCCTACAGTTACGTATTGTCTTTTTGCGCAACTGATCCTTTTCCATAGATTTTGCTTAGCCCTACTATCCCATAAGCAAAAAGCAGGGGTATTTGGTATACCCAATTTGTAGCCCAAGCAAGAAGTTCTTCATTTTCAGATCTACACAAATAGAAAACTGGTGCTCATCATATCAGAATTTCTGCCATACTAACTTAATGTTTTCATATTCTTCTTTAAGTTTTGCTGAGTGGGCGATATGAATCGAAGAATATCGCTTGCCCTAGGGCAACATAACGCACTTTAAACTTCTATTGGAATTGTCTATGAAAATTCGCGAATCACCTGGAACAAATTGCATTTCCAGTTGACGAGAAACTCCAGGAATGTTGTTAAAATGCACAAGTTCTTCATCGTGGCTAAAGTAAGGACCAATTACGCCCGGTCCTACGTGAGCGATTTGCAGCGAACGCGAACGCGAATCAGTAGCGATGCCGTGCGACTATATTAACTTTTCGTACGGCATCGCCAGCGCTTCGCGTTCGCGTCGCCTGTAAATCGCTCACCTAGGACTTGGCGTTATTGTGTTGAAGGTATTTCCTCATATTTACTTCCACTGCTACTATTTAAGTTTTGGTCCTCAATGGCTTCTACTTCTGATAGCGGAAGATTTACTTAAACACTGATATTATCCACTATTTCAGAAACTAGAGGAAATTTGGAAAAATGCTTTTATTTTTATATTCAGCAAACCTGAATTACCCTAAATTCGTTTTAAAATACTTGCCAACAAAAATTTCTTATAATTTTATTGGAGGGTGTTATAAGTAAATGCACTAACCTATTCTCTTCTGTTGCCCCTGAGAAGGTTGCATAATAGGCACTTATAGCGGCTTTCTCAAAATCCATCAATTACCGGTTCCGGACTATTGTTAGCAAGGATTTCTCTATGTTTTGCATTAGGCAAACTTGCATATTCTTTTGTTTGTTTAGAATCAGGAAATATTCTCTTTGTGCATCGCTTAGCTGGTAGCATTTAGGTGCTCAAATACTATCGGGATTTTTAATTATCCTTCATAATTTTTTTGCAGGTAAAATTTTAAATTTATTTGTTATAGGATTTATTGTTTTCCACCATTTAAAATGTCCATGAACAAATGCTTGAAGGAAGGACAAGTAGTCTTTAAACCCTAGAAATTTGTCTATTTTTGTAAAAATGGATCATAATGTCTGGTTATTAGCAAAACTTAACTATCCAATCACAGTCATGTTGAATGTATACGAAGTTTTGGCCAGTGTAAATTTTTTTAATTAACGAAAGTAATTGTTCGACAATCTGAGCAACCTGCATCCACATATTACCATCACCATGAAAGAGAGAAATTTCTCGATGTTCTTCTCACATTGGTACACCTATATCGATGTTTTCATATGGAAAAACTACGCGTACTGACCAATGACCAATACCTTCAGCGGCGTCCAAGCAAGACATCATCAACGCAAGCAAACAATAAAAAAAAAATAATATCTAATAAGATCTGTATATGTGAAATGTTATGCGGATTGGTTACCCCGACTAGTTAATAGATTGATTTATATCATCATAATATATTAACATTCGAGAAATTAAAAATATATATATTTCCTCTTAGGTCATCAAATTAAAAATAACTGCTCCAAAAACACTAGGTCCAAAACCAAGGTTAATGGAAGTTGATATAAAACGCGACAACTATTCAAGCTCGAAGGCAATATAATTTAAAATGATCTGTAGCTCATGACAACACAATGTTATGAAGGCAACGGAAAATTTGAAGAACATCTTCATCTCTATTATAAATGAAATGACACATGCGAATGATTTAATTCAAGAATTTAATATTATTTTCATCATGCCTTGAAGTCGGAAGGATTTCTTAAATTTGACAAAAATGAAAACAGGTATTTGCCAGTTTGGAGCTACAGCTGAAGTTTTTGGATTCCAGATACAATTCCATTCAGAATAATGCCAATATCCGAAATTCAAGCTGACTGATTTCTATTAAAAAAAAAACTAAAATAGGCAATTAAAATTTCAATATGAACAGTTTAATATAGGGTGAAACCTCTTTGAATTGCGAAATGATGATTAAAAAACCCGCATTCCGCGTGGGTTTGTTAGCCTCATTTTTAGAGGAAAGCGCAATTTACGATTAGGGGATGTAATAACCCTAATCGCTGATATTTACCTTTCATATAGTCTCATCACCCTGCCAAAATTCACGTTAATATTTCACGAGGCGTAATGAGTGCTACGCGCCGCTTGTCGGGAAATTGGGGTTCTTTATTGTTATACAAATTTAAACAGGGCTGGATTCGGATTCGGTAAATTGCTAATCGATTTTAAGGGTGTCCAAATTGGGGAATCGTTTGGTACGTAATTTTCACGTTTGCTTGTTTATTCAAATAAAACGCTGACAGAGCAAACGCAGTGCGTAGGCAGCTTTGTATTATCAGAAGCTTGAATATAACAGCATTTTTTTATTAGGCTTAAAGGTGAATATTCACCAATCACCAGATGATTATTGTTGTGCAATTTAGGTTCATTTCAAAACAGAAGGGAAGCATTATTTATTAGGAAGATCTAAATGACATAATCCCTCGATTAAGCCAAATCTACCCAATTTTATTGGTTTACAATTTCAAGTAGATTAAAGGTTAAATATTTTCTGTTATTGACAGCTAAATGCAAAGCCCATATCTGGGGTTAACCACCCAATTATGTCATAACCAAGTCATGAACAAAATTTAACTTCGGTTTTAAGATTAGTTACTCATATTTTAAGCCCAGTGCATAAAAATGCTATATCTGAGTTTTGTATTTGTAATTATTCGCCTCGATTTATTGGCACCGTCAACAAATTGGATCAGTACTAATCTAGATCATGAAATACAAAGTATAAAGCCAAAAAGTTACTAATACAATGGGTAAAAATATAAGATAGGACGATATGCAATTAGGGTAAAGAACTTAGAGAAGAAAAAATAAAGCAAACGTTAACTTTGTGGCGTAATGGATTTATTCAAACTTATAATATCTGAGCAGGTAAATAATAGGTTGCCTATAATGTGCAGTGATCTTTAATAGGTTAGTTTTGATAATACTTAATAAATCCCACTATACACCAATTATTCTACTATGGAATTTATTAAATATATACAATTTTAAGTATACCATAATAAGTACGTAATTTTCACGTTTCCTTGTTTATTTGAGTAAAACGCTGCGAGAGCGAATGCATTGCTTAGGTAGTTTCACATTTTCAATTAAAATAAAATTAAATACAAAATAAGTCTTAAATCGCATTATATATTATGTCCTTCAGTGTTGACAGCACGGCAATATCATCACAACGCCTTCTAAACTAACAACTTCCTCATATATTTTGTCGGGAAGAATAAATTTATATAAAGGCAAACATTTTAGAAAGGAAACTTAATACTCCCTATTTTATTTTAAAATAGCATAATGCTTTATGCAGGTTTTTTTTTTTATTGAACCAATACATTGCAACACGTTTTTCATATTAAAGTTAGCAAGCAAGTGAAGATTTTGATTAAAAACAAGTCTAAGACCGGGGAGTCCTGTTTGCAAAGCACAGCTCCGGGAGTGCAGTCGTAGAACGCCACCAGTTCTTCCCAACTAAACTGGAAAAGCTCCGCTGGTGTTGTACGGGGTTTTTGGCACCCTCATCAAACAAAGAAACTCAATCTTAATTTAACAAGAAAACACAATCTATTTGCTTCTAGGTTTTTTTTCCTCAAAACAGCAACAATACTACAATAAAATTTTTGAATATTTAAACGCAGAGGTATGTCAAATGATTATTAAAGTAATTAAAAAATAAGGTACAATATGAAGATTGTACTGAGACCAATTCTGTTGTTAGCTCGATACTGTATGCCTTACAACTAAACGCTCTAAAAACTAAAATCCGAAGTGATCACTTTGATTTACCTAAGCTTTTTACATATATGTATGCGTGCGCCAATTATAAATGTAGTGATAATAATATGTAGTGATAAACGGCCACAATAATTATATCAATTGATCCGATGAAGGAATAGAAATAATAAAATTATTGAAAACTATCTTGAAGCTCGGCTGTCAATGCTTGATTTATATTTAAATATTAAAAGAAATTAAGAGGGATTATATCAATCGGTTAGAAAAATAAATGAACAAGTAAAATTAATCTATCTTAAAGCTTAGCTGTCAAGACTAGATTTATATTTAAATATTATCAATCGGCCAGAAAAATAAAGGAATAAATAACCTACAGCTTCTGTACGATACCCCGTTAAATCCTGTCGTCGAGCTCAGTAGAGGAGGTAGGAGGTACCCCTGGTGAAGGCGCCGGGTACCAGTAGGAACTGCTATGGCACTCGATGGCCCCGAGGGTGAAACTGGCAGTAGTATAGCCCGGAGCTAAAACCTGTAGCCCGGTTATAGAATTGCAGCGGGGTAGCCTGGTAATAGAATCCGCTGTGGTGTAGCCTGGAGATAGAACCCTGTAATAGCCCAATACACATTAAACTATAGAAGAAACTATAGCCCCCTGCATAAATATATTTTCTTTATAAAACAAATCCCCTCAAAAATTAGCAATGGATTTGCAAATAAAAGAAATACAGGAGGAACAAACAACCTGAATATAGAAAAAGAGATAGACATGAATCACCCCTAAAAGTAAAATATAAACTTCCTCATATGATCAAAACTAGTCACATTAAAACAGAAATTCAGATATGATAAAAGGGAATAGATAAGATAACTCATGGAATGCAATGTAAATGGTGGTCAGTGCACAAAAAAAAGGTTAACACAGATAAAGCAATTAAATCGTTAAATTAGACAAAGAAAAACTGTTGCAATAATTACCTCGCTTATGACGGAGGATGGCTAGAGAGTCGACGGTCTCGGTTTTGTAAGATGAGCTCAGAAGCCTCTAGAAATAAGGGAAAAGAGCCATTAGCATTATGGCGTTCACGTGCTTCACAAGCAATGGAAAAAAATAATTCAAGAAAACGCTTACCTAGTGCAATGCGAATATCCCAATAACTTGGTAGCATCGAGCACTGTTAAGGGACTCACTCAAAGATCCCTGGATGGGAAGTATTAGCACACTACAGAAAGTTGAGACCATTAAGACTGCATTAAAGCAACAAGCTTCTCTTCTCAACGAAGGGTATTTCTAGAAGAACGAAATCATCGGTTTCAGTCGATTTGCCTTTTTTCACTTCCACGGAATCAGTCAGAAAAAAAAGGAGAAAATGCCGAACGAAACTAACAATTCGATACGAGGAATAATTCTAAGATAATAAATGACTTAGTTCTCGTTTATTATGATTGTAAAAGGACGGCGGGAGTCACAAATAATGAGCTGAAATTAAATTTTTCAAGAAATGCTAGAAAATAATCCTACGAAAATGATAAACCTATAGAAATCTCAATCGAAAGTAACAATTACGGGAGGATAGCCCATTCCTACTAGCCAGTGCTACCAACAGTACCAACCGAATATTGCGAACATTGCAGCACGCCGCGTAAAAAGATAAATATAACTATATCAAACCTATTAGAGGTCCCAAAAAGATATCAGAAGTTATCAAAAGCTATCAAATATTTACACCCGAAAATAAAATATGAATTTAACGGATTTAATGAGGCTTTACAGTAGGCTTTATCAACCCAATTCTTAAAAATATAGAACGGTTTGCTGGCCGTTCTGCGGTAATGTAATATAAATTAAGCAAAGTTATACCAATAACATAGTATTCTATTTTAGTAATTTGATCAAACCTAAGCGGTCTGTGGTTCGCTTATCAACCAAAATATATATAGTCACAAAGTGCCTGAGGGCTACATAAAAGCTAATACAAATATATCGTTAACCTATATTTAGAATAAAATTGAATTAATAAATTTAAAATTAATTAACCGAAGAGTATTGACCTCTTTTCAATAATTCTTACCGAAAAATACAGCATTTTTTTTGCTAAATGCAGCCTATAAAATGAAATTTTTAATATTTTACACTGGCCAAATCAGACTGTTACAACATCATAATTAAATTTTACAGAAATGCGTCCAAAATTTTCTTTGGAATTGCTCTTTATATAATATGTATAATCACAGTATATTTCTTCATCTAAATCAAAATTGAGCTCGAATCGTTAAAAACATTTCGTTTTCTTTTAAATTATTTTTTTTTCGGTTCGTTTCTGCTTCTTTTCAACATAATCTCTTCGTCCTCATTTTTCAACTGGTATCTGTTAAAAGAGCTTTCCCTTTTTTCTTTATTTTCTTGATTGCTTTTGTGCAACTGCTTTTATATGGGGGTCTAATTACGTCTGGGGTTATCATTTAATTCGCGTTTGATGCTCCTGGCTGTATTGTTAGCATTTTGTCTGATTTTTTCCCATGCGGTGAACTTATTTTCATTGAATGAACTGGCTGTAATGAAGTTGCATTGTTTAATGAACCCGATATAAGAGAAAGTTACCTTGCAAGTTGATAATTTCTTTTTAGACAGATTCGTCGCTTTCCATATTTAGGATATCAATTATAGTAAGGATTTTCTGAGACCTATCAGTGACACTGGAAGACATGTAACCAGAATCAAAAATGATTTGTAAGTGAACCCTTTCGTGGGTCTGACAGAATTAAATGAAAAATTCAACTTTTTTCTTGAAATAAATTAACAAATAAATGTGACTTTTTAAAATAACTTCCAACCATATTTGGTGGAGGATCAAACCCTGAGAGATATTTAATGTGGGAAGTATTATTCCCACCGCCTACATATGACTTAAGTCTTTTGAAAAAAAAAATTAAATGCATCAGCAAGGTTTATTTTTTTCAGAAAAATGCAAAATTAAATGCTAAATTTACAAGTATTAGTTTTTCGAAGAAATCTCCTACTATTTGCCATGGAACCTATTGAATCAAGGGTCGATGCACAGCGGCACATGACAGGAAGAAAAGATATACTGCGTTCTATTCTCATGCGCTCTCATGCTGCAAAGCCTGCACCTTATATGTTGCGTCTTGAACAGGAAGATGTTTGCCGACGGAGCTCATCTGGAACGATACGCTTGTCCAATAGCATATCTCTCGTGAATTTATCGACGTCACCCATACTTTTATTTTACTCCGCTATCACTTTAGGGTAATAAACGAGCTCTCGTCATATTTCTTCTCCAAACAGTCGTTGTTTTTATTGGACACAAATAATTTGAACTCACATGTACATATGTACTTTCCATCCATTTGACGGCGGATAATTGTCTTTTGGTTTCAAACATGAATTCTCCTCGTAGCATTTTGGTTTTTATCATTATATATGTCTGGTGACTAAAACGGAGTTTTATCCACGACACCGAAATAGAATGATTGCACTCGACGCGCGTTTCGCTAACCATGTTAGCATCATCAGGAGATTTTAATAATCTCCTGATGATGCTAACATGGTTAGCGAAACGCGCGTCGAGTGCCATAATTCTGTTTCGGTATTGTGGATAAAACTACGTTTTAATGCATGTTGCCGAAGATTCCAAACTCTCACATAGTATGTCTGGTAAGTTCTTTCTGTTTGCCCGCACAGTATCGAGGGCAAACATTCCGTCATCTAGACGTTTCCCCATGATTGTAACGGAGGTAAAGAAGTTATCAAAGGCTACAATATAGTTTTTATTTTTTAGAGAGGCACTAAGATTTACGACTGCTTTTTCTCCTAATCCGTAATTGCATTCTTCTTGGTCCGAAGTTTTGTCTGTATATATATCAAACTTGCCGATATATTCTGTTGTAGTGTCAGTTAAACACCAGAGTTTGTAACCTCTTTTAACAGGTTTCATGGGCATATACTGCTTTATCGGGGAGCGTCCTTCGAAAACAATCATTGACTCGTTGACAGACAACAAGGACGAATGTGTGTATGGCTTGCAGAAAGAATCGTTGAGCTTAGCGATGAAAGGCTTCACCTTATATAACTTGTCATAATCTGGCGTGCCCTTACCAATAGCATTAGTGTTATCATTTATATGCATATTTTCCATAAGCTTTTTATACCTTTTGGATGACATGACTTGAGCTACAGAACGCACTGCTAAAATCAGATCAGTAAACCAAAAGTTTGCCAAATGTGGAAGTTGGTGGATTCCCATTAATATTACGACTCATAGAAGGATCTGACTTCAATCTTTGTTGTATTTTGCCAGTTTTTCGATGGGCTTGAACGTTCTTTCTTATTAGATTTTCTCGGGAGGTCTTGTGATGGGTCTAAGTTAGTTTGCTTAACAATAAGATCTAGAATATTGTCATTGAATATGTTATTAAAATAATCCATTTCTTTACCATGGTGTGAAATATCTACTGTAGCTTTGGCTCCATTAGAAAAATCTATATCTTTGCTATTTAAATGGTCACAATTTGTCATCCATGTGAAAGTTTCTTTTCTAACCTCAATATCACTTTCTTCATCGATTTCTTTCAGCATTGATGGAAATTCTGGGGACACCAGACTCAAGAAATCATTTATTTGATGAATTTACAGGAGTAGGTGGATTA
This sequence comes from Pissodes strobi, assembly GCA_016904865.1. Taxonomy (NCBI): domain Eukaryota; kingdom Metazoa; phylum Arthropoda; class Insecta; order Coleoptera; family Curculionidae; genus Pissodes; species Pissodes strobi. The sequence goes on from MU181993.1 coordinate 741,145, forward strand.
TCCTTGCTAGTTGAAATTGAATTCCTTACGTTATTGGAATCTAATGATTCTGGAATGCTTATTACCTCGTTCGCACCTTCATCTGGTTCTTTATCTGAGTTCTCATTATCAGGAAGAAGTATTGCCGAACACACTCCCGATGAGCACTAGTCTATAATACCTCAATATGACGATCTTCAAAACCTCCACAATATTTTCGTTCGGATAGGACTAGATTGCAATATTATTGTAGTCGGACAATAGAGGCAAGAAATACAAAAAAAAATTGGTACTAAATCTTTGGATATTAGTTCTTACAACACATAAGCAGCCTCATCAGCACGAACAAGGCCAACGTTAATATAGCTCTATTATATCGATATAATCTTGAGGTCGCCGCATGATTTTTCACTATAAATCGCGTCCCATTATGGATCACTTTACCATGCTTTGTTGTGACAAATGGACAATTTATAATAAAATATAACAACCTTATACTTCAGAACTTGATACTATAGTTTTTAAGCGTCGGTAAGCAACTTTTTGCTTGTACTTGAAATTATACTTACCAGCAATTCGCTGACTTTTTGTTTTAAAATGCATAGATGTTTCAAATAATTAATTATTGTTGCTCCTCATAATACAGGGCAATTTGTTTTGTCTTGAGAAATCGATCATACTAAATAGGTGTTAATATTCTTACATATCAATGAAGGCGTATAGAATTTAAAACAAGTAATTGATCGTCTTTTCATGTATAATACATTATCAAATTATGCTTCAACTTATAAGAATGTCACGCTGCTCAAACACTCAGCATTCAAGCAGAAATGCATTCAATTGTTAAAATAGCATTCTGTGTGTGTATACGAAATTTGTCATCGCACACAGACTATAATACATGTTTTATGCATTAATAGAAACTGGAAACTATGAAACTCAACCGAGCTGAAAATAAATGTCCCGCATTGTTTCCCTTTCATATGACAGGATGGAATAATTTAATTGAAAAAGTTTTTTGGCTTATTCCAGTTCTATATGGCGGCTGGTTCACATTGTTTGTTTTAAGTACGGTTGGTATTTTTTAAATATTTTGCGTCCCGTACAATAATTAAAACATGTGTGTATCCGATGGTCGAATGCAAGACGTGTATGAATTAATTCAGCGTGATTAGCACAGTAATGTTAGTTTCAAAGTCATCTTGAATATACTTAAAGGTCCAGGAAACAGTGTTGTCACCTTAAGAAATATACCTCTATTTGAAAGACTTTGAGGAATTTAGATGCAATTCGAAAAATGTTGAATAAGTCTATATTGGTTATTAAAAGAATATATTTAATCTCGATTTAATTTATTGGTAGAACATCCTTGCCATCTAGTGGTCAAAATATTATAAAGTCGTTTAGTGAAGAGAGAATATGACGAACCGATCTGACTAAAATAGGCTCTTTATTGTTAATAGATATGTAAATGCCCAATTTGAACCATTGTATTGCATTGCACGTATATAAAAAAAACCTTCGTTGGTTATCTAATATCCCTAATATCCAATTTTGTTTAATACTTTTTTCTACTATATATTCATGTAATGACATGTACATAATGATATTGTTTGACTGATTTGAGCTTTTCAGATTACCTTTACTTTTTAGGGAATTGTGCAATATTTGAAGAAATTATTCATGCATAAGTTATGTTAGAACACCATGTTCTAAATCGCATAGTTCTCCACTTTCGTAAATCCGCTCTATTTGAATTCTGGGCTTGATTCTCTACAAAATCACACACCTTTATTTATTTCTGGAAACATCATTTTATAGATAAAACCGAGGATAAAACTTTTGTTTGACCGGTTAAACTGTTTCTGCTATTTGCAGTGCCTGCAAGGCGTACTATATACAATGCAGAATGCTTTACTTGTTTTTGTTTCTTTCATCATAAAATGAAAATCAGATACTGTTTTATTGAAAAATACCCAACCGTCCGAAAAGATATGTTCTGATTTTTAAAAATAATTTGGATATAAGAATCTGACGAGAGTATATTGATGTTGAAAAGTAAGCACAGTACAGTTATTTTCCGAAGAACTATGTAATGACCCATAATAAGAGTTACAAAAATATCGAAACAGTAAGCAGAACTCGTCTAAAACTAATTCGGATAAATTAAGGGTACTGCAAATAATAGAACATGTTGTCAGAAAGGTAATATTTAGAAAATGTTAAGAGCTGCTAACTTGATTTAGATGATTTGAAGGTTCTAAAGAAGTTTATTCTAGAAAGCTTTACCCTAATAGCTTAACCTAACTACTTAGGTGAGTCAAATATACCTAGAAATTATTCGACAATAATCTTAAGGCTTTGCTAAAATTTGAACATTTATTTGGATTCTTTTACCTCCAAGAAGTAGTTTGGGTTAGTCAGTAATTAAAATTTTTCCAGATGATTATCCAACTGATCTTTTAAAATTGCTGGAATAAGACATATAAATATAAGAAATATCGATAACAATTAATCATAATTTGCAATGGGATGGTGCACCTTCTCTTAATCCTAATGTTTCAATGAAATAAACTGGGCCTGGTTTGTTTCCTGTGGTTCATTTTGACTGAAAACTATAAAAAATATGTTGACGCGCGTTTCGCTAACCATGTTAGCATCATCAGGAGATTTTAATCATCTCCTGATGATGCTAACATGGTTAGCGAAACGTGCGTCGAGTGCCATAATTCTGTTTCGGTGTTGTGGATAAAACTCCGTTTTAGTGCATGTTACTGAAGGTTCCAAACCCCAACATAGTATATCTGGTAAGTTCTTTCTGTTTGCTCGCACAGTATCGAGGGCAAACATTCCGTCAACTAGACGTTTCTCCATAATTGTAACGGAGGTAAAGAAGTTATCAAAGGCTGCAATACAGTTTGTATTTTTTAGAGAGGAAGTAAGATTTATGACTGCCTTTTCTCCTAATCTGTAATTGCATTCTTCTTGGTCCGAAGTTTTGTCTGTATATGTCAAACTTGCACATATATCCTGTTGTAGTATCAGTCAAATACCTGTAACCTCTTTCGACAGGTTTCATGGGCATATACTGCTTTATCGGGGAGCGTCCGTCGAAAGCAATCATTGACTCGTCAAAAGACAACAAGGACCAATGTGTGTATGGCTTGCAGAAAGAATCGTTGAGCTTAGCGATGAAAGGCTTCACCTTACATAACTTGTCATAAACTGGGCCTGGTTTGTTTCCTGTGGTTAATTTTGACTGAAAACTATAAAAAATATGTATTTACTAACGCAATTTCTTTTATATCGCCTAATGCAGAATCGGCGTCCTAGTGGGATCCCACTTACTTACACCGTCTGTTACTAAATACTACCGCTGTAATAGGCCGCAGCACACTGAGAGGATACACGACACGTGTTTACCGACACATACCTAGAAGTGCTGTTGACTGAACCCGGTCGCTTAAGGACCCAAGTCGAAAAATCCTACTGCAAATCTTTTATTTGAACATGCTGGCATGAAAAAGTCGGTAGTTTTCTTAGTTTCATAAAGTGGTACCTAACTATATCCATAACGATAACTGACTGAGGAGGAATAAGATCCAGCATCTGCTCAAAATATTCCTCGAAAAGATCTGCGTTCATGTCCTCTTGATAATCCCAGTTTTCTCTGACCGAAATTCTAGTAAACCAACCACCTTTCACAGAGCTATTTTTACTATCAATATTTATGAGTTTAGCCAGTTTTCTTTACCAGAAGGCGTTTCATTTCTAGTAGACCATCTATGTTGGGGATCTAAACCTTCGGCAAAATGCACTAACACAGAGTTTTATCCACAATACCGAAACAGAATGTTTGTTTGCACTCGACGCGTGTTTCGCTAACGTTAGCATCATCAGGGATTGATATCTACTGATGATGCTAACATGGTTAGCGAACCGCGCGTCGAGTACAAAAATTCTGTTCTCAGCAGAAAACTTGGCGCAAAGTCTTCCTGTCATATTTTGCCAACCGTGTATTACCGTTTAAACAAGTTTTGTGCAAATAATACATATTTACATTGTTTCTCCGATATTGTTTTACTGCTTTAAAATATTGTCGTCGCAAACAAATAAGTGTGCTTTTTCACCATATTTAATTTTTTACTTTGCAGTTTTTTGTTGTAACAGAAATGTATTATTTTAGAACCCTCCACAGAATTGTCTTTCTCATGTTTTCCTGTTTTCGCACCTTAACCATGGTGGGTATTTCTTTCTCAAAATAAAATGGATTTCTAATTAGTCTCATTTTTGTATCATCATTGACCTTCATATAATTTTCCGTTTCTTTTTCTTAGTGATTTGTTTAGGCCTAAGATACTGCCGAATTTCCGATACCAATAATTTTTAAATACGTTTCAACTATTTTTGCAATACGCGTTCTTGAGTTTTGGTGTTTAATAATAAAATTTTCATTTACGAGAGAGCGCCTTTACTAATTCTTTTCCCAGCTGCAAAATCAGAGATGTTATCCATTTTTACGAACAAACTGATTTACTTCTTACCAGAAAACAACTAAACACTCCTAAGTTTTTATGTTTTTTGCCTCTAATATAAACGCTATTTTAGGCAGAAGTTTGAGGAATAATGTCTGTGTGAAACGAATCTTTGTCTCCTTCATGGATGTTGTATTACTGTTTTATTACCTTCTCTAATTTTAAAACGTACTATACAGCAGAAATTATTTAAATTTCAATTTGACCAAACCATTTTTGTTCAGGTCCAAGTAAAAAATCGTGCGGATTAGTAATTCTCAAATGATTAGAACGACAGAAAAATTCGAGAAAAAATTAATAAACGAAAATCGATATATCCAACAAAATATTTCCGAATGATATTTTTACTTCTAATCGCAGTAAGAGTGTTCTAAAATGAAGATTATCTAATAAACCTATTCAAGATCTTTAAGATTCCATCGGGAACAACTTAGTATTCTTCCAATAAATACGTGCAACGTTGCCAACTGGCTTGGGCTAGCATATCTCACGGGTGTTTTAACCGGTAGTCGACACGATCAGTTATTCTTTTTTCTACATTACAACTAACGATCTTACCTCCTGTTCCAATTAAGTATATTCGTCACATAAAATATATTACGTTAATACGGGCTTATCCGAGTTTTAGTTCTTATATCTTGTCCCCTCCGCATTACTGCTCGGCAGTCAAATTATGTTTCACGTGTTTTTGTCTAGGGACAATATTTCATCACACTCTCATAAATTTCTGTTATTACATAATCCGCGACGAGAAACGAAGGTTTCTTTGTAGAGTACAAACAAGGGAAATTTGTCACAGTCGACCCATTTACGTCACATGTCGCTTGGAGGAATACACTGAAAGTTATATACTCACAAAAACAGAGAGCTTTTTTGTAAGGGAGCTTCTGTTACCGAAGTGAGCTTACTAAACTTTCTCGTAAGAAGTATATAGAATTTAAACGACTTTTCAGTTGACATTGCAATAGAATTATTTATTTTGTACAATATAAACTATATATTTCGATTTTTAGCCTATACATTTTGATTTTTGAATATAAAGCGCTAATAAGGCAACTTTGGCCTAGGTGGATCACTTTCTCATTTCAAAAGCGACTAATTTCCGCCGACTTTGGAGAAATCTTACACGATGTATTTATTCATCGATAATTCGATTTTGCAAAGAGTTGACATAGAAATGGAATCAACGCTGGAAAAGATTTCTACATCTCGTTTCCTCTAACTATTTCAATATTAGTACTCTTTGGAAAGCAGCACAAATGCTTAGAAGCACACTACCAAAGGAATGTTTACTAAGAAGAATTGAACGACAAGAAATAAGATCATCAAACGTTTTAATAAACTTCAAGATGAAAATAAACATTTCGAAAGAGCTGGGCCGTATATTTATCCCTGTCGTTCGCTAACTCATACACTGAATGGTTACCTTTTGCACTTATCCCATTATTTTTCAATTTAAAAATTTCTAGGCGGTTTAAAATTTTAGGCTGGAAGCTATGGTATGTCGATATTCAACTATAGCAGAAGATACAATTTGTTCATTAACCCTAAGGGATATGGACCGACCATACAATGTCAGTGATACAGTTTGGCAACGGCCATTTGTCTCGTATGCCCCTGTATCAAAGTGCTTCAAGTTTGAGACGTAGGGGAAGAATCGTTTTGCATTCGTTGGTGATACTTACGACATTCTCAGACCTACCGCTTGTCAATCAGGTATTGACACTATGTTCTAATTTTCTTATGATGCTATCATAAAATCCAGGAAAAGGTAATTTTGTGGTGGAAGCCCTCATACCTTACTGAAGTCAGTAGTAAATTATAAATAATAAATGTCAAAATGCCAGTGCTGAGTTAACTGGCACTTTTTGCTAGTTTTTCATAAGTGATAGTTAAAAATGGTTCGTTTAAGTAAAACAGAGCGGACCATAATCCTTGTGAGGCGATGATATGGAGATCGCATGAAGCCAGATGAAGAGGTGGTGAATTTATTTAACAGTGAATTACCAGATCGCACCCCTATACCAAAGTCAACTGGCCAGAGACCAGTCAAGAGATTCGGAGAAAATGGTACTGTTAATGACAAAGTAAGAACTGGTCCATCAAAAAGTGCAACACATAATGAAAAACGTCTAGAATCCTTGCAGATGTTTATCGAACGAAAACGCACATGCTTCATTAAGAAATGTTGGAGAAACAACAGATATTTGTCATGTATCGATTGAAAGGATTTTAGATGCACACTAAATTCGTTTAGGACAGGAACTATCAGAAGATGATTTTGACATAATAATCGACTTTTGCGATACTATGATTATGAAGTTCGGTGAAAACCGATATTTCTTTAAAAACATAGATTTTACAGATGATGCATAATAATATACATTAACTGTTGTTCCACTTTAACTTTTTGAAACATTTCTTTACATTTTTGGATGCACTGTGAATCGTAAAATATTTGAGAAATTAATTCTTTAATTTTTTTCTAAATTATCTGCATAAAATATTGCCGCATGAATCTGGTCACGATAGGCTCATTTCTTTCACATTTGCTATTAGGTCATTGACCGACGCGACGCGACGGGAAGGAAGTTTTAATAATTTCGCAACCATATTTGATTCGGAACTGAATTCAGCAAAAAGAAATGTCTTGGTGATTCTTGAATAAATCGGGTAACTGTAAGATTGTTCGTTTTTTCCAGTTCTTTTACATCTATGAGGTAAGCTTTTCCAAATTCTTCTCCTGTGAGTTTTGGGATCATTGAATTAACTATGCAACAAACAAACAAATCAGTTGTTTCGTCGACGACAATATACATATAGATCTCCAATTTCCTACTTTCCTATTTTATCTAGCACGATACCAAACACCTTCCCCAGGACGTTTTTTCTTAATCTTAATTCATATGGAGGATTAAATGTTGGAGAATTTTGCAGAAAAGCCTTTACTTGCGGGTTGGTCAGCTTGTTTAAAGGAATATTAGCAGCCAGAAACATTTTTAACTGGCTGAAAAGACTGCTTCAACCTTGACTGAATAGGATCGGATTTCATCTTGTTCACCTTAGCAATGTGTTGGTCTATATGGAATTTCTTCGAACTTTTGGATAAAGCTTGCAAAAACATGATCGCCGTCCAAAACAAGTTCTGGATAAGGTTAAATCCATGGGTACATCGTATTTTCGGTAAAATCACCATTTTCGTGTTCACTTTCATTTTGTTTAGGTACAATACTAACTACGGCTACGACCAACGACAACCTCAATAATACGAGTAAATTGCAACAAATATACCAAATGTAAACAAGGAAATGTAGGCAAAGAAATTCTAGTTAAAACATCTGGCCAAAAAACGTACTGTCTAGTGCAATTTCTCAATAGAAGAAGAGTTTATTGCTTTATGTACTCTATTAGCCTGGTGGAAAAAACAAAAATTGCCTCTACCCAATTGAAGAGATGAAAAAGCAACAGGTAGCTGTGGCTTATAGCAAATTGAATGGAGGCAAAGAAAAAGTTGAGAATACATGGTATTCAATAGATCTTAAAGAGCGGATAGTTGTGGTAAGACCGACTCACCCCTTAAAATATTGAGACAAAAACGGCAATTAGAGAAAAAGTGGATCCAATTAAATTAGGCATTGGAATAAGAGGCATGAGAGAAACTAAAAATGGAGGTATGATAATCAGATGTCGGGACGAATGAGATGCCTATGTCCTAAAGTGAAATTTGGAACAAAGTATAGGAATTAATTTTAAAATAACAATACCAAGTAAAAAAACACAAAAATAAAAATTGTCGGAATAAAAAATTATTACAAACATGATGAGTTGGAGCAAGTCTTAAAATTTTAAAATCTGAATATTTGTAGTGAAACAAGTATGGCTAAAATAATTATCACCATCAAAAAATTTATAAAATCACATCTTGCCATTATCGAATGTGATGAGTTAACCTTTCAGTACTTATTGGTAAAAAATGATGCAAGACTTTTTATTGGTCATAAACCGTGTATATGCTTCGAATTTGTCAATATTATCAGATGCTACAACTGCTGTCAGCTGGGACACACTGCAAAGCAAGGTACTGAAAAGAAGACATATGGAGTTTGTATGAGTGAAGAGCATAATGCAAGAGAGTGTAAAAATACAAGGTGGCAATATATAAATTATTGTTTGGCCAATGATAGGCATAAGTTAGGTCTTAAAAACTGAACATACAGCATATGATATAAAGGGTCCAACACTTAAAAAAGAAGTTGATAAATAACGTAATACAGCATATGTGGACTCGGGTGTAGTGACAGATTCTTCATAACAGCTTAATTCTGCAAGCACTAATGTAAATAGAACCAAAATAGCAACGGCAAATCCCATCAGTTTTATATATTATGCAGCAAAACATTCAATGTTTGCGCAATACAGTTTCTGACATCGTGGCCCTGTTTGAGACTCTAGTAAACAAGCCACATATTGTAATGATCACTGAGTATTGGTTGGGTGGGATGCAATCTTCTTTTATAAAAACTAATGCATATTCACTGGTTTCATGCTTTGTCAGAGAAATAATAAAACAGGGAGGAGTATGTATATTCTGTGCGGATACTCAGGACTTTTATGAGGTAAATTGGATTTCAGAGAAGAGTATTGAGGGTACCGTGGAATATGCCTGTGCTGTGAATATATGCATTTACAGATGATGTTTAGGATGCTTTAACTCATGTATTGAATGTTTAGAGGATGTATTAAATTGAATATATGCTAATTATCTATCATATATGGTTGTGATAGGAGGTGACTTTAATGTGAATCTATTTGAACAAAATGAGCATTTAAATGTGCTATTGGACTTGATGTATTCATTTAACTTTTCCATTTATATGGGAGCCCACACGAGTGACTCAGAATGCATCTACGCTCATATATAACATCTTTTGTAACCTAAAAGTAGATTTATGTAGTGGTTATGTTTTAAATACGGCACTATCTGACCACGATGCACAGGTCTGATATCAGCGGTATCAGATGTAAACTTGGAAAAAAAGTAGTTATAGAATACAGAAGGTCTACTCAAAGAATAAATTATAACATTGTAAAGAAGAATTGGCTCAGGTCAGTTGGCTGCAACTTTATAATAGCCGGGATGTTGACATAGCATATCAAGTATTTTCGAACATTATTACTATCATGTTAAAAAATATATTGGTTATGAAAAAGACTAAACAAACAAAAAAGAATTGGATTATAACGGGTATGAACATTTCATGTAGGAAAATAGAATTTTTTATTTTACACAACTTAGGGGTAAAATAACTAAGACCTATTTTAAGAAGTATTGTCAGATTTAAAAAAAAATATGTATATTAAAAAATCTAAGCAGTTTTAGCAGTTACACCATCAATATGTGATAGAAACCTCTGAAAATAAAACAAAGGCTACTTGGAATATAGAAAAAAAATCACATCTCAGCAAAGAAGTACCTCTAGCGTTTTTACCAAATTTTCCAATAAATATAAAAATGAGAACTTGATGTTAAATAAATTGAACACTTACTTTGTGACAGCAGAACCTTTCTTTTCAGGTAAAAATTGGAATAAATTCTGTAACACTGGTGTCATCAATACAATTTTCCTCCAAAAATGAGCTAAAAAATGTGATAAAAAAATATCTTTTAGTTAAACCAACCCAAACTGAGTGAGTTTTTCCATGATGAAGAAAGAAGGGCAGTATGTAGAAGCTGAATATAGTAAGTAATTGTTATTGTATCTGACATGGAACCACACCCTTCAAGGGGTACAGTACGTAATTTTCATATTGGAATTAATAAATGTTTATCTATCTATCTATCTATCTAGCCTATTTATTGCCCTCTTAGGGAAATCCCAATCGTAATCGAGTTCAGGTGTTTAGGCGGAGCACCGTGCAGGCGACGACGCGACTACGGGTGTCATAAAACGTTTAAAAGATGCTCGGATATGCAATACTTTGGAAAATATCTACTTCTCATTCAAAAACACAAAAATATTCAAAAAAGTCATATTTATGCAAAATGCCTAAAATATCGTCTTTTGTTGTTTTGTAATTACAAATTTTACTTTATTTGTTTTTGTAGCGGTTAGAATGATTTTTTATTATGTGGGAGACAATAACCAATACATTAAGGTCCGAATATATTACGCGCGATTCCTTAATTTGCAAATGCATTTAATACTTTGACGACCCTTAGTGTGAGTATCTTAATAAATCAATACCAGATGTGTTTAGTACAGCTAGAATTGTAAATGTTAACTTTGAACAACGAATGCATAACTTGTTACATTTTGATATTTTGGAAAAATGTTGTAAATGAAACAACGATGTGCTTCCAGTGACTCGAATAGTGCAAATATTTTGTATTTCCCGAATGTTGTTTTACCAGCAAGACAAATAGCAGGATGTTGATGCCAGTGATGGTGACGTAGCTCGAATTGCAAAGCTAAACTCTGTTTAAATATTGACTAAATCTGATCTGTAAATATGGATAGGTAAAATTTGCAATTGCAACGAATAGATGTAAATAGATAGATGGCTACGTAAAGCAAGTATTACTGTTTGCGGTTTCTAAAAGTGAACTAAAACCGCTGCAAGTGGAATTAATATTCCCATATTATAGTTTGCTTCCAGTTCGACCTTGTTGGAAAAAACATACGATTTAATGGAAAAATTGTATTCCTCGATTGCAAAATCCCTAAAAACGATATATTATTCGATATTTAGAACTCGAATAATTCTTTTTCTACTCGCGTGCGGAAAGTACTCACTTTCCACATGATTTTGGTATGAAAGTTGTACTTTTCCGCACTAATTTTACTTTCCGCACTGAATATGGGCGCGGAAAGTGAAATCGGGCGAAAAATTAAATTCTTGAAATTTAGGCTTTATTTGGACATTTTAATGACTTTTCGAATGAGGCATTGTAAATCTAGGCCTGCATAAAATGAAATCTAAACTGCGTTCGTTTTAAAATTTTAAAATTCTAGAAAAAGAGGTTTTAAATTGATTTTTGTTAGGTGGAAAGGTTTCAAAAGATTTGGGTTAACATTGACATAAAATATTTTAATTTTCACTAAGCAGCTCAAACCCTTGTGTAAAGTGCCTTTTCCGCACTTGATTGCTGGTCGAGCTCCGCTTCGCGTCGTTCGGCCATCTGCAATCGCATGTGGAAAAGGGGCACTTTCCACACTTGTTAGGTAAACTACTATTATACCGTTTCTCACTGCTATATCAAAAGAAACCTAATTTATATTAGAATTGAATTTATCGATCCCAAGAACTCTGAAAAAAACATAGGCGAAATTTTCGAACCATTCTCCCCCTTGCATAGCCATATCAACCAGATCAATGGATTGAACTTGATCAGTTGAATGACACATATTAGCAGCACTAGAGCACATAACCTTTCGTTCCTATAGGATTACCAAAAATGTGCTGTTTATAGAACCTACTAGACATGTCTGAGCAACTGCATAGATTTTCTGAAATTTCCTTCACGATATTGTACCTTACAATTTTAAAAATTAAGTAGGTAATGTGTCATCATCAGACATCAGGCAGTCCAAGATTTTTGTGATTGCCTTAATTAAACTGTATTAAACTGACATCATTTTAAACGTCTGAAAATTCTTGCCAATGAAATAAAATTGAATTAAATAATTGCTAATTTAGGAAATTAATGCAAAAATTATTTTTAATTTAACAAATTTTCTCTACATCTTCAAATACTTACAAATATATGCTAGGTTTATCATTGGGATTTAGTAAATGGCAATTGATACAACAAAGTTTAAATTATGGCAATGTTGCTTATTTTTATGCTCAAATGTTTAGTGCTAAGAAATTTGGAAAACTCGGAAGATATCCAAAAAAATAAATAAATTTTGTAATACTTTTAATGAATTGTGTTTCTATGATATAAAATGAGCAAAGGGCATTTTCTGCATGCAGTTTATTTTTATATATACATGATGTGCCTATTTTAAGAAACCGACCTTTCGTTTCGTCTCAATCATCACTGAGTAGTTTTTTTTTAAATAAGCACCAGTCTTTTCGTAAAAACGTGGTCTCTTTCACAATAATGCGTGATTACTTCCCTAAAAAATGCAGTAAAGTGTCAAAATTTGAAACATTTATTTTTATGCAACTTTTCGTTTAATTCGACCATGGATTTTAGAAAAGCATTGTGTTTTAAAATGTATAAGTTTTCTTTTTTTTAATTGAATCGTGTTAAAATAAATTTGTATAAGTAGTTTTAAGAAAATGATGATTTTAGGCTGAATTGTGTGATGTTTATAGACCACCCCCGCTCAGCTTAATACCTATCTAGAATTATTATCTACTTGTCTTTTCATCTATTCTTGAATTTTTTGCACTTTTTCGTTTTATTTTGTTACAATAATTTACTGTACGTAAACTTACACTTGACCTTCCAAATTATTGAGTTTCAAGAAATTGCATTATTAATTACTTGCTTTTGCATACCACCTACAAAACGCCATTTTTCGTTCTAGATCTCCAAGCAGTTTTCGCGAATGAAATCAAAGGATCATTATTACCTCAGAAAAAAAAAGTTAGCTCTCAATTTCTATTTTCTCACACAATCCGTATGACGATTTACACCACCACTTTAAGTTTACCTTGAATTTAGGAGAAGTTTAGAATTCAATGCTTTTTGCCTGATTTGCGATATCTGATAAAAATTCTATTGGCCTTTATTAGAAAATTAACTATATCCATTGTGATCATTAAAAAAGGAGATAATTAAAGCCATGGTCTGAATTTTGGTTCTGTGGGGCTGTTCCGCCGCACCATTTCATTAATTTATACTACAAACGCATTTCTAAATAGAGAAGTAGATAGTTATAGATGAGTACAAAACTATATTTCCGTTAAGTTTAGAAATATGCGCTAAGTAAAACTGATAACGGCGAATTGCTTAGTTTGAGTTAATATTTTTCAATACTGCTTTATTTGTTGTTTTGGCGTCTCTTTACATGTGAAGGAAGATATTATTTATTTAGTCGCAAAAATAATATCTTTATATTGATCTTTATATTTAGGATTACAAAAACAAAGCAAACCTATTGTTTCCCTTCAAAAAATGGATGTTAGGAATTTAAGTACTATAAATAGAACGATCCAAATTTTGAAGAAGAAATAATAGAGTCGTTTGAAGAGGAATATTGTCAGAAGAACACCGTAATTCTGAGCAGGACGATGCAAACTTCGATCAAGAGAATAGCAGCTCATCATCCGAAGAACATGGCGTGAAACTTGATGATGAGTTGGAAGAACACAGTGCTCCTCCAGGTGAAACTATACAAAGACAAAAGTGGATCATCTTGGAATTCTGAACCACCTAATAAAGCTGCACGTACCACATGTTGAAATATTGCAGCTACATTAACTTCCTTACGCGCACCATCTAGAGCACTAAGGAATAATCTTGACAGCCGACTAATTTGGGCACGGTTACTTGACAATGACATCATAATGAAATAATTCGCTAGACAAACGAGAAATTGAAGAAAGTCAGAGCAAGCCACAAAAATAATACTTCTGCATATTATAAAGATGCAGACTATATAGAAATTACGGTATTTTTGGTCTGTTGTTACTTAATTTAATTTTTCGGTCATTTCACGAAAATGTATTGTATGTATTGTCATCCGGTTTGAAAACCCAAATACACAGCAGGAGGACAAATAGCAGGTGCTGCTCCTACATTTTCTTATATTTTTAAACAATTTGTTGAAAATTGACAGAAACTGTACAATCTTGGGCCCACTTTATATAGAATGCTAATGACATTTAAAAAAAAATGCACGATTACAATATATATGGACAACAAACCGAGCATATATTGGCTAAAAGTTAAGTGCATTACAGATGCTAGTAAAACTTCCTATTTTTACAACGGGTACATTTACACTAGCAAAAATAATGGAGGGCGTGCGTTCACCGAAGCAGGAAATAATTTGCAAAAACCGACTCAAGCTATTAACCGATAGAAAAATCAAACAGTAATACCACTGCTGATATTTACTTTCCACAATGAGAATTAGTCCAAGAACTGAATAAACGGGATTTTAACTATGTCGGTACTCTTAAGAAAAAATAAAAGAGCCCAAGATTTTCTGCCTAATATGGATCTACCTTATATGGTTTTTCTGAAGAGAAAGTGACACTAGCATATCATGTCCTATAAAAGAAAAAGTCCCTGTTACTACTGTCAATAATACATTATTTTATAAAGAAACTGATCCAGATAGCCGTTTACCAGAGGTTATTGCATGATACCACCAAAGTGAGTCTGGATTGCGCAGACATAAAGATTCAAATTTTACTTAATTCTCGACAACGTTTAAGCTATGCAGTTGAACTTAGAAACACTTTCTTTTCTAGTTACTGACCTAATAAATGTATTCAGTTCTTTATCCAGACTAGGGTTTTTACTTCTTTCCTGAATGCGGGCCATAATTAGTTTCATTCCCAAATCTCTTATGAATTTATACCTCTTGGCCGGTACAGCATCTGGATAGCAATTATACAAAACGGAAGCATTACCCGTTGAAATGCTTTTGTTTGTATAATTGCTATCCAGATATCGTACCGACCAAGAGCCCCATATTCAGAAAAGAAGTGAAAGCCTTAGGCTGGATAAGGAACTCCATGGCAGCTAAAACGATTAACTTCCTTGAGAGAAGAGCAATCTGCCATACATGTCCTTTTCACTTAAGAAGGAAAATATTTTCTCAGCGTCTCCTTTACCAAATACCAATTTCCCTAGAAGGTCTTAAAAAAGGGCGCAAAAGTTATATTAACGATAAATTAAGTTATTTTGAATTTGTTGTTTTTTATTACAAATATTTTGTTATTATTTTGGGTATTTTTGGGAAATTTCTAATTAAATATTTTTAAATGTTGTAATTGTTTTATTCAATATTACTTATTAAATGAAATGAATAATAATAACGTTTTGTAATTCGGTCCAAGAGACCGATACTCGATATTTTCTATATTGCTGTGGAGGATTCATGTTTATCTTACAAATTTTTTCCTTTTTGTCCACTTCAATGCACTATTCTTTGAAAAATAGTGCTGTTTCGGCTCTGGCTCCAGGGTGTTTGTGTTTTTTTTTGTTTACACCCTGGAACCAAAGCCGAAGCGGCTCTATTTTTCTAAGAATATTACATTGAAGTGGAAAAAAGGTAAAAATTTGTTAGCTAAAGACGGATACTCACTAACCAAGCTGGTTAAGGGTTAAGTACAAAAATCATAATTTTTCTTAAATCTACTTAACCACATTAATATGTGCCCATTTACGACTTAAATGTTTTAAAAACAATTTTTTTTCTACACTAAAAGGACGTATTAAATAAAAAGCTGCTTAAAAATTAAATAATCAAAATATTGTTATTTTAATTTATAATTTTGAAAACTAATTATGTATTATAGGTAAACGAACCATGTTCCTAAGATGAAAGTAAACAAATGCAGATTACTATTTAAAAAAATTACGTGATAGTGATTCAGCAGAACCCAATAATTCACAATTAAATATAAGTATAAGTATACCACTTTGTAGAAGCGTTGCAGCGAGGTGTTTTTTTAAGAGTTAAAACTCCCCCAAACACAGACGCCCAACACAACCCATAATAAATACTATGTCTGAGATTGCCAACCCAAATAACCTAAACTAACCCATAAAAAAACGGTTACCTACGCTCAATTACTTTCATCGGCAATTTGTCAAAGAAGCTCTCTTTTGTGTACTTTTATGTTAAAAACTGTGTTTTCGTTGACCTTACCACTAAGCAAGTACTTACAGACACCAAATTTGAACTTGAGTTTAGCTCTTGAGTCAGCTGAAAATGTCAATAAATCTTTAAAAAGAATAAGACACGACGATGAGACGTCATTTTCAAATATTTATCAGGAGACCACAACGATTTGTGACGAGTTTAATATCACAATTTTAAAACTGACAACCACTAATCGGCAAACTGAGAGAAATAATGTTCTGAACCATAGCCGGAAGAATATTATCGATGGGCTCGACCAAACAATACAGGCCATAGATGCAAAATTTATTAATCACGAAAATAGTCCTGAACTTTTTCAAAAACTTTTATGTAATAATAATAGTTTAGATATTAAATAAGCTATGAATTCTACCCAACAGCTTTTGGAATTTTATGAACTGGATGAGTCGAGTGCTATAAGAGAAGTTACACTTTGGGTCCAGTTTATAAAAGATAACACAGGAAATCCACCAAATCCGATTGACGCTTTGGAAAGATGCAATAAAAATTTGTTTGCCACAATTTATGAACTTTTAATTATAATGGCAACTTTACCAGTGATCACATGTTGTTTTGAAAGATCGTTTTCTTCCCTAAAATTTGTAAAACATTATTTGCTCAGATATTCCGATTCTGGAAGACGAAGTTCTTAATGTCTTAGCTCTCCAATCTCAACGTATTAATATTTTACTATAATTTATTTAAATTTATATATTAATTAAAAAATCAATATTAATTGCATTTATAATATTACTTTGTTTTTTTTGTTAGAGTCAGTGCTTTAAAGTTTTTTGTTGGCATTATTATTTTTTTACGCTGTCTTAAGTATAGATACCCTCTGACTGATTTTTTTGTTTACAATTTTAAATGTAGTTTACATGTACGTTACGTTTTGTGTTCAATATATTATCGTTTTTAATACTCTCTTCCTAATTTATTTTGAAATCCTCCCTAATACAAGATTCTGGCAATACTGCTGTGTTTCGCAATTTACTAAAATTTTAGTTTTTTTACGCATCTCTTCCGAGGAATTCGAAATTCTACAGATTTCAAAACATCAAATTAAGCAGTAGCTGTATCTATTAACCTCTGCGAGGTCCGAATGGTGATATTCGAATTTATTCCACCATTAATAAAACATATAGAACTGAAACAACTCGTTTTTCTAAAATCAGTTTTATAGTTTAAATTATGGAGACATTTATGCCTGTGTTCATACTTTGTAAGGTAACAGGCGCTTTAACCCAAAATGCAGCACATGGAAACAAACTTCAATCGTTTTCCCATGGGGTGATAATGTGAATAAAATAGATTTTCGTCTGAACACCAATTTCAAATTTATTGGTCGAGTTTGGGCCTTTATATAGGAAACCTCGCTCGAGGCAATACACAATTTTCATAAAATTTATGTAAAACGCAACTCTGGGGTAATTTCTCTCGTTTGAATGTAGGATAAAATGGAAATTTAATTTATTTTCTCCGTATTGATCCAAATAATTTAGGGACGCTCTTATAATATAAGAATTTCGAATGTATATCAAAACTGAAACAATAATATTAGTACATTTACCCTATTCGTACCTAGGACAAAATTTGAATATGGACGACAAATTTACGTAAAATGTAATGCTGATTTCTGCAATTTTTTACCAGATTTCATAGAAATATCAACAAATAAAGTCTTATCGGGTCAAGTGGAGTAAAATTGCTGTAATTGTTGAGATCTATAGTTACTTTACTTTGGCACTAGACTTCATGTTGCTGAACTGACTAATGTGTGAATGATTTCGCCAATTTATGAAAATAAGCATGAAGAACAATTTTAGTATATTGCACACTTTTCGTTTTGCTCGCACCATTCAGAAAACACAGTAAATCTCTTACCTATTTAAAAATTTAAATTCACTACTTAGATGTTCATTCAGGCTGTAAAAACAAAGTATTCATTTCCTAAAATTTGAAAACTTTGTTATGCAGAAAAGACGCATAGAGATTTACAACCGCAATTATAATTATTAAATTATTTGTTCATTTGAAACCAAGATTTCATTTTCTTAAAGTCTTGTTCAGCAAGAAGATGGCAGTGTCATCTCATCACCGGAACTTAGGATTTTGCTCACAGTTTTTAATTTTAACAAATCATTTATATAAATAATAAAAAGTAACTTTCTTCTTTCGCTAGTGATACCATCAATCTCAACATACTGAGATCTACTTGTCAGATAACTTGTAAGTAATTTAAGCACCTTTCCCCTCAAACATATCTTTCAGATTTGATATCAGAAGGCTACACTTACTAGTGTCAAAAGCATCTGTAATTTCAGAAGTTAAATCAAGTATTGCATCTTGTGTGGATTTTCCCCATCTAAAACCACATTGACTTTTTGGAAAAACCTTAAATTTAGCTAAATATCCCAGGTCCCTGGTCGGTAATTTATGACTTTGTCTTTTTCTCCTGCTTTAAAAAAGCTGCTTAATTTTTTCCGTTTCAGGCAGTCTGGACAACAACTTTAGATTTATTAAAAATGTAATGGGTTGTAATATTTTATCTTTAATTTGTTTTATGGTCTCTGTTTTGACTTCAGCCAAACCTGCAAATTTTTTATATTTGGAAGAATTTATAGCATCTACAATTTCTTTTTGATCCACAAGTCTGTCAATATCGTCTATATTATCATTACAAACTGGCATTTTTTCTGCGTAGGTTAAATTCATTGGCAATTTGTTGCCTTATCTGATACAGTCTCCATCTTTGTTTTTACAGATTCGATTTTGTGTGGATTTTTTGACTTTCTACAAATTGAATTCACAACATTTTATAATGAAGTTGAAGAACCTCTAGTTTTATCAATTTGTTTTTTACATCTTCTTTTTGCAGTTTTAATCAATATTCTTAGTCTATTTTTGTTGTTGTTGAATTGATGTTTTAGAACATTACTGGCTGGGCTCTGTATCATTACTTGATTATACACACGAAGTTTTTCTCGTATAGAATTTAAAAGACCCTTTGCCATCCATCTTTGAATAAAAATATTTTTCTTGCCAGCGATGCCTTTAGGCAACATAACTTAAATCTTAAATCCATAAAGTTCTTCATTTCGTGTGTATTTAATTCAACTGCTTTATTAGGATTCTTTTCGTTGTACATATCCACATTTCAGTGAATATTTATTAATTTTGTGTAATTTATATATTTTTTACCAGCTCACCTGTTTTGGATAAATAAGGTGCGGTAGAGGTATTATAATAGGATAGCGGTCTGACGTTACATTGCATTCAAAACTAAATGAGTCTATGATCCCTTGATCTGCCGGAGCTTTTATAAAAAAATTATCTAGACATGATTTTGATCGTGATCTCATTATTTTGTTTATGAAGGACACAAGGTTAAAATAAGCTAGTATGTTTTGTTATTCCTCAATGTAGTCCAGATCTCCCAGCAAATATATGTTGTTGCTAACATTGCAGTTGTGTGATCGCGGCCTAAAAAAAAATTCTCAGTTTATATTACCTAAAATGTTTAAAACCGTTCGCCCATGAAAGACAAAATGCAAAAGCGCGGAAACCCGACAGAAATTTTTCTTTTCTATGGATACTCCCGAGAAGATTAATTTGGAAAGTCAATAATGAGAGTTACCAGCCGTCTAGCTCAGAATATGATCCTCATAAAGACATTTATTTATTTAAAGCAGATTTTGAGGGCGGACAACTTAATTAGTGAATATTTTGTATTATTGAGATTTTAAGCAAATAAAAATGATTCTTTCTACCTTGGAAAAAATATTAGTGTTGAAAGGAAATATTGTGAGGCAATTTTTTTAGGAGAAAGTAATGAAGTGCGATATAAATCTTAATTTCCTGAACACGAAGTCATTTCTGTGGTGAAAAGTGCGATGTTGCAGATCTTCTTCCTAATCCATGGTCTCAGAAACAAAGAGACAACAGCATTTTATACAATTCGATACAAATTTTGACCATGTTAAAATTCGCTAGAGACGATAGAAATCCAACATTTTTGAGGTGAAACTTCTTTAGCGAGGGTAGTAAATACGAAAATATGAAACGGAAATCAAAGTGAAGCCTTTACTGAAGCATGTTCCAGTGTAGCCAGAATGCTGAAATTTTCAGGACATGTAGTCGGGGTAAAATGAGGATATGAGGATACTGAGTGAAAACTGGACTTCGTACTCCCCTCTCTCCCGGTTGAACGGGGGAGAGAAGAAAAAACTACAATAATTAATTTCGGGAGAACAGGGCCAGCACTGGTAGGTGTGCCTCATGGCGGGCTCACTTTGACCATATGGGGGGGACGGGATTCTAATTTGGAAAAAAAAACGTTTTTTGCCGATATCTCTGCAACGAAGCTTCGGATCGAAAGTCTGACACACCGGGCCGTCAGTGGGGAGGGGACTTATATTAAAAAAGCGGAGAATTTAAAAAATCGTAAAAACTTGGTTCGGAAAGGTAAAAAAAGTGTTGTAAAATTAAATCAGAATAAAATAATACAAAAATAAGTTAAAAAAACGTGGTTTTCAGCGAAAAACGGCGAAGGAGTTGAGCTACGAAGCCGGGGATGGTAAAAATTAAAAGAAAAACATTCTTTATGAAAAAAAGGATAAAAAAGGCAAAAAAAAAATAAAAAGTGTCGAAACCGGGGGCAAAAGTAGAGGAAAAAAAAGATTAAAAAAAATCAATTCCTAAAATTTGTTTCAGAAGTTTCACTTCAGTTGTGGGCTTATAAAGGAGAATGATGGGTTATGTAATTCTACTAATGGAGAATAAGAATTATTTTTTGTTATGTTATATTCAATATTATTTTTCTATTTACAATTAACTTGTCAAGAGAATAGATGCCTCAGTGTTGAAAATTGCAATGTTGAACATGTTTTAGTCTCTAATGGGATAATGCATGATTTTTTTTTAATCACTAAAAATAAAAGGTTAAAAAATATGATTCAGTAGAGCTTAACAAACTAAAACTAATATATTATAGACATATAGGTAGGATTCAAATATATAAGAAATTTTGACTATGGATTACTATATAAAAATTATCTATTTTGGACTACCCTCCCTGCTATCAAGAGAGAACATTGAGAAATTGCTAATTTATTTTGCGTTGTTCAAAGGAGGTTTATGTATTATTCAAGACAAAAGTATAGTAAGATTACGAAAGTATTACTGCAGCATTTTATAAGCCCAAAAAGAAAATTAATTGGTCATTATTCACCGCCCATCTGGTAAAAAAAGAACAGCTCGCCGATCTGTTTGTCTTTTTTGTGGCCAGCGTGGTACATATTATCTTCTTTCCATTAATAAAGAATCCTGTTTGATATGTAATTAGATCTGGCAGATAGAGCCGCTTTTTTCGTCAAATGAGATATTAATGACTTTTGCGTGGATACCAGTTTTTCCTCTCTCACGTTTTCTGCTCTGTTTGCTATAATAACACACTTTTTGTTAAGTAAACGAGAAAATAAGTGCAAAAGCAATAAAGAATTAATGGTTTGTTATATCAAGGTGAGTTATTTGTATAGTAAGCGGACAGAAAAGATCAAATAAATAGTTTTGATCTGAGAATATTTTATTTATAGAATGATAAAATATTAATCACAATACTAGAATTGAGCCGTAGTTAACAAAGTCATTTCCTATAACTATGAGATTATAATATGCAGTGCATTATTACTATATTGGAATAAGGTCTTATCTTAAAATACAATTTTAATTACAACTTTCCGCTGCTGCGCGCATATTGCAGGCACTGTTACTGGCGGTGGACTATGAGTCCGCATACTACAATATCCAATGTGGGTTAGATTTTTTCTGCATATTATAACAAAAATACAAAAACTTACAAAAGGTATTTACTCTGTCAGTTCAGAACAAAAACTATACTTAAATAGGGATATTACACATAAATTTAAATCAAAAATTGTGTTATGATATACTTGAAACTCAATGTTCATAACAATCTGAACAAACACAAGATAGATGTTCAAAACCATAAACTTGTTACATAATGGTCATAAAAATCCTGTTCATTGTCTGTGGATCAGCAAAATTTCGGCTTAATTGAACATCGAGAAGTTAGTCAAACAAAATTCAGGCCCCCCCTCCTAATTGATTTTCATCCGACTTATATAGGTCAAACAAAATTTAGCCACTCCCTCTTAAGTACGCCACTGGATCAGCTCAGTTGCACCATAATATTGCATTGTCGTCCGACTTAATACGTACAAAACTTACATACCTAAGTGAAGCTAATAAAAGTGTTAGTATATTTTTGCTCTTACCCTCAAACGTGAGGCAAACGGAAAATCATTAAAAAATAAACTTGCAACTTTTCAAAATGTTAAAATGTTAGGTTACTGGCCGCGGACTGGCACTCCGCACATGCACCTAATTTCCAAAAGATTAATACAAAGCACGCGACGTCCTAATCTGACGTCTAGTACGTCGTTTATAAGAAAAAGAATAAGGACCCCGGAGCGGCAAGAGTAGGAGTCCAGTCCGCGCGTGCGTCAGTTGTGGGAGGTTAAGCGGAGTAATGACAAGCTAATGTCAAGGAAATGATCCGAGGAAAAAAGCAAATCGATTCTTTTGCGCAATAGATCTAATTCATCGTAATATGCAGAAGTGCAAATAATTGGTTAATAATAGCTGAAAAAATAATTAAAAGAGAAACAGTATTTTTGGAGCTCTTGGCTTCGGACTTTAGCACGCGATGTATTGGATTGGATTTAATAGTGTTTTCAAAGCCATACTGAACTCGTCTTGAAACGAACAATACATAATATTATGTTCAATAACCGTTGCCCTAATACAAATATTATGATGTAAATACTTACTATTCTGCTTTATGTTTATCGGGCATAGCGAAATAATTGAAATTCACTTTACATTTCGGCGACAAATCTACCTGCTATTTAAAATTAAAATTATAATCTAACAACGAAAATTATAATTAAATTATAGCTATTAGAATGACTTTAGCTGCGATTTTCCAATAAATGGTGGCTGATTACTGCCTATCAAGGCGGTTTAGGTAAATAAGAGCTGCTATGCTATCTTTAAGTTAATTTGGGGAAAATTACGTAGTGTGCGTTTAATTTTGTTGTATAGTCAGAAATTAGTTAATTTTTTAATTGACATCGCCAGGTTCAGCTTTTAGCAATGGTAACCAAGATTTTTTTAGAATTTGCTGAACATGGAGCAGCACAAATACGTCCATCAAATAATACTAAAGCACTTCATTTAATTTTAATATTTTTCCACAAAGATTGCTTTGCGTTCTATTTCATTACGTGATTGTTATCCAATGCATGTTAACAAATATTGAATTTGTGGACTAATGTGTGTCATTTATTCGTTTGATTAATAGCCTACATGTTTAATCTAGAAAGCATGTATTAAATTCACATGAAATCTCATAGATGATTTTTTTATGTTTTAGGATCAAAGTTTTATTTCTTAGTCTAATTTAAAGATAGAACGAATATTAAAATTATTTTTAAATCACTTTATTCTCTCTGACAGATCTTAAAATGAAAATAGTTATTACAGGCTATTTTAAATTTGTCTTCAATTTTGGTGCCTCAACTTCTGTAAATGCGGTGTGTTTTTTAGCGCACGGAATTGGAGTCCAAAGCAGGGTCATAAAACTTTTATTATTTGCGGTGAAATAATTAGTACAGAGTATGCTCAATATTTTTTAGGATTCTGGTTCAGATCCAGCTTTCTCAGTTGAACAGGATTGTCTAATTTAGACATATGGACAATACTAGTTTTCCATATCATTAACTTTACCTCTCTTAAAGTATCATATTTTCTCTTTTATATAAGACTTGATGAATGACACTGATAAAGTGTACTTTCGTTGTTTTTTGAATTTTTAAATTATTCTTACGTACTCCAATTAGTGCAGATGATCATATATGCATTTTTGAATGCAGTTTGTGACTCCATGTTCTATTTGTGACGAATTAATATTCAGACGAAGGAAAAAAAAATTGCGTTTTCTCCTGCCTCAAGTTATGTTTATTAGCTTCCGCACTTGTGTATCTGAAAAACTCGACTTCAAATCATTTTACAAGTTTGGTGCGAGAGCGGCAAAGACGCCGACGTACCTAGTTACCTCAAACATAATATATTTACTATTATTCACCGAGCATACAAGGATTAAATCACATCATATTGCGAGCAATCTCAATAACACTTGCTTCCTTTTAAAAGTAATAACTATATTTAAGCATATATGTTCAGATTTCTATCTTAATTATTTCGATCCTCTTAGGAAAATCGCACTCGATTAACCGATGTGATTTATGTTTGAGCAATTTTAAATAAATTCTATATTAGAGCGCTATTATTTTTCTGATCTCCAATTCCTATCTAGCATTTTATGGTACATCACATAATTCAAATTCTTTGTAAAGTACAAACAGAAAGCATTTATCACTGTCGACCTGGTTGGATCATGTACCTTATGTGAATACACAATAGATATTACGAAATGAACTAGAAATATGATCTTTCTGTTACCGAGCTCTGCGCATAGATTACATTGGCGTCTTTTTTATTTTTCCTTTTGGCGTTTGTATTTTATTGTATTCTAGTTTTCGACGATATGGAGCCATGCTTAGATATATAAGAATGCAGTTTGTGGCGCCATATACGATCATATCCTGTTATATTATACTACTGCATGAAGATGGGATTTTATGCATTTTTGCATATTTTTGGGGTTTTGATTTCTGTGTAAACACCTGAACTCGATTTGGATTGGGATTTCCCCTAGAGGGCAATAAATAGGCTAATAAGGTAATAAAGTACAAAGAGAGTCGATGAATATAATAGACATGTTTAAAATTGCAAACAAATTAGGTGAAAAAGTAAAAACAATAGCTGCAAAATTAGAAAGTTTAATAAAAAAAAGCGTGTGCACTATGTGCACATATCAGAAGTAAAACTTCTTAAACTTAAACGCCCTAGCCTCGGATTTGGTTATAAAGTGTGTTTTTTTTTAAATATACCTACCACTCATTTTAAAGTTTCCCATATTTTTATCTTGTAAACTAACAAAGATATGCCAATAACAATATTCTCATGTTTTTCTTCTGCCAGGCCATGTCGCTCATCGTCTGTCGTTATGCGTTCGCCCGCTGATTAACAAAAAGGGAAGGCCTAAATGGAAAAAACACCATTCTTCATAAAAGTTTTGCTTATGTCTTGACAAGGTAATAGAGCAAACCCCATATTTTTATCTTTTAAACTAACAAAGATATCCCAATAATTATACGCCCTAGCCATATACATATCTTAACGGAAAAGTAGTTTTTTTAAATAAAACACTCAATTAACAAAAAGGGAAGGCCTAAATGAAAAAAAAATATTCTTCATAAAAGTTTCGCCTATGTCTTGACAAGGTAATAGAGCAAATCCCATATTTTTATCTTGTAAACTAACAAAGATATTCCAATAACAATATGCTTATATTTTTCTTCCGCCAGGCCTTGTCGCTCACCCACTGTCACCCGCTGCGTTCGCCCGCCGTGTTCGCGACCTTCAAATTTTACACCCGGCGCGCGTTAAGAGGTTTCACTTCAAAACGCGTGTGCACTATGTGCGCATATCAGAAGTGAAACTTAAACTTAAACGCCCTAGCCTCGGATTTGGTTAAAAAGTCTTCCGCTTGGCCGTGTCGCTCATCGTTCGCTTGCTGCGTTCGCCACTCAATTAACAAAAAGGAAAGTCCTTAATGAAAAAAAAAATACTATTCTTCATAAAAGTTTCGATGATGTCTTTGCAAGGTAATAGAGCAAACCCCATATGTTCATCTTGTAAACTAACAAAGATATCCCAATGACAATATGCTCATATTTTTCTTCCGCCAAGTCGTGTCGCTCATCGTGTGTCGCCCGCCTTTTTCGCGACCTTCAAAATTTACACCCGGCGGGCGCGCGTAAAGAAGTTTCACTACAAAAACATATGTTTTAACATTATAAGGCTGGTCGTAAACATATTGTCAGGGGAAACTGTAAATAATTTGATATTGAACTTGCCTTAGGACCAAAACAAAATTTTGCGCTATAACTTCAGTAGATCATTTTCTTTGTACAAACATGTAGTGATAGACGCCACAATTATTGAGTTTAAAAAACCTTGAAGCAAAAGTAATAACTAGGGCGTTTTATAATTTTTCAAATTAATATTAATATAAGTTTGATATAAATTTATATAAATTATATTTGTGCTTTAATAAAGTATATACAGCTCTATTTTATTTTTATTCAATTCTCAATCCTCTAATTTTGTGAAAATTTAATTTAGAAAATCAAAATTTAATTGTTTTATTACTACATGTTCATTGCATATTTACGTATTGCCTTGTACATATACTACATAAATTTATAAATAAATATGCATATATATGCGCATATTCTTAAGGTTTTTGGTTGCATTAAATCCGGATTTTAATGCAATACGAACGGCAGTGAGTGATGATAGTATTTTCCAAAATACTTACCACACCCTTAAGTAGTCACTATGATTTTGTCCTCACATGTTTTATGCTTTCTCATATTTTTCCTATCAGAAAATAGTTTTTAAACAGCTTAGAATCTTTAGTAACATAAGTGTTTGAAATAACAAAAAAATAAATCAATTTTGTAATATTCTTAAGAACAATATGTACCCTTTTTCTTATCCATTAGAATGTTAAACACAGAACAAAAGTTAATCAGTTCAGACGGATAAATCACGAACCCAAGCAAACAAAATATGTACCTAACATAAAAATCCTAAAAATGTGTCAAATCCAAAGAAAAAACTACGGAGTGTTTTCTTGATCGACTTCCTCAGTGAAATTACATTTCTAAACACGCGTAGTAACATGTTCTTTACATATCGGCTTTCTTTTGGCAATTGTTGCATTTTGTGGCAGTTTTGTTCTTCTTAACACACTGCACGTACCTGCTCTTTGATTTTGCACCTCCAGTTTGCTCTAGAACTTTTATTTTAGGTTGATATTGATTTAGGAGCTCCTCCGTATATATCAGCAGATAAATTTTGAATTGTAGTTTTATCACCAATATAGGCAAATTTTTCAGAAAAATCCGCCTTCTCTCTGTAGTTGAATGAAATGCATTGAATACGATATGTGAATTTATTCCTGCAATCTATAAAACTTGCCATCAACTAGTTTACTTTTGCACGATGTAATTAGCACCTATCTGGTCAAATGTAGTCACGCCACCTTCTGTAGAATTTTAAAACAAAAATATATAGGATTTCTGTGTCGCCGGCTAAATGAACTCGTCGTGCGTGGTGAAAGGAAAAAGAACAGCTTTAATCTTTGGTAAAAATTACAACATAAATGTCTCCTTGGTTAAGGCAAATCCTGATGAATTTGCGTATCTTTTATTTTTGTGTCTAATAACAACTTGTATACCAGTTGCCGAGGTAAGATCCCTATTTTTATTTTCAAATGTTATCAACCAATCTCAGGAAAATATTGCGAAAATTAGAGGAAATATAAAAATTCGAATGCTGAGCCAACAAAGTTTTAATACTATAATTTGCTGGCTTTTTCGGTATAAATTTTACGAAGCTACACCTTCCATGAATTGGAATATGCATCTCTTATTTATAATCAAACGATCACAGATCAGTAAATCTCCTTTGTGATCTGTTGTCTTTATTATAAAATCTCAATAACCTAAACTATTAAATATAAAAACTATTTAGGGTAAAATGGCATGCTTGAATAATAAAGGTCCTAGAACCATGGGTTACACACACCTGAAATTGGTTTATTCAAACCTGCTAAGTAAGCTGTCCTGAAAACTAAGATATATTTTTATTCCCAACTTTGCATCTCTCTCTTGTAAAGTTCTTCTGAGTTGATTTTATGACCATGTTTCTCTATGTCACTATTTTTCAATTGCATCACTTGGCAAATAATTGGGAAAACGCGCACAGTTCATCATTGATAACTTGATCGTTCAATAGAGGGCAAAAGAAGATTTTTATAAT
>MU181994.1:0-10051 GCA_016904865.1 Pissodes strobi
GAATTTCTTCATTAAACTGGTAAAATGTTTAGTGTAGAACTCCTTTCCTTGGTCACTTTGCAAATTTGTTGGAGCATATTTTGCTTTCTTGATAACGTTTTTCATGGCATTGGTAACATCAACACCGGTTTTAGTATTGATAGCAACCGTAAACATATATTTGTGTAGATTCCATTGTTATTCATTTCCCAGAATTATTGGATACAAGTTTTGTACTAATAGATAAATATTAATGAAAAACAAAAATATTACAAAAAAAAGTTTTTTTATTTATAACCCCTATACTTTACACGTATTTAAAAATAATATATATTTAAACAATATCTGACTTATAAGAATGTTGAAAACAATGTTCTGTTGGGTCTTACAAAGTTACAAGAATGTGGTTAATGGATTTTTTGTCCATTTTTGATGCTGCCACTGGATCTTCGCGTAGAACATATTTCTCTCGAGGTGTGTTGTAAGCTTGGGTTCCATCAAACTGATGTAACTTTTGCATCTTCATAAAGACAATATTTCTTAACGAGGTCCTTGGGAATTTGTGGGATTTCAATTACCAATAGCTTTAAATCCTCCTCAAGCATATGACTGCAAAATGTGTGCAGGTCAATGTAACCATAAACAAATTTCTCACACACGTGTGCACCAATACAAAAATTTAATGCGTCTTTCAGGTACTTGGCATATTTTTCATCGTTCGCATCGGCAACACACTCTCTCAAATACGTGATAATATCTTCACGCATATTTCTTAGCAGTACTGCTAAACTTTTAATGTATGAAACTTGACTTTCATTATTTATAAAATTGGTCATATTGCCCTCTGTGAAAAAGAAAACAACGTGTCAGCATTCTGATAATGTATTATAGTAAAATTTAATCAAAATTTTAAAACTATTACAGTTCGAAGATATTGTAATTATTCCAGATTATCAAACCTTACAAGATAACGTGTTTTGGCACCGGAGTATGCGGGTTCACTTTGCCCTAAATAAGGTGGTAATTTATGTTTTTCGTTAGAGTTATTGATAATTTCAGCAACTTCTTTGGTAATAATTTCAGCACCCCTTTTCGGTAAATAAGAACTAAAAACACAGCCATTTTCTTTATCAAATAATGTTGCAATAACACTTTTCCCGAAACGAGCATTTGTTAATTGTAGTTTCTTTATAATATATCGCTTTCCAATATCTAGAGAGGAAAAAGGTATACGTTCTATTTGTTCCACTGATTTGTTAAAACTATCATTAATTTCGATAATTGTTTCTTGTGAAAGAGACATTATTGTTTGAAATAAGTAGTAGTACCTTTAATAAATACACTACACAGATAATACAATATGCGACCATCAGAATACTGAACACACTGCTTTACTAATCAGAAAGATTATGACTGTTTTCAACATTGTGGCATCTTATATAGCACCCAGAACATATTTCTCAAGGTTATGTTACGTCATACCAAAATATGTAACCAATATTCAGTCTCAAGAGCGTTCAAGGTCGTGGGGTCCTACTTAAAATATCCGCAAGGACACTCAAGGTCGATGTGTGTGGGCTTTTCCACTCCAAGGGCGCACAAAGTCAAGTTGCATGCCCTTAAGTGACTTTCAATCTTCGTGAACAATAACCCTCTGCAAACAGTCCCAAGAGCGGTCACTTGGAGGGGGGAGAATTGAGTCCGTCTATAGCTCTCTACTCACATTCATTACTAATCAATATAGGACGGTCCTGATCAGTTTTCTTTGCAGAAATATTTCCATCAATGCAATATACCAGTTTATATTTATTCGCCTTGCGAGCTTCTCTGGCCTTTTTGAAAAGTAATCTTCTTTGTTCCGTCAAATCATCATTCAGGTATATTTTACCATTTTTACCTTCAAAGCCACAATTTTCCAGTGTTAATCCCTTCATTTCTTTAATCTTCTTCATTATTTCACGTTTTTTATCATAACTTCCTAATTTCACCATGATAGAGATGATTTTCCATCCTAAAGGCTTCTCCCACATCACCCTCATTTAGTGGTATTTCCATTTCTCTGCAAATACAACCAACAATATTGACAGGATCCATTTTAGATTGTTTAGGTACCCCTATCACAACAATGTTTTTACAACTTTCCCTTTGCTCCAAATTGGCTACTCTAGATTGCAAATATTGATGTTTGGTTTTAAGAAAGTTATTTTCCTTCTTTAGTTCCTTTACTTCACTAAAAAGAGCCTCCAAGGTGACTTTTTGTTGGTCAAATACATCCGACATGTATTGTACAGAAGCTTTAATCTCTTTTAATTCTTTGCTCATGGATGCCTTAAATGGGTCCATAAATTTATTCAATGTGTCCTGTATCATAGATTTGACCTTGTTTACGTTCATTTCGTCTCCAATTCTATTGTTCTCTTCAGTTTTTGATGAGCTTTCAGGTATAACCTCACTTCTCTGTGTTACCAAACAACAAAACACGTTTTCGTTTTTGTCTACCACTTTAGCCTGATAAGTACAACTTGGGTAGAAACTAGACCCACAATTTACACAGTCCAATGTAGCTACAGCCTTTTTTTTGCAGTGTTTGCACTTTTTAGCAACTAAATAATTAGAACCATGTGTGCTTGACATAGCTCATAACCTCATTGATAGTATGTGTAGAATAAAATAAAAAGCAATAACAACGGAAAAATAGTGTTTTTTTAAAAAACACCAAAAAAATTCTACTCTTTGTTATAGGTTTTTTCAACAAAATCGGTAAAAGGATATTTGAGATATTAATAAAAAACCAGGTTCATATGAAAAAAAAAAATGTTTTCTCATGTGGAATCACTCCTGGAATTATTCGAACGGTATTTTCGGACACTTTGTATATATTACTTAAGAATTAATTAACTTACTTATGGAGCTCGTTAACTTTTTCCTTCACTTTATTAAACTGCTGGTTCAAGTCCCTGATCTGCGACTCGAAGGACCGGCAATGGGCCGAGAACGAAGAGTCCCCTTCCAAAATTTTGGTCTTAAGGGAGGTTTGCTGCTTTTTGGTTGCCGGCGGTGCGATGTCGTAGATTCGCGACGCTGCAAGATAAACTGTACGGAAACACTAGTAAAAAGTAACTAAATACAGAAATGATAATATGCAGATGATGGCATGCAACTATAAAAGAACACGTCTGTCGTCTACGTCTAGATGCTAAAATATGCTTTAAATGTTTTAAGTGTAGATTGCTAAGGGTTTTAAACAGACTATCCTTTGAAAATGTATCGATATACTACGGTAGTATAGATTACTTACTTGCGGCTAGTTCGGACTGATGTTGCGATACTGCTGCCGGGCCTATCCACGGCTCCAAACATTGTGCGAATTCGCTTCGGTAGTTTGTTTTAATCTGAGATGATTGCAAAGACCTAAAATTTGAAACATTCCAAGACACATCCTGATAATAGCTGATACAGTACCGACTTGGTATATCTGTTCAGTTATTTATGAAAATATGGTTAAATGAACTGCTGAAATTGAACATTACTGTTTGTGGGTGACACATTTTTTCAAAAGAATGACTAACCTTACTGGTTGACTAAGGTTTCCCACAGCAGCTAACCTGTCTATCAGTGAGGGACAAAGTTCGAGAAACTGGTACTTATTAGCGGCAGCGGTGAAAGTAGTACATAATACCAGGTGTAGCTGTAAGACGGGCATTACGGTTCCTGAAAAGCATCAGTATTGTTTGGAAGGATAAATTCATAAACGGCAATTAGTTGTTGAAACAGTGGTTGAGGGGTAAATGTATGCTTTTTATATAAATGTTAAATCACAGCATTGGCCCTAATCCAACTAAAACTTAAAAAACAACTTGCGGCACATTAAAATTTACTAACCAAGCAATAGCAATTGGCTCCTATAAATCCTTTCCTTGCTGTCGTATTGTCTTTGCACCTCCATAATCATCGTGGCGTGCGTTTTCGCCATGGCCTCTTGCATCCCCTGACAAAACGTATTAATTGTGTGCTTTTCTGCGTCCATGTTACGTCGAAGCTCGTCCATAAGACCTTTAAGGGCTATTATTCCATCACGGACTGATGTCTAAAATGTCAAATATATTCATTACAATAGCAAAATGGCTTCTTCAAAGAGTGCATACAGATTACGATTTAAATGCTGGTTGGAGATTAATAAGGACACTGCGCAAAATCAAATAATGTTCATTAAACCAAAACTGAACCAAAGCTCAGAAAAAAGTAGGAGAGAAGTTCAAAAATCCATAAATCCTGTCAAAACACTGGGCAAGAAATGTGGAAACTAAAGGTAGAGGCTGAAAGCCAATGATCTCTGTAGGAGTAAATATCCCAGTGTTAATAATTACATTAACAATACTATAAGTCCTCTTTACATACTACATATTTTTTTTGTCATGTCCCATTCTGGTTAAGTGGTTAACAATATGTTTTTTAATTATGTTTGTTTATAAAACATATGGATAGATTTGTAAAATATCACATTTTATTTTTAGACCAATTCAATACCCAATTTGGTGCCCTAAATTGCACAAATTTATGATCTCTCAATATTTGCTGAGCACTGTTAATACCTTTAAACATAAAAGTTTTAATCTAATACATATGTCGTGTTCACTAAGTGTGGGAACTGACAATGCTTTGCGGGAGGTAGAACTGAATGACAGCCAAAGAGTGGAGCTCGTGAACTATCACGACGTAGATATAGCTCCAACCTCTGACGTGATCTTAACTAATGATAGTAGCACTTTTTTAGGGTAAACTCAGACAAGCTAACCACCTTTCTTATAAATATACAATCAGTAAGATCTAAAAAAAATGAGTTTGAGCTTTTTTTGGAGTCTCTTAACCCTAACTATCCAACAGTCTTATTATTAATCACTGGTTAAAGGAGAATGAGCCCTTTTATATGCCTAAATATACTATAATAAGTAGATATTGTAGAATTGTGTCTATACATGGAGGCACAATGATCCTTGTGAGAGATGGTGTCCAGGATCATTTTGGTTTTAAGGAATGTGCTGACCTTTGTAATGAGCTGGATTTTGAGTGTTCTGTGGTATCATCTGATATAATAAATTTATTTATAGTATGTATTTATCGTTTTCTTGACTCATGTGGTAATTCTTTCTTATTGAAATTGGAAATAATTTTAAGTTCCTTACCGCCGAGATCCTTTGTTGTAATTGCAGGCGACTTTAATATCAATTACTTGGATAAAAATAATAAATTAGTGAGGTCACTAGAATATCTGTTGCGTTCTAATGGATTCAAGATGCATGTTGGTGATCTTACTTATCACTTATCACACCACAGAATTCAGCATCTATTTTAGATTATGTGTGCTCCAATTTTACTGAGGGTGTGTGTTGTTCTGTGCTGAATCCTGGTATTTCAGATTATGAGGCAGTGTGTTGTAAATTCGACCATCCTTAAAGACCACTCAAACCAACAAGAATACGTGGACGCAATTTTTGCAAAAGAAACTTTGCGGAATTTTCAAAAACCTGCTTGGGTACAGATTGGAAAAGTCTGTGTAATACTCAACACCCTTTGATGACGTTTTACCAGAAACTCATTGAAATTTTTAATAGTAAATTCCCAGTAGTATCTTTGAAACTTAGAAATAAAAGCCTTGGATAACTAAGCAAGGGCTGAAAGTTTCTTCTAAAAATATGAGAAGTTTGCATACACTCCGTAAATTTTTGCTTAACAATAATACTTTTATGAACCACTTCTATAAATATAGACAGATTTTTCGCAGAGTCACAAAATTGGCTAAAGATAAATACTTTACTGATAGACTGGAGTCTGCTGGAAACAAACAAAAGGAAGATTGTTAACTCCCTACGTGGTATTGATAAATCTACGAATTGTAAGTCACAACTGGATGCTAACACTATTAACTCTTTTTACAGTTCAGTTGCCTCTCAAGTTACTAGAGGCATTGAGGCAGGCGTTGCTGATCCGTTGTCCCTCTAACAGAGGGACCCTGCAGATTCCTTTTACTTTACACCGGTAACGGCCCCAGAAAACTGATACTTTACTACAAATCAAAAATAAAAATTCCTCTGGATGGGACTGGATTTCTGTAAGGCTTCTAACTAGCCTTCCCCAATCAACCATCTCAGTATTAGCTGATGCTATAAACGGATCCTTTCTGAGCGGCAAATTTCCAGATCTACCTACTTAAGAAAGCAATTGTTATTCCGATTTTTAAGCAGGGAGAAGATGTTGCCTCTAATTATAGGCCAATATCTTTACCACCATCACTATCTAAAATCATGGAGAAGCTGCTTAAGAGAAGGATGGTCCATTATTTGGAATCTAGAAAGGTTATAAATAACTGTCAATTTGGCTTTCAATGCTCCAAAAATACCAACGATGCTATTTTTCACTTGCTGGAGGAGCTGTATCTGGGGCCGAATGATGGGGAGACTGCCGCAGCCGTGTTTTGTGACTTGGCAAAAGCCTTCGATTGCGTGTCGCACGAGATACTGCTGCGGAAGCTGGAGGTCTATGGATTTAGGGGTTCTATCTTAATTTCAATTTGCTGGTGGAGAATCGGATGAGTTGGGTGTCACGGCAGGTGTGCCTCAGGGGTCGGTTCTTGGACCACTTTTCTTTCTTTTGTATATAAATGATTTACCATTGACAGTGAAACATAGCTGATGCACATCCTTTGCTGATGACACAACTCTTCTCTGGTATGGTAGCGATATTCATGAACTAACCAGATTAATTATGGGGGAATATGACGTGGAGCTTCCTAAGAAAACGCATCCAAAAATAAAGATTGTTGGCTATGCTGGAGTTGTCGCTATTGATATTGTGGAGAAAACTATAAAGGAGCAGAATACATGGATAGACACAAATGATCATCTAAATCCAACTTTTATCAAGAAAATTAAAAATAAACCTACCTTGACAATCTATGACGAATGTTCGGGAAGTCTTTTTGTGAAAATGATGAACCATCGAAACCCATTTAGAAATGCAGCAAAGAAGTTTTACTTTAAAAACGATCAAAGGCCAATTGATTTACCAACGAACGCGATTATATTATCGAGAGCAGTAAAGTAAGAGCGATGGTAGCACCCAAAAGAAGAGAGGCTCTTTTGTTTAGCACCAATCGGATTCAACTGCCGCTCCCAAGATCTATTTAAGCTGAACAGGCCTTATTACATGAATATATCTTGGTTGCTCACCTGGAGATCCATAATGGCGTTTTGTCCTCTCTCCAATCGCTTAGACGCCTGCGTGTGGGCCGTTTCGATGTCAATGCATTGCGTTCTCATTTCGTTGGGAAGATCTCGAAAACAGTTCACGCACAACATCGCGTTTTGTACGGCCGAATACATTATGTAATGCTCCCCATGTTGCGGACACTAAATCAGTAAATAACATGATTATGCTGTTCTGGTAGATAAAAGTCATATATAGATTAACACAACCAATACTAAAGGTAAAAGGTAAACAGCTTATATCAAGATGAATGCTGAAAATGGTCTGGAAATTCAAAAGCTTATTTATTTATTATTTATTAACTATAGCTACGTTCTATTAATAAGACTTAATTAACCTTTCCCTCAGAATATATCTTGCAAAATCTGCTCTATGTAAAACAGAATGAACATATATTTAAAACTCATGGGGATTTTCATAATTATGATACGAGGCACAAGAATGATTTGGTGACTGCTTACTGCAGACTGGGAAGGTGTCAAACTAGGCCAGAGTGCATGGCTGAAAAATTATTTAATAGGCTTCCTCTAGATATAAAAATTCTTTCCCTTAATCCATTTAAAAAAAATGTTAAACATATACTAACAACAAATGTTTTTTATAGTTTGGGTGGTTTTCTTAACACCATCATTTTTGATTAGAGAATTTCTTGAAACCAGGTTTTTTTTGGTTGGGTATATGCTGGCTGCCGGGCGCCCTATTCTTCTTCCTTAGTATTTAAATTTTAAAATAGTGTAAGTAAATTGATTTTAATACATATTAGTGTGCTAGTTTGATCTGCATGTGTAATTTTAAATGTCCTATAAATTATTTTAATCCAAAGACCATCATCTTATGGTGTTCAGACAATGCTTTGTTTTATAATATTGGTCTATGTTTTGTCTTGTACTAACTTTTCTTTTGACATGTGTAAATACTATATGTATATTGACATTAAAGATTATTTGATTTGATTTGATTTGAACCTCAAATATTACTGGGGTGTGCGAAGTGAAGCTCCACCCAAACGACAACTGTACCTGCACGCGATGACCCTGCTAGAAAACTAACGAGGCTCTGTCGACCGACTAATTGTCGGTATAAGTAGTCCCATCTCACTAGCCAACAGCTTCGGGTGGAAGAGAAAGTGGGAGACAGGGCACTCCTTTGCCCTAGGGGTGAGAAGTCGCCCCAAAAGGCGGATGAACGGAACAAGTCAACGGCATAGGAATATGGAAGGCAACGGTAATCCGCCATATTAAAGGCCCACATGGACATCCCAAGAAAGACAAGATGGTACAGGTACAGAAAGCAACGGCCCCTAGTCCGCGGCAGGCCTTGAATGGCCAAGGGGTGCTAAGAATCCCCGCGAGGAAAAACAATGCTAGGACCCACCCGAAAGTGGAAATGAACTCAAAACTGAAAATTGGCACTTGAAATCTGAAAAGAATGGACAACTTGATTAAGGAAATTGTAAGATGTAACATAGACATTATAGGGCTCAGCGAGATCAGATGGCCTGGAAATGGTAAAGGTACTACAGAAAAGGCGACACTGTATTACTCTGGAAACAACCTCCCACATCATTATAATGGAGTGGGCTTCCAGGTCAAAGGACAGACCAACAAAGCAGTAAAGAACTTTGTGGCGCTCTCTGATAGAACAGCGCTAGTACAAGTTCAAGCAGAACCGGTTGATCTTAACATAATCCACCCTGACCCTGGACAAACCCGATAATGAGGTAAAGC
The DNA here is from genome assembly GCA_016904865.1 of Pissodes strobi. Lineage (NCBI taxonomy): Eukaryota > Metazoa > Arthropoda > Insecta > Coleoptera > Curculionidae > Pissodes > Pissodes strobi. The sequence continues at coordinate 8,970 of MU181994.1, forward strand.
AACTGTATAAAGAAATAAAAGAACTAATGGGATTAGTTTAGAAAAACGAAGGACTCATAATCATGGGGGACTTCAACACCAAGGTTGGACGAGAGTACAGTGGGTGACTTTGGTCTGGGGGATCGCAATGAAAGCGGAGATATGCTAATACAATTCTGTCAGGAAGAAAAACTAGTCATGGCAAACACATATGGTTCAAACTGCCACCAAGAAGACTATACACCTGGCAGTCACCACAACACATGAGAGAGCACCTCGTAAAATCAAATAAACTTTATATTGATCAGCCAAAGGTACAGGAATGGACTGCAGGAGTAAGAACCTACCCAGGGACCGACATAGGATCTGATCACAACCCCGTAGTGGGTAAACTTAAAGTAAAACTAAAAAGGATAGAACGAAGACCTAGTAAGAATATCGATATCAACAACTTAAAGAAACCTGAAGTACGGATGAGAATCAAAGAAAAGGTGACTGAGGCAATCGCCGGAGCCATGTCCCGATATCAGGGCCCATCTAGCGTGGACAACATCTGGAACAGCTTTAAGGACGTCATTGTGACTGTCGCAAACAACGAAATTGGTCCACCAACAAACAAAAAGAAAAAATGGATGACAGATGATATATTGACACTTATGGATAAGCGTAGGTCCTTCAAGAACAAGGACCAGTTGAAGTACAGGAAGATCAACAAAGAAATTCGGAAAAAGATCCGTAAAGCTAAGGAACAATGGTTACAGGAAAGGTGCACAGAGATGGAAAAACTGGAAGAGAAACATGATCATTTTAACACACATAAATTAGTGAAAGAAGTTACAAGTCGAACAAAGCCTTGCAATCTGAACAACATAGTCGAGGACAATAGAATCATCTCTGATCCCAAGGAACTGCTTCATCATTGGAACTACCCTACACGCAACAACTATATGCGGAGAATACTATAAGAGATTTCACAGATGATTATGAAGGTACATAAATTCCCGATATAAAAGGGAGTAAGACAGGGTTGCGCCTTGTCCCCGTCTAGGCTTTAATCTGTACTCTGAAGCAATTTTCGAAAGTGCCTTGAAATATACAGATGA